>OZ024754.1:26545904-26600904 GCA_964016885.1 Eledone cirrhosa | reverse complement strand
ACGCAGTAAAATGATATATATTTAATCAAGAAATCTTTTGGTAGATTAAAGAAAAGGAATATCATGAAAATATAGGATTATCTCTACGTGGAAAGAATTAATAAAAAAGATATTGCGAAATGATAAGACTTGAAAGCGTTCTAATTAAAAACAGACGTTGATTTCGTCAAATGTTGTTGCTACTGTATTTAATAAGTGCGAATGCACGTGCCCGTAAGATAGCGAATTCGATTCACGGAGGTTTGTTGTGTCTTTGACTAAGATACTATATTACGCGTTTCCCAAGTCCACTCTGGAAAAATAAATGAGTTGTACCTGGAATTCTTGTCATACTTCTGTCACACTGAATCTCCCTGAGAAGCTGGCCGGATGGACTTTATCTGTAATTCAAAAGGTCAACCTTATTTCCCTGAGGGTACATATGTCTGTGGAATGCTCAGGTACTTGTACTATAATACAAGATCAGCTGTATATGTAATTCAAAGGGCCAGTCACAGTCACAAACTGTCTCACGCTAAATCTACGGAATGCTAAGGTACTTTCACGGTCAGGTTGTTCTATTGATCAAACAACTGAAACACTGATCGTTGTAACCGACAGAGGTTCATTAGCATGTATTAAGAAGTATTAAGGACGACCCCAGCGAGTGAGAGGGATAGGTGCAGGGTAGATATTGCTGTGTGGTTAAGGTGTTTGCTTTGTAGCCTCGTGGTTTTGGGGTTCAGTTAGTCACGCTGCGTGAAGGCTTGGGGAAGTTGGGTTGACCAATGCTTTGTTAAGTGCCGCAGTTTGGAACTGAACACGAAACTACATGATTGTGAACCGTGTTCATACCTGCAGCTTCTCTTAGATTTTATTTTTTCTAATTTGGATTTTCGCAATCAGATATTTTTTTTTAATACTTCATTATCGAATATGTAAGCAAGTCACCCATCCATTCATGGACCCTTAACTCCTAATAGAATCGTAGGGGCACCGTCTAAACACAGTTGATTACTTCCAGAGAAAAAAGAAGCTGGGGTAGAGGGAGAGAGAGACAGAGAGAGAGAGAGAGTGTGTGTGTGTGTGTGTGTGTGTGTGTGTGTGTGTGTGTGTGTGTGTGTGTGTGTGTGTGTGTGTGTGTGTGTGTGTGCGTGTTGGGTGACTAAATTATTTATTAACACCTTAACGTTGACTTTAGTGAAATTTGAACTCAAAGCGCACAGTTCAGTGAGCCAGGAGGAATACTGCAAAGCATATTATATCCGACATTCTACCGATTCTACAAATCCACCGCCTAAATAAATCATGTGACGACATAATAATTAGCTTAGTCATGTGACGTGGATGATTAAAAACCAAAATTTGTAAGAGCGATGCCCCCGAAGTGAATTAAAAATACTTTACACTATTCTCTTTAAATCCAAAATAATAATTTAACCAAAATGCATGTCGAAGGACAGTTTGCACAGTAAAATAAGGAATTAGAAATATCAATATTATATGCTATAATGACTGAAAGGATTATGTATGTTCATATCTGTCTATTTATCTAACTATATATAGAGAGCAGAGAGAGAAGCCAGGGTCATAGAAAATATTAAAACAAGCCCTAAGGCCTTCTTTAAATTTGCAAAAGAAACTGCCTCAGTACATTGCAAGATTGGGCCACTCTTCCATAAAAAGGTTCATTAATCGAGAATCCCCACGGTTAAAAGTGAAATACAGAATGAACAGTAGAAAAGTGTGTTCACACTCCCACTGAGGCACATGCAAATAACAAAGCCAGAGGATTTCTTTGATGCCACAAGACTCTACGGAGAAATGGCGGCCATTAACCACATAGACATAACGGAGGTGGATGTGATATCCCCTATAGACGAAATTAGAACACACTCAGCTTCTGGACCTGATGGATTCCCAGCAGTCCTCCTAAAAACATGTAAACATGCCTTAGCGAGACCACTGACGACTCTCTTCAGAAGCTCCTTGGCTAGCGGTAGACTACCCAGAGAGCTGAAAGAGGGCACAATATGCCCTATCCATAAAGGAGGATGCAGCGCGGAGGCCAAAAACTACAGACCAGTCTCCCTGACGTCACATATCAGTAAGGTCATGGAACCAATCATCAAAAAGAAACTGATCACGTTCCTCGAGGAAAATGACCGCCTAACTAACACGCAGCCTGGCTTTCGGCCAGGAAGAAGCTGCCTTACACAGCTGTTACAATACTATGACTCGGTACTGAAACAACTGCTGGACAGCTCACATGTGGACGTGATATATCTTGACTTTGCGAAGGCCTATGACAAGGTCAACTACTGAATGATATGTCACAAACTACACAGACTCGGCATAACTGGAAAAGTAGGTGAGTGACTGCATGATTTCTTAAAAGACAGAAGCCAGACAGTTTCAGCCAATGGGGCCCTCTCAAAGGAAGCATTAATAACAAGTGGGGTGCCCCAGTGCAGTCTTGGGACCACTACTGGTTTTTGGTGGCCCTCTCAGACATGCCCTCTGTAGTACATACAACATCCTTCACTAGCTATGCTGATGACACGAAGGTAGCACAGGCAATCAAAAACCCGGCTGATGCTGCCCTTTTACCACAAGATTTGGATGCCATATACAAATGGGTTGAGGACAACAACATGCAGTTTAATGCTGGAAAATTTCAAGCCCTACAATACCAACCTGCTAACACAAAGACAGTACAACACAGTTACACTGGACCAGGAGGGATCGAAATCCCCGTGTCAAAATCGATACGAGACCTGGGAATAGACATGAGCGATGATGCATCTTTTTCTTCACACATCACGAGGGTGGCGACAATGTGCAGGCGACTTGCTGGCTGGATTTTGAGGACTTTCCGAACAAGAGGCCGAGAGACGATGTTGATACTATGGAGGGCATTTGTCCTAAGCCAACTGGACTACTGCTCCCAGCTGTGGTCACCCCTGAGTATCAAACTAACCACGGAGTTTGAGGCAATCCAACGAAGCTACACGAAGAGGAATGCCACGATGAAGTAGTGAGCTACTGGGAAAGGCTAAAAGAACTGAAACTCTACTCCTTGGAACGAAGGCGGAAGATATACGCAGTGATATACATATGCAAAATCCTGGAGGGACTAACACCAAACTTTGGCATTGAAAGCTGGACCAACCCCCAAACAGGACGCCATTGTGTGGTGCCAAAGGTCCGACCTTTCACATCTAAAAAAGGGAGCAGATATTGCAATAGCCTGGGGTTCAAAGGCCCTCAACTCTTCAACAAGCTGCCAAGAAATCTGCGATATCTGCATGGTGTGGACGAGGATGTTTTCAAGAAACATCTTGACACTCTGCTATCCAGGATCCGGATGAGCCTACAGGTCGGTACGAAGGTAACCTAAGGGCAGCAGCAACGAACTCCCTCTTACACCAATGGCCAGCCAACACAGGCTGGAGATAGAACATGTAGCAACAAGGGCAGTGATCCAGCATGGCCTCAGCCGGACGGCTGGAACAGGTAAAAGAGTAAAAGAGTATATACGCACGCGCACACACACACACACACACACACACACACACACACACACACATATATATATATATATATATATATATATATATATAAAAGTAAGTCCATAGAGTCATTGGATAAAATATATATACAGTATTTCTTCTCCCAATCAGCATAATCAAGCACATAAAAAATCATTTAAGCGAGGCTATAAGTTTAAAATATACTTATGAAGAAATAATAGATAAATAAATGATAGCTTTTTATACGCGATTCACAGCCACAGAAAATTTACCTAGTATTTCTGATAGCCTGTAGAAATTGACTACATATATAGTTAACCATACATAATTAGGTACAAAATCAAAGTTAGAAGAAAAGATGTACATAAACATACCAAAATCATCAAAAGTTATCTCTACCCCCGGAGGTTACATTCACTTTTTGGATATATCCAATCTTGGATAAATCAACGATTTTGGAAATCATCAATATCTATAGCTCTGTCTAGTTTATATGTATATAAACTTTTAAATTTTATATACTCCCGTAAGGTTGAGTAAAGCAGTATTCGGCTGCGCTTTCTAGCAACCAGCCTACTCGCCGACAGGCAACGATCACAGGCTTTCTGACTTGACCACTGGCCATGTGACAATTCTTAGCCATTTTGAGTCGTTTCTGGCGGAGATCATTTAAGAAAAATCTTTGTCCAATTGAGTTTATCTCCTGATGATTTCCAAACTCGTTGATTATTAGCTAACAGTGTGTCATCCATACACCATGGTCTATGGATGAAACACTGTTAGCTAATAAAACAATGTATTTCTAAGCACTCTTTGGTTATTCCTATAACTATATATATATATATATATATATATATATATATATATATATATATATAAGTTGTAATATAATGAAACGAAATTTCATTTCTCACTCTTAGTACGGCACTTACTTAAATGTAAGTATGTATGTATAGGTACATACATATATGTATACAGACGTATAGTAGCATGCACATATATATATATATATATATATATATATATATATATATATATATATACATACAGGTACACATATATATATGTACGTATCAGTTTAGCGAACGTTTATTATAACGCCCGCTTTGTCCGTTTGTAAACAAGCGAACAGCCTGATTTATGCCATACGGTGTTAAGGCAACCACGTCACCTTTTTGTTCAACACTGACACAGGAACGATGTACTAGTTTCAAGCTTGTTAGCTATCATCAGCACCGTATACCCTTCTGCCAGATAGTTGAACGTTCGAAAGTATATACTTTCCTTATGAAAATTAACGACTGAGCAGCCTAATTTGCATATCGAGTGAGTTCAGTCGGCCAGGCGTACCGAAAACGATAAGTTGTAATATAATGAAACGAAATTTCATTTCTCACTCTTAGTACGGCACTTACTATCTGGCAGAAGGGTATACGGTGCTGATGATAGCTAACAAGCTTGAAACTAGTACATCGTTCCTGTTTACAAACGGACAAAGCGGGCGTTATAATAAACGTTCGCTAAACTGATACGTACATATATATATGTGTACTTGTATTTATATATATATATATATATGTGTGTGCATGCTACTGTACGTCTGCATACATATATGTATGTACGTATACATACATACTTACATTTAAGTAAGTGCCGTACTAAGAGTGAGAAATGAAATTTCGTTTCATTATATTACAACTTATCGTTTTCGATATGTATTAGCTTGCTCGACAACCTGAGCAAGTTAATACATATATTAGATTTTCTGATGCGCATGTGAAATTGTGTTTTACTATAAAACGTTGTCCTTCTTTGAAATAGAATTCCGAACCCTCTATTAGGTTGATGCATATGCCACAGTTGGGTCTATCGCATTTTTTACTCTGGGTTTCGTTGTTGTGGTTGGCAGTACTTTGGCATGTGTTAGGATGTTTTTCATTGACTTAGATTGTCTTTTGCTCTTTATGATATTGTGTGTTCGTAGGATTTGGTTCATTCTATGGTCCTTTTTCAACATAGGGATGTTCTGGAGGATGGTGTCAAAGGCCTCATTGTTGAGGGGGTTGTGTGTGGAGATGTATGGAAGAGCTTTTAGTTTCGGTTGATTTACTTTAGGGTGTCTAAGGTCCTGGGTACTGAGTTTTAGGGCACGTTGGATTCCATTGTCAATTAGTGATGCAGGGTAGTCCCTGCCTATGAGTGTGTCCTTTAGTTCTTGTAGCCGTAAGTAGCAGGTGTTTTTATTGGAGACTATAGTACAGATTCTCTTGGTTAAGTTGTAGGGAATATTAATTTTAACGTGTCTAGGGTGGCAAGAGTTGAAAGGAAGATATTGCTAGGAGTCTGTGGGCTTGTAGTATATGTCTGTTTCTATTTTTTTGTTATGGATCTTAATGAGGATGTCTAGGAAGGGGAGTTGTTGATGACTGTATTCCATCGTGAAGTTAATATTCGTGTTGAGCCCATTTATAAGGGTGTGAAATTCTTTAAGTTTCTCGATGTTTTCGTGCCAAAGGATGAAGGAGTCATCTAGATATCGCTTCCAGTTTATTTCTATGTGTAAGTGGAGAGTGTTTCCAAATTTGTTTAGGACTTTAGTGTAGAGGGTGATTTCCAGGTATCCCATGACTAGGTTGGCATAAGTGGGGGCTGTTTTCGTTCCCATAGCGGTCCCAGATTTCTGCCTGTAGAGTTTGTTATTGAAAACGAAGTAATTGTTCTCCAAGATAAATTTGAGTCCCTCTATCACGAATTCTTTTTTGATGCGTTGTGGGAGTTCATTGTGGTAATTATCTAGCCAGAATTGGATAGCTTCTATTCCTAGGTTGTGGGGGATGTTGGAGTATAGGTTGACTACATCGAACGTCACTAGTAGGGTTTGTTCAGAAAGGGGCATATTGGGGAGGTGATTGAGCATATCTAGGTCGTCCCTTATATAGCTTTTTATGTGTTTGAGAAAAGGCTTGAGAAGGGTATCAATGAAGTTGCTAAGGCGGTGGGTTACGCAAGCGGGGCCTGCTATTATAGGTCTTAATTTGAGATCATTGGGTGAGGGGACATTGATGACTATGTCTGTGGCTTCCTTGCATGCCTTACTTATTAATTCGCTTTTATGTACTTTAGGGATACCGTAGAAAAGGCTGGATTTACTTGTGAAGTCTGTGATGAAGCTGAATTCCTTGTTAGTGAGTCCTTCTTTGTATTGGTTGATCAGAGTTTTTAGGTTTCTCATAATTTTCTGTTGATTGTAGTGTTCAGCCTTTTCGTAGCATGTTTCGTTTTCCAAAGTGGAGAGCGCTAAGTTAATATAGAATTCTGTCTCCATTAGGACTACTGTACTCCTATATATATATAGTTGAATAATAAATAAATCAACTAATACCTTAACACTTCACACAAAGTAAAACATTTCGTTTTAATCATGTTCTAACCCAGAAAAAAGCGAGAGAGAAATAAAAAGGAAAAAAAAATATTTTTCTTCCTAATAATCGTCTCTTTCTCCCTGTTTTCATATATATATATATATATATATATATATATATATATATATATATATATATACATATTCATATACATATACATATATATATATGTGTGTGTGTGTGTGTATACATACCCATCAGCACATATATTTTTGTGTAATATATTATATTATATATTTTATATTATATTATATATATATTGGTTTTTTTTTCTTTTGCATATATATACACAGCTACATGCATACATACAACATGCATGCATGCTTGCATACATGCATACATACATACATACATACATACATACATACATACATACATACATACATACATACATACATACATACATACATACATGAACGAGCTGGTGGAAAGGTGTGGGGATGCATAGATCACCTACTAACAAATAAAATGATATAGGAAAAAACAGCAGATAGTGTACCTCGTTAGTGGATTATTAAGGCTTTACAGTTAGCCAAAGTTCCACAACCACTGGTAGCTGTTGTTGAACTGCTGGTAAACCAATTTGTTCCTTAGGAGTGAGAAGGAGCAAATTAAGACTGATACAATATACTACCAGAAAGGCATCTTTCATGGTGATAGCTTAATAGTGCTGCTCCTCGTCCTCTCACTAACCCCACTATCATACCTGCTCACAAAACAAAGTGGTAATGGAAGTGTGTCCAGAAGTATCTCCCATATTTTCTTTATTGATGACCTGAAGTTGTGTGGGCCAAATATCAACTATATTAAAAACAATTGGACCTCATTACACAATTTTCTGCAGACATCAGAATGAAATTTGGTGAGTCCAGATGTGTATATTTGACAGTAAAACGTGGAATGGTTGTGTCCGCCTGTGGAAATCTCGAGATGAACGGCTTGACAATACAACCTCTACAGTCAGGTGACAACTACATATATCTTGGACAGGATGAGAATGTCAGATATGATGGACCCATAAATAAGGAGAGAACCAGGACTGAATACCTCAGGAGAGTAAAGAAAATATGGTCATCAGAACTATCAGCGTACAACAAATACATTGCCCAAAATACTTATGCTGTACCAAGTTTGCCGATCCAGTATCCAAGATACACCTTCAGCTTCATACACATCATTATTGGAGCGACAAGTTATATACCAACCCGCTTCGAACAAAGTACTACTGAACTTGGATATGTGGACAAAGCGCGCAGCTCCCTAATTCATAGACTACAAATGGCTGCGATAGCTGGCGCCTTCAAAGTTTGCAAAACATTCTTGCGATTCAAGGATGACAATTTCTTTTCTTTTACAACCTTGCCACCAGGGAGGTGGCTGGTCAAAAATATACTCAAAATTAAGAGAAAGAGAAACATACATACGTACGTATATACATGCATACATACATACATACATACATACATACATACATACATACATACATACATACATACATGATATGATGATGATGATGATGATGGCTTCCCCCTCGTTATCGAGTATGGCCATTGCATGATATACTATTATTAATAATTATTAATTAATTCTATCGTGCAATGCCTTGCATTTAAATACATACATACATACATACATACATACATACATACATACATACATACATACATACATACATACATACATACATGATGGCTGCCCCCTCGTTATCGAGTATGGCCATTGCACGAGGAGGAAAAAAAAAAATAAATAAAATAAAATAAAATAAAATATAAAAGAGAAATATATATATATATATATATACACACATACATATACATATATACACACATATATATACATACACACATATACATTAATAATAATAATAATAATAATAATAACAACAATAATAATAACGACAACAACAACAATAATAATATACATATACATATATATATACACACACGTGCACACATAAACATATCTATACACACACACACACACGATAGCAACTAACAGCGCTGCGATCGAATGTGGCTTTTTAGCCCAGCCAATGATCTAAATATATATACATACATACATACATACATACATACATACATACATACATACATACATACATACATACATGATGGCTGCCCCCTCGTTATTGAGTATGGCCATTGCACGAGGAGAAAAAAAAATAATAATAATAAATAAATAAAAATAAAATAAAAATTAAAAAAAAAGGAAATATATATATATATATATATATATATATATATACATATACATACATATACACACACATACTCACACACACATATGCACACATACATACATTAATAACAATAATAATAATAATAATAATAATAATAACAACAATAATAATAACGACAGCAACAATAATAATATACATATACATATATATATACACACACACGCACACACATAAGCATATCTACAAACACACACACACACGATAGCAACTAACAGCGTTGCGATCGAATGTGGCTTTTTAGCCCAGCCAATGATCTAAAATGTCTTGCACAGAGTCGGCAACCAAAACATTCACTGGGAATAGTCGGCTGTGGTTGGAGTTCGTGTACTTTTGCATGTCGCTTGAGCCCTCCTGCTGATTTACATTCTCTACCACATGTTTGGCAAGCATGATGAGTAGCATCTCCAACAGCAGACTGGTAGTCAACCACTGGTCTTACTTTATGACTGCGAAGATGACTTTCGAGTCCAGCTTTGCTTAGGCAGAGTCTCGCACAGACGCTGCATGTCAGCACCATAGGAGGACCTTCGCCGTCTGGAAGTGCAACAGCAATGCCCTTCCTCACATCCCGCTTTACTTTCTCGTATGCGATTCGAGATGCCTCAAAGGCAACTTTTCCCTCATATACAGTCTTTCTCCATTTATTACGATCAGCAGCAATATTCTCCCATGTATCAGCAGAGATGTTAGCATCTTTCAGAGAGGCTTTCAAGGAATCCTTATACCTCGTTTTTTGGTTTATGTGGCGGTCGTTTTCCTTTAACCAACTCTCCATAAAAGAGTTGTTTCGGTATTCTAGAATCCTTCATCCTGGCAAGGTGACCACTCCAACGGAATCGTTGCTTAAGCACAAGAGCTTCTATACTGTCACACATAGAGCTTTCCAAAATCTCGACATCACTGATGTGGTCCCTCCAGTGAACGCCATGGATCCGTCTGAGACACATCTGATGGAAACGCTCCAATTGCTTAAGGTGGTGTCGATATGTGACCCAGGTCTCGCAGGCATAAAGAAGACAAGAGAGCACACATGCCCTGTACACCTTTACCTTTGTCCTCCTGCATATGTCTCGCCGACCACAGAGTCGCCTTTCTAGCTTTCCGAAAGCATCACTTGCTTTCCTAATCCTAAGTGAGATTTCACTGTCAAGGTTGCTGTATCGATTGACAGTGCTACCCAGGTAGACAAACTGATCAACCACTCCAAGTCGTTTGCCATACACATAGATGTTTGGTTCAGTGTACTGCTTACCAGGGGCAGGTTGGTACATGACGACGGTTTTCTTGAGACTGACAGTCAGACCTAGGGCAGTGCAAGCGTCAGAAAATGCATTCAAAATGTGCTGCATATCACTCTCTGTGTGCGCTACAAGATCGCAATCATCTGCATACAAGAGGTCTCTTATGATTGATGTAAATACTTTTGTCTTCGCAGCAAAGCGCCTGATGTTAAATATGCTGCCTGAGGTTCGATATCGGATGTAAACACCATGCTCGCAATTCCTGAATGCAATACAGAAAACCATTGCAAAGTATATGGCAAACAGGGTGGGTGCTGGAATATCCCCCTGTTTCACTCCATTTTTTACTGAGATAGGCTCCGACATGCTACCTCCGACATTAACCCAAGCCTTCATGTCGTCATGGAAAGACCTAACTAAAGCAAGGAACTTATCAGGGCAACCAAGTTTCTGGAGAACCTTCCATAATGCATCTCTGTTAACAGTATCGAAAGCTTTTGTAAGATCGACAAAATCCTGATACAGATCCAAGCCTTGTTCCATGCGCTTCTCCTGGAGCTGTCTAGCTGAGAAGATCATATCAGTAGTGCCGCGTCCAGCACGAAAACCAGATTGACTTTCAGTAAGAACACAATCTGCAATGTGTGTCAGCAGACGGTCCAGAAGCACCCTATATAAAACTTTCCCTACGACAGAAAGCAATGATATACCTCTGTAGTTCCCACAATCGTTACTGTTACCCTTTCCCTCGTGCAAGACCACCATTACTGCATCTCTCCAGTCCTCAGGTACGGATTCATTAGCCCATATCCTGCCAAACAAAGAGTGAAGATGTTGCAGGAGTCTCTCACCACCATATTGTAGGAGCTCAGCATGTATGCCATCCATACCTGGAGATCTTCCACTGTTCAGCTTCGAAATAGCCACTGCAACCTCCACAAGCGTCGGAGGCTCTGCGAGAGCTACTTTCACAGGACCTTCTGGAATGAGATTGAGGAAATCTTCACTGAAGACAGACGGCTGATTCAAAAGATCATCAAAGTGCTCTCGCCACCTTCGTAGAATTCCTTGTGAGTCACGAAGAAGTTCTTTGCCATCCTTGCTGCGAAGCGGTGTCACCATACATACATACATACATACATACATACATACATACATACATACATAGATACATACATACATACATACATACATACATACATACATACATACATACATACATACATACAAGTGCAGACTCTGCAGCTGTCCAAAGATGTCATCGCGGTACTATCTACCTATGAGGCATGATGTAGTGACCAAAACACTGTACAATGCAGTTCGTAAAAAGATAGCCCGATAATAAACACATTAATAGCTACAGCAATGTAGCAGACATCCATGTACATAATATGAAAGAGTACTGGTGGAATGTTCCAGTAAAAACCCCAATAAAATGCAGGCATAACAGACCAGATATTATATGGGTCAGGGAGAAGAAAGCATGCACAGTAGTGGAAATTAGCTGCCCAGCAGATGCCAATATAATATCAAAGATTAACAAAAAGGAGAATATTTATGCAGAACTGATGAGAAATCTGCAGATACTCCACCCTGATTACACCTTCAGATTTATGCCTGTGATTATTGGGGCACTGGGGTATGTTAGTAACTGCTTCAATACAAATCTTGAGAAGCTAGGCTTCACGTGGACAGAAAGAACACAACTAGTTAGGAATTTACAAGTACAATCCATTAATGGAACAGTAAAAATATGTAAAACATTCCAAAAATGTTGCATCTAATAACTGCATATACACATGTACAGTTGCAAATCATATACACATGCACACATACAACTCAAAACATCCACATCCACACATACAATAACATCCATATCTACACATGCATGCATACTACCTAGTTAATTCCAATGAGAGAGTCTTGTTTCTATGTTAGAAACTGACTCTCTCTTTATTTGGAAAAAATTTGTGGTGAAATTATAAAACCAGAAGAACATACATACATACATACATACATGCATGCATACATACATACATACATACATACATACATACATACATACATACATACATACATACATACATACATACATACATACATATATGGCAGTTAGCTGCAATACAGTTTCACTTGTAATACGTATAAATACCTGTTTATGAATAATGTTTGCAATATGTATGACACACCAGCATACGTTTCACATTGAATATATATACACATTCACACACACACACTTTCACACACACACCCATACACACACACACACACATATATATATATATATATATACATAGATATATATATACGTATATATATATATATATATATATATATATATATATATATATATATATATATATATATATATATATATATATATATATATATATATATCCTACACTATGAATCGACTTTTCAAACGGATTACACCTCCAATAACCCGTTCATAAAAATAGGAAAACCCATAACCGAACCGCACAACAACTTCGCAAACCCCCCAGCCACTAACAAAAGAAGAAGGAAGCACAACACCGAAGATGAACTTCCCAACCTCGCTACCATAAGAAGGAACAAAAACTCTAGAAATCATCTCCTTCAGAATGAGATTTACAACTTTCCCCCTTCAAGGAGACACCATACCAAAGCACTCAACTACTACGCGGATGCCTCATCGTCAAACATAGAGAAAAGATACCACCACCATGATAGATGTAACAACTTCCCCGCTTCAAGGGGACAGCAAGGTAATTTCCATTTTCTCAACTCTCGCTTCCACAATACACAACAAACCCACACCACACGATACAACCAACAACGTAGGCCACCTATAACACCACAATCCAACATGACACATAAAAACACACATCCATACTCGCAATACAGGAACACCCCATTCAATCTACAACCACGTACCCGAACCACATTTTACAACAACAAGGAATATAACAAACACAGGAGACCACTTAACATCAGCAGACAACCCTTCTAACCCAACCATTTTTTAGACACAGCACACAGATACAGGCAAACAAAATAACACAAGACAGGGAGGAGAAACCGAGAGTAATAAAAATTATCAATCTAACTAGTGCAGAACCAACACCCAACCTTATCAACTTACTCTCCAAAGGTCTTAAATTCACACCGACCCACTACGTCCTAACTACTATGAAATGAAGGAAGAAGAAAGACATCACAGACTTCTGTAGAAAGTGAAGAACTATTCGACCAGTACAATGACGATGAATCATTAGCCAGAAATAGAAGCAATTACACCCCATCAAAAGGTAGAAATAAAATCCTGGACGAATTCTGTGAACACATCACAAACTTCCCTTACCAACACTTGCACAGACAAAAACACAAGCGAAAACCTCAACGAGAAAGAATGGGAAGAATTAAATACATTAAAAACCGACAGAACCATTACAATTAAAGAGGCTGATAAAGCGAGTACAGTAGTCCTAATGGAGACAGAATTCTATATCAACTTAGCGCTCTCCACTTTGGAACACGAAACATACTACGAAAAGGCTGAACACTACAATCAACAGAAAATTATGAGAAACCTAAAAACTCTGATCAACCAATACAAAGAAGGACTCACTAACAAGGAATTCAGCTTCATCACAGACTTCACAAGTAAATCCAGCCTTTTCTACGGTATCCCTAAAGTACATAAAAGCGAATTAATAAGTAAGGCATGCAAAGAAGCCATAGACATAGTCATCAATGTCCCCTCACCCAATGATCTCAAATTAAGACCTATAATAGCAGGCCCCGCTTGCGTAACCCACCGCCTTAGCAACTTCATTGATACCCTTCTCAAGCCTTTTCTCAAACACATCAAAAGCTATATAAGGGACGACCTAGATATGCTCAATCACCTCCCTAATATGCCCCTTTCTGAACAAACCCTACTAGTGACGTTCGATGTAGTCAACCTATACTCCAACATCCCCCACAACCTAGGAATAGAAGCTATCCAATTCTGGCTGGATAATTACCACAATGAACTCCCACAACGCATCAAAAAAGAATTCGTGATAGAGGGACTCAAATTTATCTTGGAGAACAATTACTTCGTTTTCAATAACAAACCCTACAGGCAGAAATCTGGGACCGCTATGGGAACGAAAACAGCCCCCACTTATGCCAACCTAGTCATGGGATACCTGACTGCCCTAAAACTCAGTACCCAGGACCTTAGACACCCTAAAGTAAATCAACCGAAACTAAAAGCTCTTCCATACATCTCCACACACAACCCCCTCAACAATGAGACCTTTGACACCATCCTCCAGAACATCGCTGTGTTAAAAAAGGACCATAGAATGAACCAAATCCTACGAACACACGATATCATAAAGAGCAAAAGACAATCTAAGTCAATGAAAAACATCCTAACACATGCCAAAGTACTGCCAACCACAACAACGAAACCCAGAGTAAAATAAATGCAATAGACCCAACTGTGGCATATGCATCAACCTAATAGAGGGTTCGGAATTCTATTTCAAAGAAGGACAACGTTTTATAGTAAAACACAATTTCACATGCGCATCAGAAAATCTAATATATGTATTAACTTGCTCAGGTTGTCGAGAACAATACATAGGCCAGACCAAAAACAGCCTCCGCCAACGCATGACTGTCCATAGATCCCAAATTAAAATACGGGAATACAGGAAAATACCACTGAGTGAACACATTGATACCTGTGCCGCCCAAAATCATCCCAACTTCAGAATCTTTCCCCTCTACAAATTTAAAGATAATGCCACCCACACCCAGCGCATCAGCAAGGAATCTCACTTTATTAACAAATACGGACCCCGTCTAAACACTTCTCCCTAAGACGAACCCACAACATACACACGTTAACATACATACCTACATCAGCATACATCTCTATCCACATATAACCACAATGACATACGTAAACACACATGTTCTATGGTGCAACACAAATATACACAAATTTGCATACCTTTTGATGTATATAGATATAAACGTGCCGACACACACACATACATATACGCACACATGCATTGCACACTGATGGGCACATACATATTTGTACACAAGTATTCCAATACGGCAAGGCCTAATGGATTCCCCTTGCAGTACGTACAATCTGGACACTCACACACACCTTGGTCTTATACCAATACTATATATCATTTCACACCTTTTATTATTAAGGTTTTTGATGAGAGAATCGTTTTTTTTTGAGAGAATCGTTTTTTTGAGAGAATCGTTTTTACTGAAAATATCGAATAATGTACACTATTTTTACCAGTATCACAAAAATACTGGTCCACCCACACACACACACATTCACACACACACACACACATATATACACACACACATACACACGCGTACATTAACATACAAAGAGACATATACACACACACACACACACTTCTCCGTATAAGACAAGAGCTGAAAAATATCTTTTAACATGTTACATCCCCCACACACGTACAGACACATTCCTACTGACCGATCCCTCTACCACGAATTACTCTGCTACACACACACACACACACACATGTCTTAATAGTCATTTGAACTGTTGACCTGTCAGCAAGCTGCGGTTCGCACACACATCCCTGCTGACCATTATCTCAACAACGAATCTCTTTACTACTACTACACACACACACATATTTGTCTTAAAAGACTTATTTTTCAGTGACTTCTCAATCAGCCGAGACAAACCTACATTTGGCGCAAAATCAATTTTTAACATTCACATGACCTCTACCGACCAATCAAAATTGTTTTGACCACAAGAATTTTTTCATACATCTGGAGCCACTTTTTTTTACATAAAACAGGTAGAATTTCCAAAACTAATCAGATTAGAGCAAACATCACGGGCGCTCATCTCAAAATTATTTTTGAAAAGCATTTGAAATGCGCAACCGGTAAAAACTTAAAACCAAAACTGAATACTAACCAATACTATTACTAATTTTTACTTATTCCTAATTAAACTATTTTTCACTGGGAACAATTTGTCAACATTTTCTTTTCCTTTTACCAATATATATATATATACACACACACACATATATATATATATATGTATATATATATATATATATATTTATATTTTGTCACATGTCACATATACGTAAATTCTTTAATGTAACCAATGTGTATAGGATTAATGAAAATAAAAAGAAAACATTCGTTCGTTGAAGAAGAAATTTGCTGTGTTAAATGTAGATATGTTTAATCCGCTAGTGGCTTTTTTCAGCTTTGCAGAAACCACATAATTTATTCATGTTTTTGTTCGAGCTAAATCTCTCTAAGAATTTCCATTTGTTGAAATTCGTAGCATCTTCCTTCAAATACATGATGCAATTGCACAATTTTTTACATTCCACATTTCTCCATATCTTAAAGGTGCATGATTAAAGTGCCGTTGTTTAAAATTTCTGTCCATCATACCCATGTAGTGTTTATGCATCGTTTTTAAATTTTGGTGTTACGGGTTAGTTCAACTTCATATATGATTGCTTTAGCATTGCATGACTGATTAACTGGGTAGGCATTAGAGCTTCTGCTTGTATTAGGAGCAGTTATATTAGAAGATTTATGCGCTATTTCCTCAGACTGGTAGTGCAACTTCAACTCAATTTAAGTATGTTCGTACTAAGCGAGAATGTTTATCAAATTAAGTTCTATAAGTGTCCTCAATATTAAACATACTATATATATATATATATATATATATATATATATATATATATATATATATATATATATATACCGGTGGCGGGTTGTGTGTATGTAGGTATACTAAAATGTCTGCTCAGTTTTGTGCTGCCTTTCTTGCAATAATTTTCTGTGATACCTTATTTAATAATATTCTGTAGGATTTCGATTGTGGATCAAATTAATATCGACCAACAAAGTCAGTGTATAGAGAAACATGTCCTTTCATTAAAAACATGGTTTTTGTTTTCACCACCATATCAACTTTGTAAGTTTACACTACTAAGTCAGCAATTTAAGAATATACAACCAAATCAATAATGTAAATATATCTCAGACGTTTGGCTTTTATTTTTTTTTTATAGACATGACGTTTGTTGTTCAATTTTTTACCTCAAGATATTTAGTAGAAATTTCAATTTATAAGATTCTAACTAAAGTTTTGAAACCATATTTCTTGTACTTCGCTTAAGTTACGGTTTAAATTATTTGGTGAACCAACCAGTTCAGAATGTAGGAATTTAAAAATATTTTTTTTAACGCTTTGATGAGACGAGAACATTCTCCCTGGTGGCTGTTAAAAACCCTATACACAGGCACTGAATTCTATAGACCTATGATAATAAATTAAAATTCCGTGTCTTCCTTGTATTCACATATACCTTTGGTGTAAATATAATTTTTCTATTCAACAAGTTTTAAATCTAATTTCAAAGCGAATAGGCGGGTACGTTTTACTTTGAAGGTTACCTATAATCTGACGAGAGGAATTTTAAGTCCCGAAATATTAGGACGAAAAATAAAACAGAAAACAAAGATTACCAGATAACTAACTTTATCGTTGACTTTATCTTACCGTCAATTTTGCATTGTTTTAGCCTTCTTACATATATCACTTTCGACCTTTTATATTATATTCAGCCTGCCCGCCCAGCCAGTGGGATAGCGTTATCTTATGGCTAAAACAGCACGACGTGCTGTGACCAGCGGCGCCGAATGGACGCCCGATAGCCTGGTCGGTCAAGGTGATCAAGGTGATATTATATTCACTGCTTCAAGCAAACTACAACATTTTAAGTTTTAAATCATTTATACCCATCTTAAGAATATTGCATATGCATTTCTTAAATGACCTAAGCTTGAGTTTCCCAAACTATGTCGGACTACTTTTAGAGATTATATTCTGCACACTCCACTGTAAAGTTGATAAAATAAATTGAATAACATTGAAAATTAAATTTTGATATTTATACATTTTTATGTAAGCATTTATTGAATAACTAAAGGTGACAGTTTTACATGTAACTACAAATTTGTATTGTTTTCCCTTCCTCCCTTCATTAATTTTCAACCACTCTTGCCTTCCATTGCATGCTCCTCTTAACACTCTCAGTGTTCCCAAAGAAACGGAAATTCTCACTTTAATAATTACTTACGTAAGCGAATTTCTTTTATTTCTTTTCCCCCATCCTATTCCGTTTCCAAAAGCGGTCCACAACATATGGGATGCCGTACACACAAAACAACTTTCGCCAATGCTCCATATTCTTGGAAAATTAAACATATTTACAAATGTTGACAATGTATCTGATTAATGCCTCGTAAACTGAGGGACTGTATCTTTTCAGAATATTAAATGGTATCAGCTGAGGAAGTCTTGATTCTTGTTGTTTTCTTCTCTGCCAGATGAGCACCAAATGCAAATCGCATGTCTAAATATTATTTTTTCTGTCAGTGTTTTCTCTTATTGTCCACATCTTTCTACTACACAATAGATCTGTTTCATATCTGTTACACTCCACATCTCTCTACTACACAACAGATCTGTTTCATATATGTTACACTCCACATCTCTCTACTACACAACAGATCTGTTTCAATATCTGTTACAGTCCACACTACTACACAACAGATCTGTTTCAGTATCTGATACAGTCCATATCACACTACTATGCAAACAACAGATCTGTTTCAATATCTGTTACAGTCCATGTCACACTACTATGCAACAGATCTGTTTCATATCTGTCACTGTCCAGACGTCTCTACTGTACAAAAGGTCTGTTTTAATATCTGTTAATGTCCAGATATTTTAATTTTACCACTGACTAAAAAAATCGAAATAAAGTAAAGTTTATTTGG
Organism: Eledone cirrhosa; assembly: GCA_964016885.1. Taxonomy (NCBI): domain Eukaryota; kingdom Metazoa; phylum Mollusca; class Cephalopoda; order Octopoda; family Eledonidae; genus Eledone; species Eledone cirrhosa. The sequence continues at coordinate 26,581,613 of OZ024754.1, read as the reverse complement.
AATGAAGCTGGCACGAAACATGAAATATGGAAGTGAATTCAACTGACACCGAAGCATTTCATTAATTACAACCAAAAAACAAAACGGTTAATAATAATAATAATAATAATAATAATAATAATAATAATAATAATAATAATCCTTTCTTTATTAACTCAAGGGTTTACATAAAGTAGACATTAAGGACAGTACAGGACAATACAGGGCAGTACAAATGGGCATTTCTGCGTGTAAAAAAAAAGAAACAGAGGATGTAATAATAGAACAATGAAAAGAAATTCCCCAATAGGGGGGAGACTTCCGAGGGACATTTGTGGAGAAAGCCCATTAAAAAGCCACAGTGTCCCTGACCACCAGGGCAAGTGCCCTCTCCCAGTTTTCCACCTCTAATTTACAGACACATACTCAGAGTAGGCCCATTCACTCGGGCCATTCTTGCCTCTCTCACCCATCTTTCAACAAAATGCTGGGAAGAGAGCACTTCCCTTTCTACCCTGATTTTTCTTTTTAAATGAAATTTGAAAAAGTTAATCAGGGTATCACCGAAGAGGTAAGTGCTCGTATTCAGCCCTTTCAAACGTGTCCACCATACTATCTCTTTCGCCATGGCCACCAGACAGATAAAAACTGCCTGCCCTTCCCGGCTAAAGAAAGAGGGCGGGGAAATCCTCACGATGGACTCAGCTGATAGCTGGATCCGTCCTACACGCGACAGCAGGTGTTCGACATAAACCCACAAGTCAGCAATGCTCGGACACTGGACGAGTGCGTGCAGGACGGTTTCGTCGCCCTGTGCGCATCTCGGACATGCCCGGCTGACGGCACCTCCATGCCTGTAGAGTTTATCCCGAACTGGCAAAGCTCCTCAGTAGCACTGCCAGGCCAGGGATTTCTGGAAGTTGTCCATAGACCCCGGCCCGAAAGTTCTTCCGAAGAGATTGGCTAGTTGATTTTCGTCGACGCCTAGAATTTCCCCAAGTACGTCGTCGCTCTTCCCCTCCACTAATCCTCTATAGAACGCCAAGGTGGAGTTTCCACCGATCACATTGCCCCATTGGTCGAGGGCTGTGAGCGCCTGAAGACATTCCAGTCTCCAAGCGCTCCCTCTCGGTCTTCGCTTGACCCAGGACTGCAGCTCCCTCAAGGAGACGAGCTGGGGAAAGACGCGTCTAGCAAACGGAGATCACACCTGATAACCGTCGAGGAAGAGGTGGAGATGTCGTAGCCTGAACGCATGCCTGCGCATCATCAGCCACGGCATTCCCAGCCCTCCACGTAGCGGGTGTTGACAGCAGATGGACCGCCTGACCATCGGAGGGCGTCCCATCCACAAAAAGCGAAAGAGCAAACGCTCCAGCGCAGTCAGGCGGGGCTTAGGACAAGGTACGACGGTCAGGCAGTAGTAGATGACGGACGCGATATACGCGTTAGCCACCTCCGCTCGACCTTTCAGGGATAGCTTCCTCTCGGCCCATTTCTGGGTGAGAGAAGCCACCCTGCTCGTCACCTCGTCCCAGTTTTTGTCCGACTGGAGATCCGGACCGAACCAGATCCCGAGCAATTTAACTGGTCCGTCCGTCCAGCGCCCGACGACACTGTTGGACGGCATGGACCTTCCTCTCCAGGTGCCGAGCTGCAGGCCCACTGACTTTTCCTGGTTGATCATTGCTCCTGTCACCGCTTCGTATTCTCTCTTCGTATTCTTCGTGTAGTGCCGATAGCCTCGATGTGTTTGGCGTTCGACACCACTACGGTGACATCGTCCGCATATGCTGACATCGTCCGCATATGCTGACACGGATCTTCCGCATCCTAGTTCGCGCGGGCCCCCTCAACGTCTCCAGTTTGTGCAGTAATGGCTCGAGAGTCAATACGTACAAGAGAGACGAGAGGGGACATCCTTGGCGGACCGAGCGCATGATGTTGAACGGTTCCGAAAGGTGACCGTTCACTCTCACCACAGAGCAGATGTCGCTGTGCATGGCAGCGATCCAGCCTCTGAAGACGGGCCCAAAGCCAGCCGCCCTCAGGACTGCCGCTAGGTAACGATGGTCGACCCTATCGAAAGCTTTCGACTGATCTAAATTGAGGTTGTCGTGGATGGATCTGTCGGGAATGGCGCTGTCTGCGCCTGTCCCACCAGACCACCAACGACAGGCGCCAACCTCTTTGCTAGCATCGTGACCAAAATCTTGAACTCTGTGTTTAGCAGAGTTATGGGCCTAAAATTATCTATGTTATCCCACTTGTTCGGATCCATCCTCAGCAGCGCCACTGTTCCTCGGCTCACAGAGCTGGGAATTCTCCCGTTCTGTTGCCAGTTGCAGTAGACGTCCGCCAAGAGGCCTCCGAACAAGTCTGGCATCTGTACGTAAAGTTCATAGGGCAGACCATCCAAACCAGGCGATTTACCCCTTGTGCAGCCAGTCATTGCCTCCCGTACTTCAGCGGCTGTTATCGGCTTTTCGCACCACTCCGCCTCAGTGGCCAAGAGCCGCGGCAGTCCGTCGAGGTAGACACTAAAGTCCATCCCTCGATTCGGCCCGCCGCTACCCCCGAACAGCTGGGCGAAGTGTCGCTGGAAAGCTTCACACATTTGCCCGGGATCGAGTAGCATGCGCCCGTTGTGGTCCACCAAAGACCGGATCGTGGCTTTGTTGCCACGACACGCCTCCGCCACTCGGGCCCATTGAACGGCTTTCGTCCCCTCGTGTCTGAGAGCACGCACCCTAGCTCTGACAACGCAGCCTTCGTGCTTTGCATTGAAGAATTGGTCAAGGGCCAATTTCGCCGCAAGTACGTCGGTCGCGATGTCTTTGCTAAGCGCCTCGTCTAATTTTCTAACTAATTCTCCCTCTGCTCTATTTTTCTCTATTGCTAAAGCCTTACTAAACCTAATGAACTCTATTCTAATTGCTCTTTTCAGAGCAAACCACCACTTGTTGTTGACGATGGCCCCCGTCAACGCTCGCTTAACTAATTCGCTAATCCGGTCTCTGTAGGCCTTGCGCGCTGGTAAGGAAGCATTTAGCTTCCAGTAGCCGGGTCCTCGTCTATGAAGCCTATCTAAGTCAAGCACACAGATCACGAATTTGTGGTCCGTGTAGCTGACTATCTTGAATTGTGGACAGCCTATGCTAGACCTATCTATTTCCCTACAAAATACTCTATCTAGATATGATCTGGATGACCCTATGCGAATTGTCCAAGTCCATATTGGCACATTCGGGAAATCCAATCCGTACCTGTCAGACAGTTCAAAACGCCTGAACAGGTTGGTGAGCCTCTTGCACCCTCCTCCCCTATCCGCTAATCCCACACAGTCCCAGCGTGCATCTAAGATCCCGTTCCAGCCGCCCACTAACACTAAATAGCGGGACGTTCCAAGAAAGGTCTCCAGACGCCGGAAGAAATCAGGCCGCCCTGCTCCTGTCGGGGCATAGACGGCCACTAGCCTGAAAGCCTGCCCGTCTCCGCTGGTCACGTCTAGCACCACCAACTTACCTTCTGGGTCCAGGAAGATGGCCCGTATGGCGAGATCCAAACCTCTCCGAAAAAGCACAGCAACTCCTCCCCCCGATCCCGGACGGCTGGGAGATGCGTACGCATCGTAGCCGCCGAAGATCGGTGCGAAGGCCCGTGCTTCGGAGATTCTGGTCTCGCTGATGGCCACTACATCTATATTTAGTGACCTGAGGTCGTTGAGCAGGTGGCCCTGCTTCCATGACGACCCCAACCCACGCGCATTTATGCTGCCTATTCTGAGTGAGGTCATGTTGAAATGGAGTGGAAAAGATGGGAAAGACCACTTACCTTACTTCTCGTAGAGGAAGGACGGTTTCTCCATCCTTTTCACTGCTTTTGGCCTCCTCAGGAAGGATGTCCTTATAATATAAATCCTCTTGGAGAGTGCTTGTCGGAAGTCTCCGATGTCTTTGGGGAATTTTTGTTTTAGTGTCATGTACGTTTTCTGTGTGATGCGAGTGATTTATGTGTGGAGGTGGTGTGAACTTTTAGGTTGTTGTGTAGTCTTTTTCTGTGATGCTGGTGTTGTGTTGGATGTAGTGTAATAATTGGTTGTTGTTCAAATGTAATGCTGTGTAGTGTGTATCGTTTTGGTTGTTTTGTTTTGTTTGCGTTTGTTGTGGGTTTGTTTCTGTTTCCCTCTGCGGTGACTTTTGTGGTGTAGGTGATGGTGGTGTTGGGGTTAATGAGGGTGATGGTGTTGGTGTTTGGGGTGATGGGGTTGGTGATGCTGGTGTGGATGGTGGCATATCTGTCCTAACTTTTTTGTTTGATAGTTTATTTGTTTCCCTCTGTATTTTGTTTTTGGAGGGGGAAGGAAGAGAATTTTTTTCTTTTTTCCTGATACCGTTTTCCACTCCTCGTCGTCACAATCTGTCTCCAGTTGTGATAGGCCGGGGAGTGGAAAATCCTCCACAGGCGTTAGTTTTGGTTGTGGCGTGGTGGATGGTGTAGGCGCTGGTGCTAGTTCTGGCGCGTTGGGTGGTGGTGGTGTTGGTTTTGCTACTGCTGCTGGTGGTGTTGATGGTTGAGTCACTGGGGTGAGTAGGAGAGGTGGCCTTAACCTTTTAGCCTGAGGGCAGAAAGCCCTTAGGTGGGTTCCTTCACCACAAACGACACACCTAGATCTTCTGCCCTCGACGATTACGGTGAGGTGGCTGCCGTCAGTGAGGTATATTACCTCTGGGATCTCCTCAATGCTTTTTTGGTCCGCTTGGATCAGGAGCTCCATCCCAGATCCGGACCAGTACTCCTGCTTTTCTTTCGCTATTTCGCTATTTCGATGCCCGTTCCACTCGGCGCGATTTTATGTTAATTGTCCGATAAAACACGGTGCATAGGCGACGTTGCTCCATTTTATTAGCTGAGGGGGTGAGGCTGACCCTGTACCCATCTTTCTTTACCATTCCTTTGGCTTCTTCTAATTCCTCCTGAGTTACCTGGATCGCTTCGCACGTTTTTGCTACTCTGGCAAAACTCAGGGTAGTTTTCTTAATTTCATTGTTGCTGTTGTTGTTATCGTTATTTTTGCTATTGTTAATTTTAGTTTCAGTTGTGGTGGTGGTGGCGTCAGTGGTGTTCGGTGTGGAAGAGTTCATTTTGGTTGAATTCATTTCGATATCATGTGTTAATTTATTTTTTTCTTTTGTTTCTGTTGTCGCTGTGGTGGTGGTTGGGGGGGGGGGCGGTTGTTGCGCTGGTGGGGGTGGTGGCGGCTTTAACACCTGCAGTCATTGGTAATGGCGGGAAATGAACGTCTGCCTGAGACAAATTTAAAATATTGCTACTGCTTACATTTCCAGTGTTGGCAAACGTAGCAATATTTACAATGGTGGTGTCGGTGTGAGGTGTTAGATTGTGAGGAAGGAGTGACTCTGAGACATCCATGATTTTTCAAAGAAAAATGTTTGTTTGATAATTATAAAAAGTTTAAATTTTGGGGTCAAGGCCCCAATATTTTTGAGTGTCCTTTTCAGAAATCAATGTATGTGCACTTATATACAGTTAACAATAAAAAAATTTCCATAAATGGCAATGTTAAACAACTGAAAACAACAAACATTTGTGGATCTCACGATGATGCGATTTACTACGTAGGTCACCAATAATAATAATAATAATAATAATAATGTTTTCTTTATTAACCACAAGGGTTTACATAAAGTAGACATTAAGGACAGTACAGTATAATAGAGGACGGTACAAATGGGCATTTCTGCGTTTAAAAAAACAGAGGATGTAATAAAATAACAACGAAAAATTCCCCAATAGGGGGGAGACTTCCGAGGGACATTTGTGGAGAAAGCCCATTAAAAGATCACAGTGACCCTGACCACCAGGGCAAGTGCCCTCTCGCAGTTTTCCACCTTTAATTTACAGACACATACTCAGAGTAGGCCCATTCACTCGGGCCATAGTTGCTTCTCTCACCCATCTTTCAACAAAATGCTAGGAAGAGAGCACTTCCCTCTCTACTCTGACTTTCCTTTTCAAATGAAATTTGAAAAAGTCAATCAGGGCATCACCGAAGAGGTAAGTGCTCGTATTCAGCCCTTTCAAACGTGTCCACCATACTATCTCTTTCGCCATGGCCACCAGACAGATAAAAACTGCCTGCCCTTCCCGGCTAAAGGAAGAGGGCGGGGCAATCCTCACGATGGACTCAGATGATAGCCGGATCCGTCCTACACGCGACAGCAGGTGTTCGACATAAACCAACAAGTCAGCAATTTTCGGACACTGGACGAGTGCGTGCAGGACGGTTTCGTCGCCCTGCGCGCATCTCGGACATGCCCGGCTGACGGCACCTCCATGCCTGTAGAGTTTATCCCGAACTGGCATAGCTCCCCGGTAGCACTGCCAGGCCAGGGATTTCTGGAAGTTTTCCATAGGCCCCGGCCCGAAAGTCCTTCCGAAGAGATTGGCTAGTTGATTTTCGTCGACTTCTAGAGTTTCTCCAAGTACGTCGTCGCTCTTCCCATCCACTAATCCTCTATAGAACGCCAAGGTGGAGTTTCCACCGATCACATTGCCCGATTGGTCGAGGGCTGTGAGCGCCTGAAGACATTCCAGTCTCCAAGCGCTCCCTTTCGGTCTTCGCTTGACCCAGGACTGCAGCTCCGTCATGGAGACGAGCTGGGAAAAGACGTGTCTAGCAAACGGCGACCACACCTGATCACCGTCGAGGAAGAGGTGGAGATGTCGTAGCCTGAGCGCGTGTCTGCGCATCATCAGCCACGGCATGCCCATCCCTCCACGTAGCGGGTGTTGACAGCAGATGGACCGCCTGACCATCGGAGCGCGTCCCTTCCAAACAAAGCGAAAGAGCAAACGCTCCAGCGCAGTCAGGCGGGGCTTAGGACAAGGTACGACGGTCAGGCGGTAGTAGATGACGGACGCGATGTACGCGTTAGCCACCTCCGCTCGACCTTTCAGGGATAGCTTCCTCTCGGCCCATTTCTGGGTGAGAGAAACCCCCCTGCTCATCACCTCGTCCCAGTTTCTGTCAGTCTGGAGGTCCGGACCGAACCAGACCCCAAGCAATTTAACTGGTCCGTCCGTCCAGCGCCCGACGACGTTGTTGGACGGCATGGACCTGCCCCTCCAGGTGCCGAGCTGCAGGCCCACTGACTTTTCCTGGTTGATCATTGCTCCTGTCACCGCTTTGTATTCTCTTAGTGTAGTGCCGATCGCCTCGATGTGTTTGGCGTTCGACACCACTACGATGACATCGTCCGCATATGCTGACACGGATCTTCCACATCCTAGTTCGCGCGGGACCCCCTTCAACGTCTCCAGTTTGTGCAGTAATGGCTTGAGAGTCAATACGTACAAGAGGGACGAGAGGGGACATCCTTGGCGGACCGAGCGCTTGATGTTGAACGGTTCCGAAAGGTGACCGTTCACTCTCACCACAGAGCAGATGTCGCTGTGCATGGCAGCGATCCAGCCTCTGAAGACGGGCCCAAAGCCAGCCGCCCTCAGGACTGCCGCTAGGTAACGATGGTCGACCCTATCGAAAGCTTTCGACTGATCTAAATTGATCAAGGACCCACCCGTGCCAGGTTCCCTAGCTACCCTCTCTACGATGTATCGCATGAGGTGGGGGTTGTCGTGGATGGATCTGTCGGGAATGGCGCATGTCTGCGCTTCTTCCACCAGACCACCAACGACAAGCGCCAACCTCTTTGCTAGCACCTTGGCTAAAATATTGAACTCTGTGTTTAGCAGAGTTATGGGCCTGAAATTATCTATGTTATCCCCCTTGTTCGGATCCTTTCTCAGCAGTTTCACCGTTCCTCGGTTCACAGAGCTGGGAATTCTCTCGTTCTGTTGCCAGTTGCAGTAGACGTCCGCCAAGAGGCCTCAGAACAAGTCTGGCATATGTACGTAAAGTTCATAGGGCAGACCATCCAAACCAGGCGCTTTACCCCTTGTGCAGCCAGTCATTGCCTCCCGTACTTCAGCGGCTGTTATCGGCTTTTCGCAACACTCCGCCTCAGTGGCCGAGAGCCGCGGCAGTGTGTCGAGGTAAACACTAAAGTCCATCCCTCGACTCGGCCCACCGCTGCCCCCGAACAGCTGAGCGAAGTGTCGCTGAAAAGTTTCACACATTTGCCCGGGATCGAGTAGCATGCGCCCGTCGTGGTCCACCAAAGACCGGATCGTGGCTTTGTTGCCACGACGCGCCTCCGCCACTCGGGCCTATTGAACGGCTTTCGTCCCCTCGTGTCTGAGAGCACGCACCCTAGCTCTGACAACGCAGCCTTCGTGCTTTGCATTGAAGAATTGGTCAAGGGCCAATTTCGCCGCAAGTACGTCGGTCGCGATGCCTTTGCTAAGCGCCTCGTCTAATTTTCTAACTAGTTCTCCCTCTTCTCTATTTTTCTCTATTGCTAAAGCCTTACTAAACCTAATTGATTCTATTCTAATCGCTCTTTTAAGAGCAAACCACCACTTGTTGTTGACGATGGCCCCCGTCAACGCCCGCTTAACTAGTTCGCTAATCCGGTCTCTGTGGGCCTTGCGCGCTGGTAAGGACGCGTTTAGCTTCCAGTAGCCGGGTCCTCGTCTATGAAGCCTATCTAAGTCAAGCACACAGATCACGAATTTGTGGTCCGTGTAGCTGACTATCTTGAATTGTGGACAGCCTATGCTAGACCTATCTATTTCCCTACAAAATACTCTATCTAGATATGATCTGGATGACCCTATGCGATTTGTCCAAGTCCACATTGGCACATTCGGGAAATCCAATCGGTACCTGTCAGACAGTTCAAAACGCCTGAGCAGGTTGGTGAGGCTCTTGCACCCTCCACCCCTATCCGCTAATCCCACACATTCCCGGCGTGCATCTAAGATCCCGTTCAAGTCGCCCACTAACACTAAAGAGCGGGACGTTCCAAGAAAGATCTCCAGACACCGGAAGAAATCAGGCCGCCCTGCTCCTGTCGGGGCATAGACGGCCACTAGCCTGAAAGCTTGCCCGTCTCCGCTGGTCACGTCCAGCACCACCAACTTATCCTCTGGGTCCAGGAATATGGCCCGTATGGCGAGATCCAAACCTCTCCGAAAAAGCACTGCAACTCCTCCCCCCCCCCGATCCAGGACGGCTGGGAGATGCGTACACATCGTAGCCGCCGAAGATCGGTGCGAAGGCCCGTGCTTCGGATATTCTGGTCTCGCTGATAGTCACTACATCTATGTTTAGTGACCTGAGGTCGTTGAGCAGGTGGCTCTGCTTCCATGACGACCCCAAGCCACGCACATTTATGCTGGCTATTCTGAGTGAGGTCATGTTTAAAATGGAGTGGAAAAGATGGGAAAGACCACTTATCGTACTTTTCGTAGAGGAAGGATGGTTTCTCCATCCCTTTTCACTTGATCGTTTGGTGAAGGGACCGTTGAATCGTCCCTTCGGCTGGTCGTCGGCTCTTCTATGAGTATGTCCGAATATACTCTCCGGTTGAGAGTCCCTCCTAGGTCTCTGAAATCACCAACTGCGTTGGGGAATTTCGTTTTAATGTGTGTGTATTGTTTCTGTGTAATTCTTACCAGTCTTATGTTCGTTGGTGTTTTGATTGGTGCTGTTATTATGTAGTCATGCTGTGAAATGTCTGTGTGTTCAATTATGTAAGTCATTAGTTTCTTGTTGTGTGTATTTATTGCCGTGCATTTGTTTTTCTGAGGGTGAGGTGTGGTTCTGCTATTTTCTTGTTGTTGTTGCTGGGTGTGTGTGTTTTGTTGTTGTGTTTGCGATGTTGGTGCTTGTGGTGGTGGTGTTGAAGGTGTTGTTGTTGTTGGCGGTGGGGTTGTCGCCGGTGGTGATGGTGGTGCTAGTGTGGGTGGTGATTGTGTTGGTGGTGTTGCTGCTGTGAGTCTCTTTGCAGTAGCCTTTACCCTTTTTTCATTTCTTTCCTCCCTTTTCGAAGGCGACGATGCGCTGCTTCTGCGTTTGTGCCTTCTTGCGACCTTTTCCCATCCCTTTCCCACCTCACACTCCATGTCTGATTCTGTGAGGTTGGGGAGGGGTACCAGCTCCACACTTTCACTTGTTGTTGTTGGTGATGTTTGCAGTGGAGTCTCTGTTGGAGCTGCAGTTGATATTACTGTTGTTGTTGTTAATACTTCCACTGCTGCTGCTTTTCTTGATTTCCGTGGCGTGGGTATTGGTGCCACGGACCTATCGTTCCTGGTTTCCGCTTGTCCTGTTGCTGGTAGCAGTGGAGCCCGTTTCGGAAGGAGGCGGGTTTTTTCTCCTTTCTCAGGGTCTTCTCGTTGCAGAAGGCCCTGGGGTGAGTCTTCGATCCACAGCGAAAGTATTTCGGGCGTTTGCCCTCAACACTTATGGGCAGTTGAGTGCCGTTATCGAAGTCTATCACATCTGGGATAGCTTCGATGCACTCCTGGTTGGTTTGGATTAACATCTCAATGGAGCTGCCGACCCAATCTTCTCTTACTCTTTTCTGTACTTGCAGTACAATTGTTTTGTCCTCGATTCCGACGAGGACAGACGCGGCGAGCCAAGAAGGGGCTATCCCTGGGGGGACGTGGGTCAGTTTGACCCTCACAATTTTTTGCCCGCAGTAGGAAGGCACCAACACCATTTCCTCGCTCCTTAGGGTCACTAAGGATTGAGCCTTTGCCTCCTGGAGTGTGGCAAAAAGCACGTCTAGGGTGGCATATTTCTTGCCTCAGGTGATATGCGTTTTCCGCTGCCACACAGACCCTAAGGCTTTTAGTATTTGAGCCTCTGTGGCTCTTTCAACCCTACGGGATTTTGTGCTTACTGTACGGTACGTGACCGTACAGTGCTGTTGGGTTTCGAAAAATGTTTCGGCTGCCTTGCAGATTGCTCGGTGTCCGGTTTTCGTCACCATCTTCTTCGCTTCCTGTAATTCCTCATTTATGTAATTCCTCATTTATGAGGATGGTTTCCAGGTTCTTTGCGATACCTGCAAACGAGATTGGTTTTTCTTTGCTGCTGTTGTTGTTGTTGTTGTTGTTGTTGTCGTCAGAACTGCTGTTACTTTTGTTGTTGCTGCAGATACTACGACTACTGCCGTCGCCGCTGTTGCTGTGGTTGTTTTTGTTGTTGCTGCTGCTGCTGCTGTTGTTGTTGCTGCTGCTGCTAATGCTGTTGTTGTTTATGCTGCTGCTGAAGTTGTTTCGGCTGCTACTGTTGTTTTCCTTGTCACTGTTGCTGCTGCTGCTGTTATTACGGCAGCTACTGCTATTATTCATGACGTCAGATGAATGAAATGGGTTTTCGTATTTACCGCACACCTTTTTCGTCGTTGTTGTCGTCGTGGAGAAATGTTCCATGCTTTGCACGTGATTTTTCTTTACTGGCGTCGCTTGCGAAAGAGAAGGGAGGGAGAGAGACAATCTTCTCTCTGCTGTAGTGACGATTGAGGAAGAAGACGGAATGAGTGGGAGTGACTTGTGAAAATTCTTTTTCGTAGCCATGTTTTTTTTTGTTTAAAATAAATATTGGGCACAAAACCCAATAAGCGGTTATTTAACCCCGAAGGGCCAAATAACGGGCAGAATGACCCCTCTCACGAGGAGGTGGGTGTTTTTGTCTACAATTTGGTTAAAGTTTTAAACAATTTACAATTGTTATAGCGGTCAAAATTTACAATACCTTACAGAGCCGAGCCTCCGTCAACCATGGCATTCAATAATAATAATAATAATAATAATAATAATAATAATAATAATAATAATAATAATAATAATAATAATTTGGTATTAGTAAGTGTGGAGTCCTTTTGATGAAGAGAGGTAAATTGAGCAGAAGCAACGGAATCCAAAAGCCTGGAGATCTTCAGGGTGGCAGATAACATCAGACAGTTGCTGGGCAGGAGTATGGGGTCCTGGGAGACAGAGTTGACATCAACTGGAGTATCCTTGGGAAGCGTGAAGATCAAGAGAGGTATCCTCCAGGGAGATAGCCTGTCCCCTCTATTGTTTGTCCTTGCCCTGATGCCCTTGACCATTATGCTGCGAAAAGTGAGAGCAGGATACAAGTTGGGAAAGGGAGAGCTTACCATCAATCACCTCCTCTTCATGGACGATCTTAAGCTCTTCGGGAAAAGTGAGAAGGAGTTGGATGTGCTTGTTGACACTGTCCGTATTTTCAGCAGTGATATATGTATGCAGTTTGGTATTAGTAAATGTGGAGTCATTGTGATGAGGAGGGGTAGGTTGAGCAGACGTAACGGGATCCAGATACCAACAGGTGAGATGATAAAGGAAATTGACTCTGAGGAAGGATACAAGTATTTGGGCGTTCTGGAGGCTGATGGCATAAAGAACAAAAAAAGGAAGGAATTGTTAAGAACTGAATACATTCGGAGAGTAGGGAGCATATTGAAGTCACATCTGAACAGCAGAAATGCCATAAGCGCAGTAAATTCCCGAGCTGTGTCTATTATTAGGTACAGTGCGGGAATTCTGAGATGGAATGTTGCTGAACAAAAAGGAAATGGATAGGAAGACTAGGAAGCTATTGACTATCTACAACATGTTCCACAAGAGGAGTGATGTCGATAGACTCTACCTAAGGAGGTATGAGGGTGGAAGAGGTCTTATCAGCATAGAAGACTGTGTTCAGATGGAGAAAAACAACCTATACAAATACGTGACCTATAGTAAGGAGCCAATGCTCAGAACTGTACTGAAGGAGGGGACAGTAGGCCAGGGGATATCCAAGGAGGAAATAACATCAAGGAGGAAGAGCAGCCTTAAAGGAAAATCCCTTCATAGTACCTTCTTTGAGAAAACTGAATTTAGAGATCCACAGACATGGAACTGGTTGAGAAGAGGAGACCTCAAAAAGGCTACAGAAGGAATGCTAATGGCTGCGCAGGAGCAGGCCCTCAAAACGAAGTGGTTGAAGCACCATATCTACAAGGAGGAGGCTAGCCCACTGTGCAGGATCTGTGGAGAGAGAGAGGAGACTGTGGCTCACATTGTGTCCGAGTGTAAACACCTAGCCCAGACCCACTATAAGGGCTGGAGACACGATGTGATGGGCAGGGTGATCCACTGGCACCTGTGCAAAGTAAACAATCTACCACATTCTGAGAAATGGTATGAGCATAGGCCAGAGGCGGTGATGGAGAACAGTCAGGTGAAGGTGCTGTGGGATTTTAGGATACAGACGGACAAAAAACTGGAACACAATAGACCTGACCTGGTGGTTGTGGACAAAGAAAAAAGATCGTGTCTGATTGTGGATGTGGCCTGCCCGTTCGACACGAGAGTGCAAGAGAAGGAGAGGGAGAAAATTAACCGATACCAGGACCTAAAGTGGGAGGTGAAAAGGATTTGGAACTGCCATGAAGTCAAAGTGATCCCGATTGTCATAGGCGCACTGGGGACTATCTCCAAAGGTTTCCAGGGATGGTTAAAGAAAATCGGCCCCTTCACGCTTTTTGGAACGCTTCAAAAGGCATGCTTGCTTGGAACAGCAAGAACCCTCCGATACGTCCTGAATATCTGAGGCTGCAGGTAGTGGCTTGATATTCAATCCAACGGACTTTCCAGTTAACCAACATCAATGACTGAGATTCAAGGAATAACAATAACAATAATAATAATAATAATAATAATAAAGGGAAGAAGACGCACGAGGTGACGGAGGTCATGAAATCGCTCCCGTAAGTTTTGAATTTTTAACATATTTAAATCATTTGTGAAATAACAACTCTTAGTACAAATGCTACGTAAAGCACCCGGCTTGAGCCCCAAAAAATTCGGACCCAAAATATATTGTTATAAGGCTCAAATATTCAAATATTCAACTTTGTATTGTACACTGTATATCCAAAAAAAAATGGCTATAAATGGAAGAAGAAGAACCCCCCCCCCCTCCTCTCCTCTGGCTACACTATATAGGACAGCTAAACTCACCAACACCAGAAACTAGATACACCGCCCACCCCATCATCTGTGTACACTAAACACAACAGCATTTTCACCTTCCCCGCCACCGCTCACTACGGCCATCATTACCACCACTATCCCATCACCGCCGCCACCACCCCTTGACTCCTTCACTGCTGCTGCCACCGCTACAGCACCATCACTACAGTAATACGGCTCAAATATTCAAATATTCAACTTTGTATTGTACACTGTATATCCAAAAAAAATAAAATAAAATGGCTATAAATGGAAGAAGAAGAACCCCCCCCCCCCCCTCCTCTCCTCTGGCTACACTATATAGGACAGCGAAACTCACCAACACCAGAAACTAGATACACCACCCACCCCATCATCTGTGTACACTAAACACAACAGCATTTTCACCTTCACCGCCACCGCTCACTACGGCCATCATTACCACCACTATCCCATCACCGCCGCCACCACCCCCTGACTCCTTCACTGCTGCTGCCACCGCTACAGCACCATCACTACAGTAATACGGTCGCATCACCGCCACCACTGCCTCGGTATCGACATCACCGCCACCACTGTCTCAGTATCGCCAACGCCGCTAGTCTCTGCTGGCTACCACTTCCACATTATAGAATTCCTACTACTAACAAAGAGGAAGGCATCAAAATATATAGATAGACTCAAAAGAAAAAAGAAAAAACAAACAACAAAAGCAGCACAGCAACAACAGTAAAAAACGAGAAAAACAGAGAAAAACAAAAACAAAAAAAGAAACCCCAAAAACGTAAAGAAAATAAGAATGAAGAGAGAAGCAGGCGGACGGACAGAGAAGAGGGGGGAAAAAGTAAAACTTAAAAAACAAAAACTAAGTCAGACATTCGAATACTACATTACAATGAAACTTATGCTTATTCATTTTTGGGGCCCTTTCTGCCCGTGTGTTTGTTTGTTTATGTGTGTCCGTATACAGCGTGGTGATAATGCCACACAAGGGCCAAGTGGGATGGCGGATCCACAGATGGCTATGTAAACATACATTCGCCAATCCTCGATAAGAGTGTTTAAATATCGAACATAAACAGTTCGAATAACGGTGAAATGGAGACTAGAACGTCATGTGACAGACTCTCACCCAACAGGTGCCCCCTGGTTCAGCAGCAGGAACCTGACTGTCAACGAAATACTGCTGATGTTGGAGGAAGAAGAAGAAGGAAAGGGGCCAGAACCAACTGGACGAAAGAATTGAATAGAACTGTTATGCAATGCTACCTGAAAAGTAACCCCAAGGAGAGGGGCTACAGGAGACGGATGCATAACATCTGGAACGAGATTGGTTTATTTAAATTAGATGAACAAAAATTGGCCGGGCAGGCTCGGGTAATAAGAACTAATGGGTGGATAAGCGAGCTGGAACTGGAGGAACTGAGCAGAGAGAATGGCTTGGAGATGGCGGGTGTAGTATGCCAGACAAGCGAGCCGGCGGGAAATGAAGGTGAGGAGGTCCTGAGAGCGGAGGAACCACCCGAAGCAGACAATGATCTGAATACTGAGATAAATAATACCTGGAACAGAGATACGGCCACTGAGGAGATGAATGCTGACGGGCTAGGACAAGATTCGGTTGACATCCTAAATTTAGTGGTAGATGAGTTGAACAATGATAGTGGGAGACCTATGAACCTAAGATTTGTAGACAGGAAAAAGTTAAAAGAAACAACAGCTAAGGTAAACAAAGTCATCCCATACCTTGAGGCGAGGAGTCTTCACCAGTGCAACAATATCCTCAAAGCAACAGCAAATACGGTGAGGAAACTACTTGGTATAAAAGCGAGAGGAAACAACAGACAAGAAAGAGCAGAGCCGTGGTGGAAGAAGCGACTGAGTGGGCAAATCGGGGAAATGAGAAATGACATAGGAAAGCTTGAGTCACTACTGAATGGGACACTAAAAAACATAGGCACTAAAAATAGACTGGAAATAAAATACAAAACTAGGAGTAAAAAGCTAAATATTATCATAGAGGAATTGAAGCAACGCATTGTAGCAAAGAGTGCTAAAATCAGGCGATACGAGAACAGAGTCAGTCAGTATAAACAGAACCGCATGTTCGACAACAACCAGAAGATGCTGTTTGGACAGCTTGAGGGGAAAGAAAGAGGCACCGACTTGATCCCTGGGGCGGAACAAGCTAAAACATTCTGGAGAGGAATATGGGAGCAGGATGTTAGACACAATGCCCAGGCAGGGTGGATTGAGACAGTACAGAGGGAGATCGGTGAGCAGGCACAGCAACAGACTGATTTGAGTATCACAGTTGAAACTCTTAAGGGGCAAGCCAAAAAACTAACCAACTGGAAATCACCAGGCCCAGATGGTGTGCAGGGGTATTGGATTAAACATTTAACATCCCTCCACCCGAAGCTGACGGCCATGTTCAATGACTGCTTGGTGTCAGGTGAGGTGCCAGAGTGGTTGACAAAAGGTACCACAGTTCTGATAATGAAAGACCGAATCAAGGGTAATGATGTTACCAACTATAGACCTATCACATGTCTGCCCGTAATGTGGAAACTGTTGACGAGCATTTTGTCTGAGGAAATCTACCATCACCTCCACACAAACAACTTGTTGCCGGACGAACAGAAAGGATGCCGAAAGAAGTCACGTGGTACAAAGGACCAGTTGCTTATTGATAAGATGGTAATGGGGAATTGCAGGAGGAGACACACTGATCTTGCCATGGGATGGATAGACTACAGAAAGGCATTTGACATGGTGCCTCATTCCTGGATCACCAAAAGCCTGGAGATCTTCAGGGTGGCAGATAACATCAGACAGTTGCTGGGCAGGAGTATGGGGTCCTGGGAGACAGAGTTGACATCAACTGGAGTATCCTTGGGAAGCGTGAAGATCAAGAGAGGTATCTTCCAGGGAGATAGCCTGTCCCCTCTGTTGTTTGTCCTTGCCCTGATGCCCTTGACCATTATGCTGCGAAAAGTGAGAGCAGGATACAAGTTGGGAAGGGGAGAGCTTACCATCAATCACCTCCTCTTCATGGACGATCTTAAGCTCTTCGGGAAAAGTGAGAAGGAGTTGGATGTGCTTGTTGACACTGTCCGTATTTTCAGCAGTGATATATGTATGCAGTTTGGTATTGGTAAATGTGGAGTCATTGTGATGAGGAGGGGTAGGTTGAGCAGAAGTAACAGGATCCAGATACCAACAGGTGAGATGATAAAGGAAATTGACTCTGAGGAAGGATACAAGTATTTGGGCGTTCTGGAGGCTGATGGCATAAAGAACAAAAAAATGAAGGAATTGTTAAGAACTGAATACATTCGGAGAGTAAGGAGCGTATTGAAGTCACATCTGAACAGCAGAAATGCCATAAGCGCAGTAAATTCCCGAGCTGTGTCTATTATTAGGTACAGTGCGGGAATTCTGAGATGGAATGTTGCTGAACAAAAAGAAATGGATAGGAAGACTAGGAAGCTATTGACTATCTACAACATGTTCCACAAGAGGAGTGATGTCGATAGACTCTACCTAAGGAGATCTGAGGGTGGAAGAGGTCTTATCAGCATAGAGGACTGTGTTCAGATGGAGAAAAACAACCTATACAAATACGTGACCTATAGTAAGGAGCCAATGCTCAGAGCTGTACTGAAGGAGGGGACAGTAGGCCAGGGGATACCCAAGGAGGAAATAACATCAAGGAGGAAGAGCAGCCTTAAGGGAAAATCCCTTCATAGTACCTTCTTTGAGAAAACTGAATTTAGAGATCCACAGACATGGAACTGGTTGAGAAGAGGAGACCTCAAAAAGGCTACAGAAGGAATGCTAATGGCTGCGCAGGAGCAGGCCCTCAAAACGAAGTGGTTGAAGCACCATATCTACAAGGAGGAGGCTAGCCCACTGTGCAGGATCTGTGGAGAGAGAGAGGAGACTGTGGCTCACATTGTGTCCGAGTGTAAACACCTAGCCCAGACCCACTATAAGGGCTGGAGACACGATGTGATGGGCAGGGTGATCCACTGGCACCTGTGCAAAGTAAACAATCTACCACATTCTGAGAAATGGTATGAGCATAGGCCAGAGGCGGTGATGGAGAACAGTCAGGTGAAGGTGCTGTGGGATTTTAGGATACAGACGGACAAAAAACTGGAACACAATAGACCTGACCTGGTGGTTGTGGACAAAGAAAAAAGATCGTGCCTGATTGTGGATGTGGCCTGCCCGTTCGACACGAGAGTGCAAGAGAAGGAGAGGGAGAAAATTAACCGATACCAGGACCTAAAGTGGGAGGTGAAAAGGATTTGTAACTGCCATGAAGTCAAAGTGATCCCGATTGTCATAGGCGCACTGGGGACTATCTCCAAAGGTTTCCAGGGATGGTTAAAGAAAATCGGCCCCTTCACGCTTTTTGGAACGCTTCAAAAGGCATGCTTGCTTGGAACGGCAAGAACCCTCCGATACGTCCTGAATATCTGAGGCTGCAGGTAGTGGCTTGATATTCAATCCAACGGACTTTCCAGTTAACCAACATCAATGACTGAGATTCAAGGAATAACAATAACAATAATAATAATAATAATAATAATAATTGTTTCTACTTTAGGCACAAGGCCAGCAAATACCCAGTGCATTACTGGTACTTTATTTTATCGATTCCGTAAGGATGAAAGGCAAAGTAAACCTCGGCGGGATTTGAACTCAGAATGGCAAGAGAATTTGATCAAGAGGAAACTTACAAATATCTAGGTGTTTGTGAAGGAGACGGAATCAAGCACTCGACAACGAGGGAAAGGATAAGGAAGGAATGTTACCGCAGAGTAAGAGCAATCTTAAGAACGGAATTGAATGCAAGGAATAGGATCGATGCCATAAACACGCTTGCCATACCAGTAGTAACCTACAGTTACAATGTCATCAACTGGTCAAGCGCAGAGATCCGTAGGCTCGATACAAAAATTCGAAAATTCTTAACCATGCACAGAATGCATCACCCTAAGGCAGATACAGATAGAATATATCTCCCTAGGAGAGAAGGAGGGAGTGGGTTAATCCAGTTAGACATTGCGTTGAAAACTGCAACAATTGGATTATCTACATATCTAAGGGAATCACATGATTGGATGATCAAACTCGTTTTGAAACACATAAGCATCAAAAGATCATACTCCATTACAAAAGATGCACAAAGATACAGTAATAGACTACAAATTTCAGAAGTCCCATTTACTGCTGAAATGGAAAACACAGAAAAAGCAAAGCAGGTAAAAGTAACTGCAAAGAAAGAACTGCTACAGAAACTGGCTAAGAAATGGCAAGAAAAGCCTCTGTATGGAAAATACCCAGAACGAGCTAACAATCCTGATGTTGACAAAACTTTAACCCATCAGTGGTTGGCATCCTCTGGACTGAAATCGGAGACTGAAGGACTGATTATATCAGCACAAGATCAGTGTCTGCCAACAAAAAATTACCAAGCTAACATAATAAAAAATGGATGCAGCCCATTATGCCGTGTATGTAAAAAACAACCAGAGACCATTGACCATATAATTTCAATGTGCAGTCCTATAGCTCCAACCGAATACCTAAACAGGCATGACAGAGCTGCACAATACATACATTGGATAATGTGTAAGCATTTTGACCTGCCCCATCAAAAGAATTGGTGGGAGCATCACCACCTCCCATACTTGAAAAAGATCACATCGCAATCTTGTGGAACTTTAGCATCCAAACAGACCGAAAAATAGATGCAAATAGACCTGATATAATATTGAAGGACTTTAAAAAGAGGGTATGCCTGCTAATTGATATGTCTGTTCCAATAGACAAGAATGTATCTATAAAAACATTTGAAAAATTGAGCAAGTATAAGGACCTGGAGATAGAAATTGGAAAAATGTGGAAATTGAGAACTAAAACAATACCAGTGGTTGTAGGCGCTCTAGGAATGATACCTAAGGGGTCTAATGATTACTTATCGCAAATCCCAGGAGATCCGCGTATAGGAGAAATACAAAAGATAGTACTAATGGGAACTGCCCATATACTAAGGAAGATTCTGTCAATATAAGTGCATCACAAGTCTAAACACTAAAGATGCATGTGTGAGTATGTATGTTCTTTCTTGAACATGGCGGACCTTGTTGTCTCTTGAGGTCACTGGTTGTGACTTGGTGATAACTCGTATGAACATAAAGCAAGATAAATGCAGCTGTAATAATAATAATAATAATAATAATAATAATAATAATAATAATAATAATAATAATAATAATAATAATAATATAATAATAATAATAATAAAGGCATGCTTGCTGGGAACAGCAAGACCACTCCGATACGTCCTGAATATATGAGGCTGCAGGTAGTGACTTGATATTCATTTCAACAAACTTTCCAGTTAACCAAGATCAATGACTGAGACTCAAAGAACAATAATAATAATGTTTTCTTTATTAACCACAAGGGTTTACATAAAGTAGACATTAAGGACAGTACAGGACAATACAGGACGGTACAAATGGGCATTTCTGCGTGTAAAAAAAACAGAGGATGAAATAAAATAACAAAGAAAAATTCCCCAATAGGGGGGAGACTTCCGAGGGACATTTGTGGAGAAAGCCCATTAAAAGACCACAGTGGCCCTGACCACCAGGGCAAGTGCCCTCTCCCAGTTTTCCACCTTTAATTTACAGACACATACTCAGAGAAGGCCCATTCATTCGGGCCATACTTGCTTCTCTCACCCATCTTTCAACAAAATGCTGGGAAGAGAGCACTTCCCTGTCTACCCTGATTTTCCTTTTCAAATGAAATTTGAAAAAGTTAATCAGGGCATCACCGAAGAGGTAAGTGCTCGTCTTCAGCCCTTTCAAACGTGTCCACCATACTATCTCTTTCGCCATGGCCACCAGACAGATAAAAACTGCCTGCCCTTCCCGGCTAAAGGAAGGGGGCGGGGAAATCCTCACGATGGACTCAGCTGATAGCTGGATCCGTCCTACACGTGACAGCAGGTGTTCGACATAAACCCACAAGTCAGCAATGCTCGGACACTGGACAAGTGCGTGCAGGACGGTTTCGTCGCCCTGCGCGCATCTCGGACATGCCCGGCTGACGGCACCTCCATGCCTGTAGAGTTTATCCCGAACTGGCAAGGCTCCTCGGTAGCACTGCCATGCCAGGGATTTCTGGAAGTTGTCCATAGGCCCCGGCCCGAAAGTCCTTCCGAAGAGATTGGCTAGTTGATTTTCGTCGACGCCTAGAGTTTCTCCAAGTACGTCGTCGCTCTTCCCCTCCACTAATCCCCTATAGAACGCCAAGGTGGAGCTTCCACCTATCACATTGCCCGATTGGTCGAGGGCTGTGAGCGCCTGAAGACATTCCAGTCTCCAAGCGCTCCCTCTCGGTCTTCGCTTGACCCAGGACTGCAGCTCCGTCAAGGAGACGAGCTGGGGAAAAACGCGTCTAGCAAACGGCGACCACACATGATCACCGTCGAGGAAGAGGTGGAGATGTCGTAGCCTGAGCGCGTGTCTGCGCATCATCAGCCACGGCATGCCCAGCCCTCCACGTAGCGGGTGTTGACAGCAGATGGACCGCCTGACCATGGGAGCGCGTCCCTTCCACAAGAAGCGAAAGAGCAAACGCTCCAGCGCAGTCAGGCGGGGCTTAGGACAAGGTACGACGGTCAGGCGGTAGTAGATGACGGATGCGATGTACGCATTCGCCACCTCCGCTCGACCTTTCAGGGATAGCTTCCTCTCGGCCCATTTCTGGGTGAGAGAAGCCACCCTGCTCGTCACCTCGTCCCAGTTTTTGTCCGTCTGGAGGTCTGGACCGAACCAGACACCTAGCAATTTAACTGGTCCGTCCGTCCAGCGCCCGACGACGCTGTTGGACAGCATGGACCTGCCTCTCCAGGTGCCGAGCTGCAGGCCCACTGACTTTTCCTGGTTGATCATTGCTCCTGTCACCGCTTCGTATTCTCTTAGTGTAGTGCCGATCGCCTGGATGTGTTTGGCGTTCGACACCACTACGGTGACATCGTCGGCATATGCTGACACGGATCTTCCACATCCTAGTTCGCGCGGGACCCCCCTCAACGTCTCCAGTTTGTGCAGTAATGGCTCGATAGTCAATACGTACAATAGGGACGAGAGGGGACATCCTTGGCGGACTGAGCGCATGATGTTGAACGGTTCCGAAAGGTGACCGTTCACTCTCACTACAGAGCAGATGTCGCTGTGCATGGCAGCGATCCAGCCTCTGAAGACGGGCCCAAAGCCAGCCGCCCTCAGGACTGCCGCTAGGTAACGATGGTCGACCCTATCGAAGGCTTTCGACTGGTCTAAATTGATCAAAGACCCACCCGTGCCAGGTTCCCTAGCTACCCTCTCTACGATGTATCGCATGAGGTGGAGGTTGTCGTGGATGGATCTGTCGGGAATGACGCATATCTGTGCCTCTCCCACCAGACCACCAACGACAAGCGCCAACCTCAGTGGCCGAAAGCCGCGGCAGTCAGTCGAGGTAGACACTAAAGTCCATCCCTCGACCCGGCCCGCCACTGCCCCCGAACAGTTGAGCGAAGCGTCGCTGAAAAGCTTCACACATTTGCCCGGGATCGAGTAGCATGCGCCCGTCGTGGTCCACCAAAGACCGGATTGTGGCTTTGTTGCCACGACGCGCCTCCGCCACTCGGGCCCATTGAACAGCTTTCGTCCCCTCGTGTCTGAGAGCACGCACCCTAGCTCTGACAACGCAGCCTTCGTGCTTTGCATTGAAGAATTGGTCAAGGGCCAATTTCGCCGCAAGTACGTCGGTCGCGATGCCTTTGCTAAGCGCCTCATCTAATTTTCTAACTAATTCTCTCTCTGCTCTATTTTTCTCTATTGCTAAAGTCTTACTAAACCTAATGGACTCTATTCTAATTGCTCTTTTCAGAGCAAACCACCACTTGTTGTTGACGATGGCCCCCGTCAACGCCCGCTTAACTAGTTCGCTAATCCGGTCTCTGTAGGCCTTGCGCGCTGGTAAGGACGCGTTTAGCTTCCAGTAGCCGGGTCGTCGTCTATGAAGCCTATCTAAGTCAAGCACACAGATCACGAATTTGTGGTCCGTGTAGCTGACTATCTTGAATTGTGGACAGCCTATGCTAGACCTATCTATTTCCCTACAAAATACTCTATCTAGATATGATCTGGATGACCCTATGCGATTTGTCCAAGTCCACATTGGTACATTCGGGAAATCCATTCGGTACCTGTCAGACAGTTCAAAACGTCTGAGCAGGTTGGTGAGACTCTTGCACCCTCCTTCCCTATCCACTAATCCCACACAATCCCAGCGTGCATCTAAGATCCCGTTCCAGTCGCCCACTAACACTAAAGAGCGGGACATTCCAAGAAAGGTCTCCAGACGCCGGAAGAAATCAGGCCGCCCTGCTCCTGTTGGGGCATAGACGGCCACTAACCTGAAAGCTTGCCCGTCTCCGCTGGTCACGTCCCGCACCACCAACTTACCTTCTGGGTCCAGGAAGATGGCCCGTATGGCAAGATCCAAACCTCTCCGAAAAAGCACAGCAACTCCTCCCCCCGATCCCGGACGGCTGGTAGATGCGTACACATCGTAGCCGCCGAAGATCGGTGCGAAAGCTTGTGCTTCGGAGGTTCTGGTCTCGCTGATGGCCACTACATCTATGTTTAGTGACCTGATGTCGTTGAGCAGGTGGCCCTGCTTCCATGACGACCCCAAGCCACGCGCATTTATGCTGCCTATTCTGAGTGAGGTCATGTTGAAATGGAGTGGAAAAGATGGGAAAGACCACTTACCTTACTTCTCGTAGAGGAAGGACGGTTTCTCCATCCTTTTCACTGCTTTTGGCCTCCTCAGGAAGGATGTCCTTATAATATAAATCCTCTTGGAGAGTGCTTGTCGGAAGTCTCCGATGTCTTTGGGGAATTTTTGTTTTAGTGTCATGTACGTTTTCTGTGTGATGCGAGTGATTTATGTGTGGAGGTGGTGTGAACTTTTAGGTTGTTGTGTAGTCTTTTTCTGTGATGCTGGTGTTGTGTTGGATGTAGTGTAATAATTGCTTGTTGTTCAAATTTAATTGTTTCTACTATTGGCACAAGGCCAGAAATTACCCAGTACATTACTGGTACTTTATTTTATCGACCCCGTAAGGATGAAAGGCAAAGTTAACCTCGGCGGGATTTGAACTCAGAATAGCAAGGGCCGTAACTCTATGCATCAAAGCATGGCGTCCGACCCTCTACCGATACTGCCAAAATGCTGTGTAGTGTGTATCGTTTTGGTTGTTTTGTTTTGTTTGCGTTTGTTGTGGGTTTGTTTCTGTTTCGCATTTTGGTGACTTTTGTGGTGTAGGTGATGGTGGTGCTGGGGTTAATGATGGTGATGGTGTTGGTGTTTGGGTTGATGGGGTTGGTGATGCTGGTGTGGATGGTGGCATATCTGTCCTAACTTTTTTGTTTCTTAATTTATTTGTTTCCCTCTGTATTTTGTTTTTGGAGGGGGAAGGAAGAGAATTTTTTCTTTTTTGGTTTCTTTTTTTTTCCGGATATCGTTTCTCACTCCTCGTCGTCACAATCTGTCTCCAGTTGTGATAGGCCGGGGAGTGGAAAATCCTCCACAGCCGTTAGTTTTGGTTGTGGTGTGGTGGATGGTGGTGTTGGTTTTGCTGGTGGTGGTAGTGGTGTTAGTTTTGCTACTGTTGCTGGGGTTGTTGCTGTTATAGTTGCTTCTGTTGTTGCTGCTACAGTTGTTGCTGCCATCTCTGCTACTGGTGGTGTTGATGGTTGTGTCACTGTGGTGGGTAGGAGAGGTGGCCTCAACCTTTTAGCCTGAGGGCAGAAAGCCCTTAGGTGGGTTCCTTCACCACAAATGACACACCTAGGTCTTCTGCCCTCGACAATTACCGTGAGGTGGCTGCCGTCAGTGAGGTCTATTACCTCTGGGATCTCCTCAATGCTTTTTTGGTCCGCTTGGATCAGGAGCTCCATCCCAGATCCGGACCAGTTTTCCTGCTTTTCTTTTGCTATTGCTATTATTTTCGTGTTGGCTTCGATGCCGGCGAGGACGGCCGCTATTAGCCAGGGAATTTCGATGGCCGGTGGAACGTGGGTCACCCTGATCTTTACGAGTCTCTGGCCACAATAGCTTGGGACGAGTGTGAAGTCGTCACTTTTTAATGGGGCCATGGAGTGTTCTCTAGCCTCCTCTGGTGTTTCGAAGAACACGTCCACGGTTCCATACTTTTGCCCACGTCTGATGTGGGTTTCTCTTGCCCACACATGTCCCAAAGCTTTTTGGATTTGGGACTCGGATGCCCGTTCCACTCGGCGCGATTTTACATTTATTGTTCTATACGACACGGTGCATAGGCGCCGATGCTCCCTTTTATTAGGTGGGGGGGGGTGAGGCTGACCCTGTACCCATCTTTCTTTACCATTTGTTTGGCATTTTCTAAATCTTCCTGAGTTACCGTAAATGCTTCGAATTGTTTTGCTACTCTGGCGAAACTGAGGGGGGGGGGTTATAATGTCATTGTTGTTGTTGTTGCTATCGTTAATATTAATTTTAGTTTCAGTTGTGGTGGTGGTGACGTCAGTCGTCTTTGGTGCGGAAGAGTCCATTTTGCTTGATTTCATTTCGACATCACGAGTTAATTTATTTTTTTCTTCTTTTGTTTCTGTTGTCGCGGTGGTGGTGGGGGTAGTGGTTGTCGCGGTGGTGGGGGTGGTGGTGGTGGTGGTGGAGGCTTTAACACCTGCAATCATTGGTAATGGCGGGAAATGAATGTCTGCCTGAGACAAATTTAAAATATTGCTACTGCTTATATTTTTTTTTGTGTTGGCAAACGTAGTAACATTTACAATGGTGGTGTCGGTGTGACGTGTTAATTTTATGAGGAAGGCTTTCAGCTGCTTGTTGCAGAGGTGAATTAGCCATTTTTTTTTCAAAGAAATTTTTTGATAATAATAAAAGTTAAAATTTTGGGCACAAGGCCCCAATCTTTTTGGGTGTCCTTTTCGGAAAACAATGTATGTGTGCTTATAAACAGTTAACAATAAAATTTTCCATAAATGGCAATTTTTAACAAACGGAAATAACAAACCTTTGCGGAGCTCACGATGATACGATTTACTACGTAGGTCGCCAATAATAATAATAATAATAATAATAATAATAATAATAATAATTATAATAATAAAAAAAAAGATCGTGCCTGATTGTGGATGTGGCTTGCCCATTCGACACGAGAGTGAAAGAGAAGGAGAGGGAGAAAATTAACCGATACCAGGACTTAAAGTGGGAGGTAAAAAGGATTTGGAACTGCCATGAAGTCAAAGTGGTCCCGATTGTCATAGGCGCACTAGGTACTATCTCAAAAAGTTTCCAGGGATGGTTAAAGAAAATTGGCCCCGCCACGCTTTTTGGAACGCTTCAAAAGGCATGCTTGCTGGGAACAGCAAGAACCCTCCGATACGTCCTGAATATCTGAGGCAGTGGATTGATATTCATTTCAACAAACTTTCCAGTTAACTAACATCAATGACTGAGATTCAAAGAACAATAATAATAATAATAATAATAATAATGCTTTCTTTATTAACCACAAGGGTTGACACAAAGTATAACATTAAGGACAACACAGGACAATACAAATGGGCATTTCTGCGTGTAAAAAAAAACAAAAACAGAGTGTGACAAAAGGAAACAATGAAAAATTCCCAATAGGGGGGAGACCTCTGAGGGTTGCTCGTGGAGAAAGCCCACAAGAAAAGCCACGGTTACCCTGACCGCTAGGGAAAATGGCCTCTTCCAGTTTTCCTCCTACAATGCTACAGGCACACGCTCAGGGTAGACCCATTCACACGGGCCATTCTTGCCTCTCTTACCCACCTTTCAACACCTTTCAGCACTTGCCTCTCCACTCTGATTTTCCTTTTCAGGTGAAACCTGAACAGGTTGATGAGTGCGTCACCGAAGAGGAAAGTACCGGTCCCTAACCCTTTCAGACGTGGCCACCAGGCAGATAAAAACTGCCTGCCTTTTTCGGCTAAAGGAAGGCGGTTGGGCAATCTTCACGATGGACTCAGCTGATAGCCGGATCCGTTCTTCACGTGACAGCGGGTGTTCGGCATAAACCCACAAATCAGCAATGCTCGGACACTGGTCAAGTGCGTGCAGGACGGTTTCATCGCCCTGTGCGCATCTAAGACAGGCTCGGCTGACGGCACTTCCATGCCTGTAGAGTTTATCCCGAACTGGCAAGGCTCCTCGGTAGCACTGCCAGGCCAGGGATTTCTGGAAGTTGTCCATGGGCCCCGGCTCAAAAGTTCTCCCGAAGAGATTGGCTAGTTGGTTTTCGTCGATGCCTAGAGTCTCCCCAAGGACGTCGTTGCTCTTTCCTTCCACTAATCCTCTATAGAAAGCCAATGTGGAGTTTCCAGCGATTGTATTGCTCGACTGGTAGAGGGCTGTAAGCGCCTGAAGACATTCCAGTCTCCAAGCGCTTCTTCTCAGTCTTCGCTTGACCCAGGACTGTAGCTCCGCCAAGGAGACAAGCTGGGGAAACATGTGTCTAGCAAAGGACGACCAGACCTGATCACCGTCGAGGAAGAGGTGGAGATGCCGTAGCCTGAGCGCATGTCTGCGCATCATCAGCCATGGCATGCCCAGCCCTCCGCATAGCGGGTGTTGACAGCAGATGGACCACCTGACCATCGGAGCACGCCCCTTCCACAAAAAGCGAAAGAGCAAACGTTCCAGTGCAGTCAGGCGAGGCTTAAGACAAGGCTCGACGGTCAGGCTATAATAGATGACGGACGCAATGTACGCATTCGCCACCTCGGCTTGACCTTTCAAGGATAGCTTCCTCTCGGCCCATTTCTGTCCGTCTGGAGGTCCAGACCGAACCAGACCCCTAGCAATTTAACCGGTCCGTCTGTCCAGCGCCCGACGACGCTGTTGGGCGGCATGGATCTGCCTCTCCAGGTGCCGAGTTGCAGGCCTACTGATTTTTCCTGGTTGATCATTGCTCCTGTCATGAGCTCGTATTCTCTTAATGTGGAGCCGATTGCCTCGATGTGTTTGGTGTTCGACACCACTACGGTGATGTCGTCTGCATAAACTGACACTGTTCTTCCGCATCCTAGTTCACGTGGGATCCCCCTCAATGTCTCCAGTTTGTGCAGTAATGGCTCAAGAGTCAATACATACAACAAGGATGAGAGATGACATCCCTGGCGGATCGAGCGCATGATGTTGAACGGTTCCGAAAGGTGACCGTTCACTCTCACCACAGAGTGCATGGCAGCAATCCAGCCTCTGAAGACAGGCCCAAAGCCAGCTGCTCTTAGGACTGCTGCCAGATAACGATGGTCGACCCTATCGAAAGATTTTGACTGATTTAAATTGATCAGAGACCCACCCATGCCAGGTTTCCTAGCTACCCTCTCTAAGATGTATCACATGAGGTGGAGGTTGTTGTGGATGGATCTGTCTGGAATGGCGCATGTTTGCGACTCTCTCACCAGACCACCAACGACAAGCGCCAACTTCTTTGCTAGCACCTTAGCCAAAATATTGAAGTCTGTGTTTAGCAGAGTTATGGGCCTGAAATTTTCTATGTTATCCCCTTGCTCGGATCCTTTCTCAGCAGCGCCACCGCTCCTCGGCTCATAGAGGTGGGAATTCTCCCGTTCTGCTGCCAGTTGCAGTAGACGTCTGCCAAGAGGTCTTCGAACAAGTCTGGCATATGTATGTAAAATTCGTAGGGCAGACCATCCAAACCAGGCGATTTACCCATTGTGAAGCTAGCCTCCCGTACTTCAGCAGCAGTTATCGCCTCAGTGGCCGAGAGCCGCGGCAGTCCGTCGAGGTAGGCACTGAAGTCCATTCCGCGATTCGGCTCGCCATTGCCCCCTGAACAGCTGAGCAAAGTGCTGCTGAAAAGCCACACACATCTGCCCGGGATCGAGTATCATGGGCCCGCCGTGGTTCACTAAAGGCCGGATCGTGGATTTGTTGCCACGACGCGCCTCCGCCACCCGGGCCATTGAACGGCTTTTGTCCCCTCGTGTCTGAGAGCACGCACACTAGCTCTGACAACGCAGCCTTCGTGCTTAGCGTTGAAAAATTGGTCGAGAGCCAATTTCGTCGCAAGCACGTCGGGCGCGATGCCTTTACTAAGCGCCTCATCTAATTTCTTAACTAGATTTCCTTCTGCTCTATTTTTCTCTGTTACTAGCGCTTTACTAAACCTAATGGATTCTATTCTAATCGCTCTTTTCAGGGCAAACCACCATTTGTTGTTGACGATGGCCCCTGTCAACGCCCCCCTTAACTAATTCGTTAATCCGATCTCTGTAAGCTTTGCGCGCTGTTAACGTGGCGTTTAGTTTCCAGTAGCCGGGTCCCTGTCTATGAAGCCTATCTGAGTCAACCACACAGATCACGAATTTGTGGTCCGTGTAGCTGACTATCTTGAATTGTGGACAGCCTATGCTAGACCTATCTATTTCCCTACAAAATACTCTATCTAGATATGATCGGGAAATCCAATCGGTACCTGTCCGACAGTTTAAAACGTCTGATTAGGTTTGTGAGACTTTTACACCCTCCTACCCTATCCGCTAATCCCACACAATCCCAGCGTGCATCTAAGATCCCGTTCCAGTCGCCCACTAACACTAGAGAGCGGGACGTTCCAAGGAAGGTCTCCAGACGCCGGAAGAATTTAGGCCGTCCTGCTCCTGTTGGGGCATAGGCGGCCACTAGCCTGAAAGCTTGTCCTTCTCCGCTGGTTACGTCCAGTACCACCAACTTACCCTCTGTGGAATGGTCGACAGACATGTCTTAAGTAGTCGTAGTTGTGGTGAGATCTACAGTGGCTGCTGTTGAACGTTTGACCTCAACGTTGTTTACCGTTTCAAGGTCAAAAATTTCCATATATTTTTTTTTTTGTAGGGAAGCGATTTTTTTCGAAGCTTTTAAAAATAAATCTGAATATTCGGGCTTAAAGCCCGAATATTGAGAGGTCTCCCATCCTTGGAACCAAGGTGGGTACTTTATGTTTTGTTAACGACAAGAAAATATAAAAAATTATACTTTAAAACAGCTTAAAATTACGAACCTTTTCCCCCGCAGACTTGTACGACAAGACTTTACCTACAACACTTTCAAGAATAAGTGAAATAATAATAATACCAATAATAATAATGATAATGATAATGATAACAACAACAACAACAACAACAACAATACTACTAATAATAATAATAATAAATCCCAATCTTGGTGATGAAGTCATGAAACGGATTATAACTTTTAAAATACCAATTAAAATATATTTTCGAAAAGAATTACAGGTTGATTCACATCCGATAACGTGATAGGAAACCCATGTGAATTGAATCATAGCAAATGATGGCACATTTTCCCTTCGCTTCTTCTTATAGCCTTCCAAATATCTTACCCACTGCTCCGAAACACTTTTTTCTCCTCTTAGTTTGCTTCCAACAACTAAAATGTAATGATTAATATTTAAACAATCACCTAATTCACCTAATTAACCATATCCCGACATCTAGAAAGACTAAAGAACGATACTTTGAGCACTGTAAAATTATCCCAGACTTAGTAATTTAAAGAATAATGACTTAATTTGTTTCCCCAATTCTGCTGTTATGCACAAATAGTGTTAACTCGGGGAAAGTGTAAATTTATGATTTTCTTTCTACTTTTACTTTCACACAAATGTGTCATTTTCCAAAGCGAACATTGCTCTCACTGAACTTTATCATATAATACAATACGACTAGTAGTTATTCTTGATGAGGCATTAAACCCTGACATCGACGTATTAGGACGCCGACTAATGTTTGACTTGGAAACTTTACAACAACGGAACACCGATAAGAAACCTTGGCGGAACTTTTTGTTCATGAAAGCGTACGTTATGGGATTGGTGCAAGATGAGGTGTAAGCGAGAAGATAGACGAATGACTGTAGAGTTGGTGTGATGTTTTCATTAGCTCCTTTACTATCGAAAGACACCCATGTTTGAATGAAATAGAGAGGACACCAACAGATAAAGAACTCCAATACTATAACAAATAACATCCTGATGACACGTAGTTTTGCAGCTTGGCTTTTTTCACTGTTTGACTGACGTATACCACCGCTGTAATCATAGAAGTGTTTCGATCTTTTCTGAGTACGGATGGGAGTCTCACCACCGACTGCACTTCCACTACACATTATCGTTTCAATTTCTTCTGAAGTTCCTTGCCTCTTCAGATTCACTGCAAGCAGAAATAGAAAGAAATGTTTAAAGTGAGATGTTTTATGCATATGTATATAAAACGTACACGTGTGTTACATCTAGCGTATGGTGTATATAAAACTGTTTAATCTTTTATTATTTTATTGGTTTCCAGCATTAAACTGCTGTCATGCTGGGGCACCACTTTCTGAGGATTTCGTTGATTATATTCACCCAAACACGGGCACAGAGGCATATATGCATATAAATAATAATAACACACACACATATATATATGTGTGCGTATACCCCACTTTCTTCCTTTCCCTTCCTCCCTCTCACTTTCACCCCCTCGCCTGACCGTTTAGCAGTTCCCTTCTCACTTACAACTGCGGCGATCAGACGTGTGTCTTTTTTCTCTCGACCACTCAGTCTTGAACTTAAGTTCTCTTATCGAGTGGTCTTCGATTTCCTTACCTTAAGTTGCTGGCACATTGCTCAGTTTGTTTGTTTTTTTCGCTGTTTTTTTACTGTTTTCTCTTTTCTTCCCTTTTGCTTTCCTTCCCTCCCTCCTCCGTTTTCCCAATAACTTATCCAGTTATTGACGCCCTGGGGCGAGATATATTGTCTTTAAAGCGTAGAAATATCCGAGACCCTCACTAGAAAACTGATGAGGAACCCCCCCCCCCCCCTCCCATTCTTGCTTTCTTCGTATTCCCACTGCATTATTACGGGGTCGATAAAATAAAGTACCAGTAATGCACTGGGTAATTGCTGGCCTTTTGCCAAAAGTAGAAACAATTATATATATATATATATAATGTATATATATACATAATATATATATATACATATAATATATAAATATATATACATATACATAATATATATGTGTGTGTCTGTATCTGCGTACCTATATATATATGTGTGTGTGTGCGTATCTGTGTGTTTGTGTTTGTGTGAGTGTTTGTATATGGTAAAGTATGTGTTAGTTAATCTCCGACACTATTCTATGCAGGATAGAGCACTCAACGAAGTATACAAGTAGATTCGTTTACTCAGGTGTATAGTTATGATAATTGTTTCTACTTTTGGCACAAGGCCAGCAATTATCCCAGTGCATTACTGGTACTCTATTTTATCGACTCCGTATGGATGAAAGGCAAAGTTAACCTCGGCGGGATTTGAACTCAGGTCGGAAAGGGACGTGACTATGCTGGAAAGCTAGTGTCAGACACTACACCGATACTGCCAATGATGTACAAGTCAATAAGTTAATTCTAACCTGTGTGACTTGTACTTCATTATCATATATATATATATATATATATATATATATATATATATATATATATATATATATATATATATATATGTGTGTGTGTGTGTGTGTGTGCTGTTTTTGAAAATTTTTGCAATAACTACACATGCTGAATTCACATAACCTGTGAGATTCTGGCGCACGAAGAGCAAAATGCCTGTTGAGAAAGCGATGCCTTGTTCGATCATTATACCAAAAGCTTATTTAGCAGACAGTATTATTGATTTAGGTGTTGCAGAAACCCAAATATCGGAGTATTCCATCTTCCCCGTGGGTCCGGGTAATTATTTCAATCATATCTTATTTTGTTTGACCCGTTTAGTCTGTTCGCTTTTTTGGCTAAGGTGGTTAATGGCTTCTTAACCATCGTCTCAGTTTGTATGACCATTTTAACTTATGTTTATAGCTCTGGTATCTTCATATCCATGGAGCGCTTGTCTGCACAATACGGAAGTTGCGTTTCGCCAATTTCTACCCGCCGAAATGCGTTTCTCGCTAAATTTATATTTGTATATATATATATATATATATATATATATATATATATATATATATATATATATATATATATATATATATATATATATATAGAGAGAGAGAGAGAGAGAGAGAGAGAGAGAGAGAGAATGGAAAACGAAAATTCCGTGATGCGTCGGAACTCAATTTATTGTGTGTTACAATTGTTTCCCTGGCGATTAGCTCGAGGTGCGATCTGTGTGTAGATCTACCTGACTCTAGACTCATAGGTTCCTCGGACACGTCTATTGGTTTCGGAGCATATCCTCTTTCTGGGGTTTTCTGGCCCTACAGGTCTATATCGTCCACCTTCATCCGCTTTGCGCGTCCTTGGGTTGGTCACTGGTTAGTGACGCCATCATTATTCTGACCACCGGTAGCTGACCGTCAGAGTGTTAGCTGTCACTCACCCACTGTCCCGTTGACAAAATTGCTGTTATTTGTCAGCTCACACTCCCACAGATGCACACACACACACACACACACACACAGATACCGACAGATACATATAGAGTAGCTTGTGTGCTTACGTTCACACACAGAAATTGTCACACAAATATACGCATACATGCATATATATATAATTCAGATGTATGTATTTTTTTTATATATCCTGCATCCATTTTTTTAAAATATATCCTGCATGCATTTACTATATACGGCCTGGGCATACCCTTTACATTAATACCATGGACTCCTCATATGTAGCCTTGCTTGAGGTGTCTATACGCGGATTTATCCACGATGGCAGCATAATATCAACTCTGTCTGCATGTATAACCCAATGTGTATCTTTATATGATTTTCTTACATGTATTTTTTGTATATTTTTTATGTGTGTGTAAATGTGTGTACATACATATATACATATGTGTAATAATATATGTGCGAGTCTGTGTGTGTGTATGCACACGTGCAGGACGAAAAAACGTATTAGGGTATGTGTGCGTATATATATATATATATATATATATATATATATATATATACATGTATATATATATATGTGTGTGTGTGTGTATGATAATATATATATATTTATATATATATATATATATATATATATGTGTGTGTGTGTGTGTGTGTGTGTGTGTGTGTGTGTGTGTGTGTGTGTGTGTGTGTGTGTGTGTGCATATATATATATGAATATATATATATATATGTATTTATATGTATATATATATATATATATATATGAAT
Organism: Eledone cirrhosa; assembly: GCA_964016885.1. Taxonomy (NCBI): domain Eukaryota; kingdom Metazoa; phylum Mollusca; class Cephalopoda; order Octopoda; family Eledonidae; genus Eledone; species Eledone cirrhosa. The sequence goes on along the minus strand of OZ024754.1, from coordinate 26,547,330 downwards.
ATCTATCTATCTGTATATATATATATATCACATAAGAAAGGAGAATCAGTGGTGCAACGAATAACATTTATTAGACATATTACAATCGTTTCTCTGGCGACCAGCTCGAGGCACGATCGATGTAATGATCGAACCTGACTCTGAAATCGCAAGGTCCTCAGATACGTCTCGATTCTACGAAGCAGAGTTTCCAAATGCTGCCGAGTGAAGGCCGTTATATGTTTAAGGGTAGTGGATTGGCAGTGTCGGTAGAGGGTCGGACGCCATGTTTTGACGCATAGAGTTACGGTCCTTGCCATTCTGAGTTCAAATCCCGCCGATATATTTAATATATTTTTAATATATTTTATGCTTTTTTATATATATGTATATGCATATATATATATATATATATATATATATATATATATATATATATATATATATATATATATATATATATATATATATATATATATAAATATATATATATATGTATATATATATATATATATACATATATATATATACAAATTTTAGTACAGCATTAACGAAGCTTTTGGCTGCGGCTAAGCTAACGAATGCAAATTCGGAATGTAGCTTTAACACTCGATGGAGAATAATACCACAGAGTAATAACAATACGTTTAGACAGCTTTGCAAATCAAATATAGCGATCGCAGTCCCAGCCGCATTGCCATAGCAACGAAAAAGATTGATATATATATATACGTGTGTATAAATGGTAGCTATGGTGCTTCCATAGGCGGTATGCCAAAATTAGCACTCATATTCATACAGAGCAGAGTATAAAAAAAAAAGAAAAATCAGTGATGCATCTGGACTCAGTTTATTGCGTGTTACAATTGTTTCGCCGGCAGGTAGCTCGAGACATGATCACTGTATGGATCTGGGTGATTCTACGGCTGCAGGTTCCTTCGGACACAAGCAATTCGTTCGGAGCAAATTTACTCACTGGGGTGTTATCGTCAAAAAATACCTTAAAAAAACCTGACCTGTGTGTGTGTGTATATGTGGGTACATACTCTGGAGTGTGAACAGACGTGTGAGATACCAAACCCAGCATGGCCCCATTGAAGTGTGTCGGACGGAAAATGGCTGATGACCCGTGTAGCAGTAAATAGTGACCAGAACTTATGATGACGTAGAATAACAACAGCCAATGGCATGACGAGAGTGGAAGAGGTTTTTAGAAGGTGTTTTTTTACGATAACACCCCAGTGAGAAAATTTGCTCCGAACGAATTGCCTGTGTCCGAAGGAACCTGCAGCCGTAGAATCAGCCAGATCCATACAATGATCATGTCTCGAGCTACCTGCCGGCGAAACAATTGTAACACGCAATAACCTGAGTCATCTGATTTTTCGTTTATTTATACTATATATATATATATATATATATATATATATATATATATATATATATA
>OZ024754.1:26514240-26541740 GCA_964016885.1 Eledone cirrhosa | reverse complement strand
TAAATCGCATTTCTCTTGGAGTTGCGAACTTAATGATTTATTTAATTGTTATAAAAAGGCAAAAAACAATCCCTCCATTGGCTATATGAATAGAATGAAGCTACACTGGGACGAAATGCACCCAGAGCTAAATTATTTCACAGCGAAACAATTACGCCAACAAGCGACGTTTGTTGAACGTAAAAATAAGATAAATATTATTAATTGTAAGTCCCCCACAACAAACATGGAATCAACAACACGTGCTACAGATCGCCATGCTACTAGACTTCCTAGCAGCCAGGTCGAACAGTGCCTTGAAACAACTATGCCTGTAAGAAACTTGACACCACCTGTACCATCTAAGTCTACCTCGAATGCTGGGGAAAACACTATCGATAATAATAATAATCGAAGAAATAATAATAATAATCGAATAAATGTGACACCACGTATACCATCCGAGTCTACCTCGACTGTTGTGGAAAATACTATCGATAATGATAATCAAAAGTATAAACAATTGAAAATATCCCTCAACGAAATCTTCCAGAGAGAAATTAACTCATGTATAAATATCTCTCTGGCTGAACGTGTTAAAATGACAATGGTGAATAAAAAACCAAATAATGAAATACCACGTGTTATTGACGAAATAGGGGATGAATATTTACGACGGATAAAAACGCCAACATTTTGGCAAATCAACGCCTGTTTATATGCCTTAGCAATGACAGTGAAGCATTATGTTGGTGATAGCAGAGATATTAACAAGAACAAAACACCACCAAAAATACCATCATATATAACTAAAATAGAAAAAAAAGAGTGCTGACCTACTTAAAAACATAGGACATGTGACAATGCTCCTTACATGCAAACAAACACAAAAAAAACCTCACTCCTCACCAACAAAGAGTGAAAAATAAAATAGAGACGATGTTTGGTAACAGTAGAACCAGAACTCTCCAATATAAGCTGATCACCCTCAAACAAGAATTGAGAGCTGTTAGCGAAAAACGCCGATACCTGAAGAAGGTAGATGAGAGAAAAATGCTTAATAAAAGATTCAGACGAAACCAAACATCAGTCTATAGAGATATGAAGGGCAAAATAATAAGTGGCACTGAGGCCCCATCCCAGAAAGACATAGATTCCTTTTGGAGAAAAATATGGGGTGAAAAGAAGAATTTCAATCAAGATGCAGTGTGGCTAAGAGAAATCCGAAAGAACTATTGCTCCTACACTACAACAAAAACATACGAAATATAGTGAGGGTACCCTTGAGACTGTGATAGGAAAACTCCAAGATAAGAAAACACCAGGAAGAGACATGATTGTCGGCTACTGGTACAAAAAACTAATATTCTATCGGAGGTATCTTACTGACCTCTACCAACAAGTTCTTAAGGGAGATACACTTATACCAGAATGGTTGACATTAACACAAACGTTACTGGTCTCCAAGAACAAAGACACCCACTTGGCAAAAAACTACCGACCCATTGCATGCCAGAACCTGATGTATAAGATGTATACAGCCTGCCTCAACCTATTCCTCCAAGATCACTGTGAAAATAATAACATCATCACAAATGAACAAGCAGCTGGAAAGAAAAGGGTTTGGGGATGTGCTGAACAACAAAATCAACAAAACTGCGATGTCGGAGGTGCGACAACTTAGGGGGAATATGACTACAGTCTGGCTGGACTACAGGAAAGCTTTCGATTCTGTTCCCCACTCTTGGATGATAGAAGCCCTCCAACTTGCTAAAGTCCCAGACATTATTGTCAGAGCCATAGAGAGGATGTCTTCTTCTTGGGCTACTATCCGAAGGTTAAAGACAGAGAGGGAGGACTCTATTTTCACTGATAAAATAAAATATTGCAGGGGTATATTTCAGGGAGACAGTCTCTCTGTGATATTGTTCATCTTGTCATTAAACCCCTTGTCCTTTCTGCTCAAGAAATGTGAGGGATACATCATTGGCTCACAGGAGGACAGAAATACGAACCTAACCGATAACTTCTTTGTGGACGATCTGAAACTCTATGCCAAGAAATGGATGGGATGAAGAAAAATCTTGACCTGGTTACAATGTTCTCAAAGGATATAGGAATGGAGTTTGGCCAAGATAAATGCTCATACATGACTGTAAAGCGGGGAAAAACAACAACCCAATCTAGCAACATTGTCATCAAGGGTCTAACTGTTTCACCGATATCTGATGAGGACTGCTACAGATACCTGGGGATAGATTAGAACATATCCTATAATGGTATCTGTAATAAAGAACGCGTAACCAGGGAATACTACACCCGATTAAGAAAGATCTGGTCATCGGAACTCTCTGCGCAAAACAAAACAGTGGCTCACAATGTGTTTGCTGTGCCTGTCCTAACACCAACGTTTGGAATACTCAATTGGACGATAGACGAAATCCGAGCAGTTGATGTTGGAACTCGAAAAATACTGAACAACACCGGAAACTTCCACATCAACAGTGACATAGACCGCCTTTACTTGAAACGTAAGCAGGGAGGCAGAGGCCTAACATCAGTCCAGACAACATTTGAATGTCGCATCATATCTCTCCGACAACATCTACGAACATCGAAGCGTAGGAGCCCGCTTCTCGAGCAAGTCTATCTGCATGAAACAGATAAGATGATGAGAGTTGGGAAGGAACTCCTTGAGAGATATTCCCTGTGTGATAATCAAAAACTCACACCCAGGGACGTCGCTCAGCAGTATTACAGTGAATCCATGGATGAAAAACTGCATGCCTATCAGCAACAAATCATGTATGGATATGTTGCCAGGAAGCTCCAGAGTGAGAGTAATATAGATAAGGAAAGTATCTATCTTGGACCAACAACTGCTATATCGGCTCCCACTTTGAAGGATACGGTTTTGCAATCAAAGAACAGGAGATTAGCACGAAATACCTGATTCACAAAAGAGATAGGGATGCAGGCAAAAGACCTAGATGTGATAACAAGTGCAGACTCTGCAGAACTAACATCGAGGATATCATCCATGTCATCAGCAGCTGCCCAAAGATGTCATCGCGGTACTATCTACCTATGAGGCATGATGTAATGGCCAAAACACTGTACAATGCAGTTCGTAAAAAAGATAGCCCCGATAATAAACACATTAAAAGCTACAACAATGTGGAAGACATCCATGTACATAATATGAAAGAGTACTGGTGGAATGTTCCAGTAAAAACCCCAATAATATGCAGGCATCCATACATACATACATACATACATACATACATACATACATACATACATACATACATACATACATACATACATTTACGTTGATCAATTTTCTGAAATATTTCAAGATATTGATAATGATTTAATATTGAAAAACAAAATTTGTCATTTGGAAACATACACACACTCAAACACACAAATATACGCGCATGAACACACACATGAATGCACACGTGTACACATACAGGAACACACAAATATATATATACATATGTGTGTGTGTGTGTGTGTGTGTGTGTGTGTGTGTGTGTGTGTGTGTGTGTGTGTGTGTGTGTGTGTTGTGTGTGTGTGTGTGTGTGTGTCTGTGTGTGTGTGTGTGTGTGTGTGTGTGTGTGTGTGTGTGTGTGTGTGTGCGCGTGCGCGTGCGTGCGTGACGTTTCAGATTTTCTCTGCACTTCTACATTAAGTAACTGTCGATTTGATGATATATGATATCAGAAATCAATATAAAATGTACATAGAATAACTAAAAATGTTATATAGTTGTTAAGTAATATATACAACATTAATGTATATCGATTTGTTGCATATATATATACGCATCCACATCTGACCACCCCACAACTAATATTACTAACCCACCTTCCCCCTCACCCACACACACGAACACACACCATCACACATACACCCACCCACACCTGCGTACACACCGATACACCACCCACTCCTCACACCCAACCACCACTAACCCCCACTTACACACCCGCATTCAACCCCTTCCCCACCACCAGTAATATTAAAACCCTCTCTACCACACACACACTCATATCCAAACACGCACACACACCAGTACACTACACTCCCTCCACCGTCCCCAACACCTTCTCTCTCCCTCTCTCTCTCCCCGCTCCACCTACAACCCCTCACACACCCATCCCACTAACACCTCCACTAATATACACACCATCCCCCCACACCACCACCTTCTCCCTCCACCTTTCACACCTACCCGTCCTCTCCCCTACCCACCGCACCTCCGCACACACAGACACACAGTCCACACCACATACAGACCCTTTCTTTACTTGTCATCCTCCTCTACTGCTATCTCTTCACCCTGCCTTGACCCTCTGACCACTCCCTGTTGCGCGCGCACCCCACTTCCGCACTACCACACCAGGATTTCACACCACCGGTCATCGTTCCAGCTATCCATTCTACGACACGCGAAATCTCCAACATCTTGTCTCATACTCCATGGAAATATCTTAGGAACATACACACGAACAAACACTTACATTATTTTTGAACCACGCCACTTACATCCACACCACATATAAACACAAACACACACGTGCGTATCCCCACGTACACACAATCAGCCTCCGGACTCCACATGTATGTATGCATATACATACTACTGGACGTCTGTATATATATATATGCACGTATACATACTTATATTTAAGTATCAGCCGTACTAAGAGTGAGAAATGAAATTTCATTTTTTCCATTTATCGTTTTCGGTACGCCCGGCCGACTAACTCACTCGTTATGCAAATTAGGCTGCTCAGCCGTTAATATGCATAAGGAAAGTATATATTTTCAAACGTTCAATCGACTGACAGGAACCTATACGGTGCTAATGACAGCTAATAAGCTAGAAACTAGTTCATCGTTCCTTTGTCAGTGTTGAACAAAAGGGCAACGATGGTTGCCGAACACTGTACGGCTAATAATTTGGGCTGTTTGTTTACAAACAAACCGTGCATTATAATAAATGTTCGGTAAACCCATACGTACATATATATATATATGTGTGCATGTATTTATGTATATACATACTACTGTACGTATGTATACATATATGTATGTACGTATACATACTTATATTTAAGTATTATCCGTACTAAGAGTGAGAAATGAAATTTCCTTTTTTCCATTTATATATATATATATATATATATATATATATATATATATATATATATATATATATATATATATATAAAATATTAAAAAAATAATGAATAAAACAATGAAACAGTTCCTTATATTAAACAAAAAAAGTTCATTATTTAACGATCGTTTCTAGGATATATATGTGTTAGAATTGGCATGCATATTCAACAGATCTATGTACAAAATTATACAAAATTATACAAACTATCAAGATTAAATATACATACCAAACACACATATATGCCGTCTTCAGAAATAATTCTAACACATATATATCCTAGAAACGATCGTTAAATAATGAACTTTTTTTGTTTAATATAAGGAACTGTTTCATTGTTTTATTCATTATTTTTTTAATATTTTATCTTGACTCTGTATTCCGTTTATCTTTCACCGAAAGTGATTTTTCATTGCATCTCTTCTTTCCATGATATCCGGACTACATTGAGTTCTTCATACGGATTGGACACTACCGTAAACTCTTGGTAGATTTATCTACATATATATATATATATATATATATATATATATATATATATATATATATATATATATATATATATATATATATATATATATAAGCAAGTATTGGTCCAAGAAAAATAAAACGTCGGCGTGAAGAGATTATGAACTTATTTGCTTTGACATATGTTTCTGTGTCTATTATAATTGTCTACATATGGTGACTACAATATATGTTGTTCAATCAATACTTAATTATTTATTAATTATTTATGCAATACTTAATTATTTATTACATTTCATCAGAAAGCCTATAGTGGTGGAATTGAACTATTCACAGCGAGGTAAAATTCAGTAATGAAATTTACGTTTAATAAATTGTAAATAGAGGAAAGAGAGTAGGGTAAAGAGTTTCACATTATCAATCCGTGTGCTGTGATGTGGAACAATTATTCTTTGACCATTGTTATAGGTGAAGGTTTTGATGTTTACCATATATGGGGGTAGAGAAGGTGTAAGGAGAGGGACAGAGAAAGATACGGTAGAAATTAAGAGTAGGCTTGAGTGGGTAAGGAGGAAAGGAATTAAGAAAACGGGATTGTTTTGAATATTACTGAATCGATTGGGTGTGAAAACCCTAGGTATTAGGGATCGAAACTTGTTCTAGTCCAGTTTGTATTTAGCGAAGGTTTTTAGAACCTTGTGTTTGCAATTAAATATCCTATCGAATTTAGAAGGTTTTTTCCGTCGCTATTTAAATTACTTCCATCAAACTTAGTTCACAAGAGCTTCTTTCATTCCGGTATGGACGGGCGAATTTTAGCACGAACCATTATAGTGTGTATTCAATGTTAGCGCGTTTCAGATCCCAGATGTTTTCGCCAGGGCCGTAGATCTAGCTAAACTAGGTTTTTTTAATTTGTGGGCGTGCATATATCATCTTTTCTGGAAAATATTCGACATGGAACCCATATATTTATACATTACCAGTTTAGAATTGACCCACATTGATAAATGATATTTTTGTATAAGTATTTACCAGTTTGAGGACAATTGAGGACGATTGCTGAGATTTGTCCGTGTCTATTGTGTGGTTTCCTCCCTGGTTCCAGTGTTGGAGGTATTATTTCGGGTATTTTGTTGTTGCTCCGGATATGGATAAGCGCGTAAAGTGGAAGAGACGTTGGTATTTGCGGGTAGCGGTCTGCTCAGTGTTGGAAGCTGCGGATGTTGCTGAGGGTTCAGATTATGTCCGGGATCCCGTTGACTGTTGGTATTGCGTTAGCTGCAGAGGCGTTTGTTATTCAATTTCATGATGAAATTGTCCAGGTTAGCTGTGGTGGAATATTATAGTCGGATCATGTCTCTATTTAGTATTTTATGGAATGTGTGTGTTGGAAGAAAGTGTTCGTCTATAATTTTGAAGAAGAGGTAGGATAGCTTAGATCGTTGTGCGGGAGATATACCATAGGTATGATTTTGTGCGGGACCTGCTTGGTGTTTTCTTATTAGCAGTATTATTATTTGTCTCACCACTGTGTGGCTTTGAGCCGTTGGTATTTAAATTTGCAAATCGTGTGTAGTATGCTTGTGATGTCTTCCTATTGGGATGGATTTTCCCCCACATGGTGTATCCGGGAGAAATTTTAGTGGCTCATCATAACCGGCCCTAAGTAGATCAGCGTTGTAGTAGGCCGCTTGTGTGTTGAAAGATGATTCAGAGGAGATCCTAAGGGATACATTTTTAACAATGGAGCTAGTGATAGTCTTAGGATGGTTAGACCAACGATTAACATAGCTTAAGTTATCATTAGATTTATGGAAGGGCTCGTATATGCCGGAGTTAAGGTCGAGAATAAAAAAATTGATGCGTTTAAGGTTATGGTCAAAAGATATTTTGAGGCCCATGCGTTTAAAGAAGGATCTAATAGATTTTCTTCTTCTTTCTAATTGTTGGCCGTTGAAGTTCTTAACGAGTAGGAGAGCATCATCTCTATATATGCCTCCTTTGAGATATGTTCCTACAAGATCCGTAACTTGGGTCGAGTCACTCGAACTCATAGTTATATCGAAGTCGTTTTGTCTATTTTTACGTGTCCAGTACTCATTGTCAAACATTATGATCGAGTCTCTAGCAGTTAAAATTATATCGACTTCATTTATATATATATTACAGTACTTCACACGTAGAAAAAAAATATATATATATATAATACTTCACATGTAGAAAAGAAGCAAAATACAAATTATATATATTTACAGTCATATTATGTTGAAAACACCGGATTTTGTCAAGTAACCGAAGCTAAGCAACTTTCAGTCAAATTCAATAGGTGACCGCGTGAGAAACCTAAGAGCTTCTGTTTTATCGGGCCTGCTCTGAGTGTGTGCCTGTAGATTGAGGGAGGAAACCTGGGAGAGGGCATTTGCCCTGGTGGTCAGGGTGACTGTGGTGGCTTTTCTGGGCTTTCTCCACAAGTAACCCTCGGAAGTGCACCCCCCCTCCTCTATTGGGGAATTTTCTCTTGTTTCTATTTTTTGTTACGCCTTTTGTTTTTGTTTCATACACATCATATCACACATGTAGCTGTTCATGGAAACAGTCGACATCATATCACACATGTAGCTGTTCTTGTTTACATCTGTTCTATACATTCCGACCGGTAATTTTGAATGAATTTAGTTTGTGCAAAAATCAATGATTAATCGGAATCTGTGTGATTATTCATCAGAACTGACAAGATATAAAATTTTGCACGAATAATCTGCATAAAAAACACACCAGACACTCAAAAACTAAAAATAGTTTCAGACACAAAAGTAGATATCTATAAACTTCACAGAGACCTACCAATGTTTTTCTCTCTGCCAGCTAAACATCAAAATAATTTTTTATTGTGATCAGAACTTTCATCTTGTTTTAGATTTAAAACGTTTTCTCCTGAATTCCTCATTTTACTTTTTTTTTCACTCTTTTTTATGGTTTCAGTCACTAGACTGCGCCCACAATGGGATACCATCTTCATTCTCATTGATCATATTTACTCTTTTACCTGTTCCAGACATCCGGCTGGAGCCATGCTGGGGCAGCAGTAATTATTTATTATAGTTGGGTACTTACAAATAAACTAAATATATAACTAAAAAGATAGATGAACTAATGAATAAAGGGAAGACAAGTACATTCGGGTCCCAAATAATACACACACGCACACACACACACACACACACACACACACACACACATATATATATATATATATATATATATATATATCAGAATGGAAGCAGTAAAAACCAGTGGGTAATAAGAAAGATTCGGTGCCCTGACATATGAGCTCCTGCTGTTTCAACAACTACATCCGCACTCAGATCTAGCTGTTGAAACGGCTGGAGCTCAGCCGTCGGGGTCCCAAATGTTTCATATATATATATGTGTGTGTGTGTATTCATTTATTAAGTCTTATTACTCTGGAGTTTTGCCTGTTTATCGCTACTACTAGTATATATATAAATATATGTGTGTGTGTGCGTGTGTGTAAATATATATATATATATATATAACGAAGGAAATGTGGTAAGGAACCAGGTGGACCATAATGCACCAAAGTACTCAATACTTGGGGTAGTAGAGTGGGTAATAGGAACCAGTAAGACCCCGACGGCTGAGGTCAAGCCGTTTCGACGGCTAATTCTGGACTAGTCCAGAATTAGCCGTCGAAACGGCTTGAGCTCAGCCGTCGGGGTCTTACTGGTTCCTATATATATATATATATATATATATATATATATATATATATATATATATATATATATATATATATATATATATATATATATATTAAAATAACAGATTAAAGTTTAAGCAAAGAATCGCTGCTTTCACCCTTAACGGGATCTTCTGAAACTAACAAAGTCAATCTGTAAACGCAGAACTGGATGTTTCAAAAAACGTTGCAACCGGAGGAAGACAGGAAGACGATACTTTGGTTCGTGGTAACGTTCGCTGGCAAAGAACGGGAAAAAACGAATAATACGTCATTAATAGGAGCGGTGAAAAACAATTACGCGCAAAGACAAAACCACGTTTATGGTATAAAAGAGGTCGTAGACTAATGTTCTCTTAGGTGGTGCATAGAGACGTTCTCTGGCAATGAACGAAAAAACGAAGATAATAAGTCATATGTGGAGCGTGGAGAACAATAGCACGCAAAGACAAAACCACGTAAATGGTATAGCAGAAATCGTAGACTAAAATTCTAACTAGGAGACCAAATGAATTTCCGCTACAGAGTTTAGAACAAAGTAAATAAATACAATACAGAAGTAATAGAAACAAATAAATACATACACGCAAACAGATACGTACATACACAAGCATACGCAAAACCTTACCATGGGTATACAAAACCACGCACATATAAATATGTGTGTGTGTGTATGCTTGTGTACAAATAAATAAATAATTATATAAACGTATATAAGTAAATAAATACGTATATAACAAGCGTACACGCATACCTACATATAAATACACGAATGTTCGGAGACGTAAGTCAACTAAAACAAGAAGTACACATATACAAACACCCACCATACGTACGAACCTGCACACTCACGCGGACGCAAAACTCCCGTATACACATAGCCAAACCCTAAATACCAGAATATGTAAAAAGTATACGCTATAACAGTCAAATATACGTACGAGAAGGTATACATACCTTCACAAAACATACGGGTAATATATACTTACCTATGCAAATAAGTAAAGGAATAAACAAAACATATACTTAGCTCCCACATCAAGACGTAAAATATCCACGTATAGATCGTGCTATCCGTTAGGGTATAACGTGGGGCTGTAATATAGGAAAGTTTTGTGCAATTTATGTTTAAAAGCCGAAATTGCCTCAGATTTTTTGTTTAAGATGTGGTCTGTAGCGTAGAGTATTTCCAGGGCCTCAGCGGCGCAGAGGTCACATGGTCTTTTATTTCCGTTATACGATCTAGCCCTAGCTAGGATCTCCCAGTGTAACTTATATCGGGTGTGGTTGTCTTTTAGACTCCAGATATAAGCTGAAAGTGACGTCATATTCCTTCTTAGAGGGTAACGAAAAGAATGGGTATGCATGTAAAGACGCTGCTTGAAACTATTGGCGGTTAACCCTATGTAGGCCCTACGGGACGTGGGTGTTACAACCTTACATTTGTAGACAATGTTACTAGAGAGGCATTTCCCGGATAGGGGCAATCAGCCCGATTCCTACGATTACAGTTAGTACTAACTACAGGGTTGCACGTGTTCCTAGGGCTAGGTAGTTTAGCTAAATTTGAAGCTGTGATGTTATGTGCAAGGTTAGGAGTCGTAGAGTAAGAAATTTTAATAGTATTTCTATTAAAAATTTTACTATATTTATGTGTAGGGGGAAAATGCTTCGTAATAAGGGAAAGAAAGATCTTAGCTAATGGTGTCTTCCTGTCTTCCTGTCTTCCTCCGGTTGCAACGTTTTTTGAAATATCCAGTTCTGCGTTTACAGATTGACTTTGTTAGTTTCAGAAGATCCCGTTAAGGGTGAAAGCAGCGATTCTTTGCTTAAACTTTAATCTGTTATTTTAATAAATATTTGCTCTACGGTTCTTATATATTTGATATATATTTTCCTTATCGAGCCCTCTTTGAATTTTAGTTTTCAATGTTATTATTATTACTATATATATATATATATATATATATATATATATATATTAAAGTGTTGTAGTTTTCTTAAATCATTGTGGAATAAGAAATACAAATATACTTAAGAAATAAGTTTAATTATTTGGAAGCTTGACAATGCGTGTGAGATTATAAGTGCCAAGGTAATAAGATTTAGAGAAAATAGGACAAAAGAACTGAGAAAAAGAGTGAGGACGGTAGAATTTTACCTTAAAAATTTTAATGATCCCAAATATCTAATCTTATTACAATGGCACTTATAATCCCACACGCATTGTCAAATTTCAAACAATTAAATTTATTCCTCATATATAATTGTGCGTGTGTGTGTATCAATGCGGCTGGACTGTCGCTCGCTATATTTGATTTGCAAAGCTGTCTAAACGTATTGTTATTACTCTGTGGTATTATTCTCCATCGAGTTCTAAGCTGCATTCCGAATCTGCATTCGTTAGCTTGGCCGCAGCCAAAAGCTTCGTTAATGCTGTACTAAAATTTGTATTTTTAACTCCTAGAATTAACGATTAACTGATTAATTTAATTAGACAATTCTATTGATTGATTAATTGTTTATGTTTGTTTGATAACTTCTGGTTGAGTGCTTAATTCGGTTTGTCTAAGGGAATTTCATTCCTTTGTCCCAAATTTCGAATTGACCGCCAAAACGGGGGTTACCTCCCTTTGGGAAAACCACGTGTCTCTAGCGAAAATTACTGCTAGAAAACACACCTGTCGAGGCTATAGAACGCAAAACTTGTTGACGAAGTAAATCCTTTATTGTGTCGTCAAAGGCCATTAACTTGCAGACCCATGCAAGCGGAATTAGTCGATCTCGGATTTACAGAAACCTAGCGTGGATGTTGTATGTTATATGTTGTATGTTATAAGTCGTTTTCAAATACGAGAACAGCTCAAAATATGAGATTTATTACAGTAAACTACTCAGAAGGCTACATAAAGATTTGATTGTATGAGCTCCTTCTTTTAAATGTTTCAGTACACTCATAGAGCAAATATTACATTGAAAATAAGTCCAAGGTTATATCATATTTTTATATATACCAGTGCCATGTGTTACACACTCCAGTATTCCGATGATTTAATCAGAGACGCACACTGTATTTAATGTCGAGTGACGCAATTTGGGGTGATCGGCGGCCTTTAGACTCACCTGATCAATGAAACAATTGTTAATACTGTAAATAAAACCCTTTTTATAAAGCTGACCATGTTATTCTTCACACTTTCACTACTATTACTCCAAGAATAACCTGCATGGGAATTCTCGCAAACTCGCTACCTAACTAAGGAAGCCCTTTGTTGAGTCAAACAACGCCGTACGTTAAAACTCTCCATAGTACAGAGTATACACAACCTCTAACTGGATTACCTAAAACAATAACTTGTTATCCCATATATACTATATACTATATATATATATATGTGTGTGTGTGTGTGTGTGTGTGTGTGTGTGTGTGTGTGTGTGTGTGCGTGTGTGTGTGTGTGTGTGTGTGTGTGTGTGTGTGTGTGTGTGTGTGTGTGTGTGTGTGTGTGTGTGTGTGTGTGTGTGTGTTTACGTTTAAGTTTGCGCCTATGTTTATGTCACGCAACTTAGCCAGCCGACAAGACATCGATCAATAAAACAACTGCCAGACATTAAAACAAAATCAGTAATGGCGCCGATATGATCCACTAAAAGAAGCCAGTACCCTAACATAATGAATGGAACAAGTAAAAAGAACCAAAGAAAGTATATAGAAATCGTTTACGTGTTGCGACAATTTCATTAATAACGGTTTTATTAGTTGATACTTGCCATGGGACACAATTTACAAACCACGAGTTGAGCCGTCGTTTGCATCCCTTGAGAATGGCAGACAATTTAACTGTTATACTAGCTTCCTAAATCAACTGAAATTCTTGATGTTCATCAGGGTTAAATGCATTGTCAAATAGGTTCGATATATATATATATATATATATATATATATATATATATATATATATATATATATATATATATGTGTGTGTGTGTGTGTGTGGTGTGTGTAATTCGTTTTTGAATTTGTTTTGCAAGACGTGTGTTGAAACAGATATTGTTATACTTTGGGAGGGTCATGTTGCCAATACAAACACACGCAACTGTTGGTTTTCACTTCAATTTATTATAAATTTCCGGTTGGTTGTTTGGTTGGTTGGTTCGATAACCGGAAGGTTGTTTATATATTGTCGAAGCTCTTTCATCACACATTCAGTGACTAGGTTTTTATTTTGTGTGTCTCTCCTTTGTTCTATCCTACACCATCTTTTTTATTATTTTGTTTTTGTGTTCACACAACACACAAATATATATGTATATGTGTATATATACATATATATATATATATATAAATATGTATATATATTTATATGTATATTTTGGCGTAGACATACAATACAACAGGAGGAAACATAATAGTACCACTGGTGATGTTGCAGATGTGCAACGAAAGAACTTTTTTAGACTATATATATGAATTTATATCTGTATTTTTGACCGTTGGTCAGTCAGTGATAAACACTGATGGCCAAATGAATTAACTATGGAGATATAAAAGATGCATATATATATATATATATAAGGCGTGTGGCTGGGTGGTTAGAGAATTGGATTCACAATATTGAGGTTGTGAGTTCGATTCATGGACCGGGCGATGCGTTATGTTCTTGAGCAAGACACTTTATTTCACGCTGCTCCTTCTACATGGAGCTGCGACTGATAGATAGTACTAGAACTGGAAAGACCAACGGAAACATTGTTTCCTCGGTCCGATTTGACGAAAGTCGATCGATCCTTTTATATATATATATATATATATATATATATATATATATATATATATATATATATATATATATATACATACATGTATATATAAATACGTGTGTGTATATGCAGTTACGTATTTAAGTATGTGTATGTGGGGAGGGGGGGTTGTGTGTGTTTTGTGTAACACAGTTCGAGGCGACTAAATAATAAATGGAGACTGAATATGTGGGTTGTAGTAGGAAAATTATAATTAAATTATACTTTCCACTTTTCCCCCTACCCCCTACTCCCCTCTCTCTTTCTCTAGCTATCTAGCTATCTGATTCTCAGACATACAGATATGTTTATACACATGTACTCACATACACGTATACACACATTTATATACACACATACATACACAAATGTACACATACCCACAGATATATATATATATATATATATATATATATATATATATATATATATATATAGTTTTGCGAGGTTTTTTATATGAAATCGTGTGTCGAAACAGATATTGTTATACTTGGGGAGGGTCATATTTGCGTAATATTGCCAGAATTAATAAAATTAAATAAAATAAGATAAATAAATACATACACAAGCACAATAACAACAAGCACATAAACACACACTAGTCACCCAGCAGACACAACACTATACACACTAGTCACACATCACACATAACACTATACACACACGCAAACGCATGCGCAAAGAAGACAAAATAAAATAAGATAAACAAACAAGCAAATAAATAAATAAATATATAGACAGACTGAATAAAAAAAAATGGCGTAGACATACAACACAACAGGAGGAACAATGAATATAACACCACTGACGATGTTGCAGATGTGCAACGAAAGATTTATGTAAATTATGTAAACTATATATATGTTTGTGTCTATATTGTATCTGTATTATTTTTGACCGCCGGTCAGTCAATGGCAACATTGAGGACCGAGTAAGTTAGATCGCAGATATAATAAAAGACAGCGAGAAGCGAAAACCAACCAAACAGTGAGTGTGTTCTGTTATTAATTCTGGCAATATTACGCAAATATGACTCTCCCCAAGTATAACAATATATATATATATATATATATATACATTCTTACATTGAGCTATTTCTCTTACTGGTAATAAGGTAGTAGGAAATTACTGACCTTTCCTGTTTATAGTTGTTTATAGTATATACATAACTATAAATATTATTATTATATATATATATATATATATATATATATATATATATATATATATATATATATATACAATATATTAATAAATGGAAACTATATTTATAAAACCATAATTATTTTATTATATATATTTCAAGTGCAACCAAGGCAAATTATGGTGCGCTTTCATCAGATAAAATAATACAGATTTGTTTTATAAATAAATATTGACATACCCGGAAAAAAGACAACCTTAACGGTTGAAGTTCGCTGGATAGCGGCGAACTTCAACTAGTAAAAAAGAAAAATGAGCAGAAAATGCTAATGGTATTTTCTCATAGAATAACAGCAAAACATTTATTTACAAAGAAAAGAAATTTATTGTACCGGTTTCAGCCACGTGGGGTGCCTCATGCTACGGAAGTGTTTAATAACATTTATAAGAAAATTGACTATTAATAAGAATAGGGTATGAAATAACATGGTTTACATACATATATATTTAGAAAAGTTCACATTTTTGTTTATCGCTTTCTCTCTTTCGCTCCTTCTTGGTGGTGTTGACTATAACTGCAGCAGTCGTAGTGGTCGTAGTTGTAGTAGTAGAGGGGGAAGAGGGGGAGGAGGAGGAGGAGGAGGGGGGGAGGAGGAGGAGGAGAAGAAGAAGAAGAAGAAGAAGAAGAAGAAGAAGAAGAAGAAGAAGAAGAAGAAGAAGGGAAAGACGAAGAAGGAGTGGGCGAAACAGAAGCGGGCGTGGGGAGGTGTAGTAGAAATAGTATTATAATAGTAGTAAAGGGGACTGACCTAAATGGTTCAGTGACCTTAAAGTTGACTGAAGGAGTAATTGTTTCTAAATGTATCTATCTTTCTTAGTATTTCTGTAAGTAATACTGGCATTCTTAATTTGTCCATTGGTGTTAAAAATTGGTCTGAAGTGGGATTGTTTCTAAAGGTATCTATCTTCCTTAATTTGTCCATTGGTATTAATGTTGGGTGCTCGTTGCAGTTTCGTCTGTGGTGGATGCATTTAAAAGGGGTTCGTATTTAGTGATAAATTGTGATTTGTTGTTAATGCGTTGAATGTTGGTAGCGTTGTCTTTAAATTTGTAGAGGGGAAACATTCTGAAATTGGGTTGTTCATTAGAGGTGGAGGTGGAAATGTGTTCACTCTGCTATTTTTCTGCATTCCCGTATTTTAATTTGGGATCTATTAACGGTCATACGTTGACAAAGACTGTTTTTAGTCTGTCCTATGTACTGCTCTCGACAGCCTGAGCAAGTTAACACATGTATCAGGTTTTCTGATGCGCATGTGATATTGAATTTCACCTTAAAGTGCTGCCCTTGTTTGAAACAGAACATTGATCCCTCTATTAGGTTGATACATATACCACAGTTGGGTCTTCCATTTTTCTACTATAGGGTTCATTGTTAAGGTCGGCTGGACTTTGGCCTGTGTAAGGATGTTTTTCATTGATTTGGGTTGTCTTTTCCTCTTTATGGTGTTGTGCGTTTGAAGGATTTGATTCATTCTTTGATCACTTTTTAGTAAAGGTATGTTCTGGAGGATGGCGTTGAAGGCCTCATTGTTAAGGGGGTTGTATGTGGAGATGTATGGTAGGGCTTTCAGTTTCGATTCATTCTTTAGTTTGGGGTGTCTAAGATCCTGGATACTGCCTTCTAGGGCACGTTGGAGTCCATTGTTAATTAGGGATGATGGGTAATTGATGCTAATGAGTGTGTCCTTTAGTTCTTGTAGTCGTATGTAACAGGTGTTTCTATCAGGAACTATTGTACAAATCCTTGTAAGGGATATTCATTTTAGTGTGTCTCGGGTGGCATGAGTTGAATGGAAGATATTTTTGGAGTCTGTGGGCTTATAGTATATGTCTGATTCTATTTTGTTGTTAGTTTTCTTTAAAAGGATGCCGAGGAAAGGAAGTTGCTCATGGCTGTATTCCATCGTGAATTGAATGTTTGTGTTAAGTCCATTTAGAAGTGCTTTAAATTCAATAAGTCTTTCCATACTTTCATGCCAGAGGATGAAACAATCATCGAGATACCTCTTCCAGTTATTTTCTATGTGGAGGTAGAAGAAGTTTCCGTATTTCTCTAGTACTTTTCGGTAGAGGATGATTTCCAGGTACCCATAACCATGTTAGCATAAGAGAAGGCCGTTTTCGTGCCCATGGCAGTCCCAGATTTCTGTATCTAGAATTTGTCATTGAATATGAAGTAGTTATGCTCCAAGACAAATGTGAGCCCTTCTATTACGAATTCTTTTATGATGCGGTGTAGGAGTTCATTGGGGGTAATTTTCTAGCCAGAATTGCATTGCCTCTATTCCTAGGTTGTGTGAGATATTGGAATATAGGTTGACTACATCAAAAGACACTAGTAGAGTATGTTTATTATTAATAGTTTTGGCAGGTGGTTGAGCATATCAAGGTGGTCCCTTATGTAGCTTTTAATGTGTTTCAGGGATGGTTTTAATCGGATATCAAGGAAGTTGCTGAGGCGGTGAGTTTCGCAAGCGGGGCCTGCTATTAAAGGCCTTAATTTGAGGTCATTAGCTGAGGGGACATTGATGAAGATATCTGTGTCTCCCTTGCATGCCTTACTTATTCTTTCGCTTTTGTATATCTTACGGTTACCGTAAAAAAGGTTGGATTTACTTTTGAAGTCAGTGATAAAGTTGTATTCCTTGTCGGTAAGTCCTTCTCTGTAAAGGTTTATCAGTGTTTTTAGGTTTCTCCTTATTTTCTGTTGACTGTTGTGTTGAGCCTTTTCGTAGTATGTTTCGTCTTATAAAGTGGACAGCACTAGGGTTGTATAATATTCTGTCTCCATTAGGACTACCGCACTCCCTTTATCCGCCTCTTTGATTGTTATAATTTTATCATTCTTTAATCTGTTCAGCTCATCCCATTCTTTCTTGCTGAAGTTTGGCCTGTGTTTTTGTCTGTGTATGTGTTTATATGGGTAATTTGTAATGTGTTAGCAGAGTTGGTCAAGAATTTTATTCTTACCCTTTGATGGGGTATAGTTGCTTCTATTTCTAGCTAATGATTCGTCCTCATTGTACTGGTCGTGTAGTTCCTCGCTAAGCTGTAATATTTTTACAGAATTATGCAATGTCTTCCTTCATTTCGTAGTAGCTCGGACGTTGGGGGGGGGGGGGGTCAGTGTAAATTTCAGCCCTTTGAAGAGTATGTTGATTTGGTTTGTTGTTAGTTCTTTACTGGCTAAATGTATGTCTTTTATTACTTTTAGTCTCTTCTATATGTCTTGTG
This sequence comes from Eledone cirrhosa, assembly GCA_964016885.1. NCBI lineage: Eukaryota > Metazoa > Mollusca > Cephalopoda > Octopoda > Eledonidae > Eledone > Eledone cirrhosa. Next base: position 26,523,101 of record OZ024754.1, on the reverse strand, counting down.
TCATCTCGTTTCCCTGTGTCTGTGTACTAGGTCTAAAAAAATGGTTATGGTAGTTGTACCGGTTGCTGATGCTGGGTTGTCTCCCGTGGTTGTGTTGTTCCCTGTTGTTGTCATTAAAGGTTCGGGTTCGTGGTTGTGACTTGATTAAGGCGTCTCTATATTTAGTGTGTGGTTTGTTTCCTTATATGTGATGTGTGGTTGTGGTATTTAGGGACCCTTCGTTGTTGAATATATCGTGTGGTATGGGTTTGTTGTGAATGGTAGTTGAGGGGGTTGTAAGAATGAAAATTTCCTTGTATCTCCTTATGGAAGGGAAGTTGTAATGTCCATCCTGGGGATGATGATCTCTTATTTCTTTGTAAGTTGCTGGGGTATCTGCGTAGTTACTGTGCGGTTTGGTTAAGAGGAAAGGGTTAAGTATTGCCTTCTTTTTTTGGTAGGGGAGAAGGTTGTGTTGTTTTGTTTTGTTTTGTTTTTTTGTTGGTTGTGGACCTGTGTCTGAGTGGTGTTTAGATTTTTTAATATTTATGAACGGGTTGTTGGAAGCGTATTCTATTTGAAAGATTGTTCCATAGTTTAAAAACCAAGTTGCGCTTTTTCCCCAGCGTTGAAGGGATTTCAGTTCCTCTTTGTTGCAATCCTCTTTCCAAAGTTTTGAGATCTTCTCTATGTTGGGGCATTGAGTCTTTTTCTTAATTTCTTGGTTGATCTCTTCATCGATGGATTTTATTTTATCCTCATTTGTCTGAGCCCTCAATTTTAGAAGTTTAATTTCTGTCTTCATTTTTTCCAGTGCCATTCTTTCCCTAAGCCGTCTTTGTGTCTTGGGTTCATCTGTAATGGGTTTTATCTGTAGTTTGCGGGGAAGAATTAGTGGAGTCGAATTGAGCCATCTTTCGTATATATAAATGTTTATAAATAAACATTTAGAGAGCCATAGCTATGAAAAACACTGGCAGCTAACGCCACCCAGCGGTTTCCGACAGAAGCAAGGGGGACAATCGTCGATGCATTTCGAACTCAACTGGTTCTCGTCAGGACGATCTCTCCTGCTTTTGCAATTGCTGGACTTTGAAAACAGGCGAAAATATATAGTTTTTCGTCTGTGTAAATGAGATGATTAATCTCATTTGCATATGAAGCTGTATAAGTTGGCTCAACTTATAATAGAATAGAATTAGGATTTAGCTTCGAATATAGCTGTAAACAAATATGTATTTGAATTTCGTATTTCTAAAGAAATACAGTATGTTTATAAATAAACATTTAGAAAGCCATAGCTGTGAAAAACACTGGCAGCTAACGCCACCCAGCGGTTTCCGACAGAAGCAAGGGGGACAATCGTCAATGCATTTCGAACTCAACTGGTTCTCGTCAGGACGATCTCTCCCGCTCTTGAAACTGCTGGACTTTGAAAACAGGCGAAAATAATTACTTTTTTTTTCTGTGTAATTGAGGTGATTAATTTCTGCCGGACACCGCTGTGTGGCGTTAGCTGCCAGTGTTTTTCATAGTTATGGCTTTCTAAATGTTTATTTATAAACATACCGAATTTATTTAGAAATACGAAATTCAAATACATTGTTAATATGGGTGATCGAATTTAACAATGGTACCTGCTTGTCCTTCCATTATCCTGTTGCCTAGTGCGTTCAGCTTCGAACTTTTACACGTCATCATATAAACTTTCTTTCAACCTCCTCTCCACAAGATCCTTGACAGGAAATACACGCTCAGTGGCCAGTTGTTTCAGTTCGTTTTTTCCAAAGCTTCTTAGGGCCATTACTTCGACGAAAACCCTCAGTTAATTTACCATAAAGCACAACAGTCCTCTCTGGAGGATCCAGTCGGATCAATTGAAGACGGTTGCTTCTTACATGACTGGCTGAAAAGAGTGTTGAAGACTCTGTCTCCAGGATCCTCCAATATAGCAGAGTTGAGACACAGGCAGTTTGGTAAACATTGACCTTTGTATATAGGAGAAGATCACACTCTGTATATATACATACATATATATGTATGTATATATATAATAATATTAGTAATAAACGAAAGATATACACTTTATATCATCTCTATTTATTTCATTATATATATTTCAGAGATGCAAAGTTTTATGTATAACATAAAGCAAAATATGTTCTCCTCAGACAAAATACATAGAAAATGTATAATTGTTTCCTGATATGCTGGTAGACAAATGAACTGGATAGATCTTTGACCACCAGGCATATATATATATATATATATATATATATATATATATATATATATATATATATGTATAATATATATATATATATATATATATATATATATATATATATATATATATATATATATATATATATATATATATATATATATATATGTATGTATGTATGTATAATATATGTATGTATAATATATATATATATATATATATATATATATATATATATATATATATAGAAACAATTGTTTGGAAAGAGAGATATATTTTAACTTTAATTATATCTCATAAAATAATACAACTGGCTTTTCCACATAATACATATTGTTAGCACCCCAAACACTTAAATTGGGTTTATATTAAAATATAACCTAATGTTTGTTGAGTGAGATGGTTACCAGTCAGAGATTAGCTTTAAACTATCTCTGTTATTGTATTAATTATATATATATATATATATATATACAGTATTTTCCGTTGTGTTGTAATATAAATATTACACACAGTAGATTATCAGCTCACGTAGAGTTTGCTCGACGGTTCCAGTTGTAGTTCCAAAAGTAATCCGGAGAAAAATAGAAAGATTTGAATGGATACAGTTTAGTTGAAAGGAATTTATTGACACGTGTTTCTATAACAGTTACATAACCTAAAACAGCTGCTATCTACAAACTTTTAGTTATGCTATATATATATATATATATATATATATAGTTGTTGTAAGGTTGCAGGTAAATGCGTCCGTAGGCGGTATGCCGTTTGAGCACTCGATGCTCACGCGGAGCAGAGTATATTATTATAGATAACTGTTTCTACTTTTGGCACAAGGCCAGCAATTATCCAGTATATTACTGGTACTTTATTTTATCGACCCCGAAAGGATGAAAGGCAAAGTTAACCTCGGCGGGATTTGAACTCAGATCGTAAAGGGACCTCTACCAATACTGCCAATAACGGTGGACTGGCAGCATCGGTAGAAAGTCGGACGTCATGCTTTGACGCATAGAGTTACGGCCCTTGCCATTCGGAGTTCAAATCCCGCCAAGGTTAACTTTGCCTTTCATCCTTACGGGGTCGATGAAATAAAGTACCAGTAATGCACTGGAATAATTGCTGGCTTTGTGCCAAAAGTAGAAACAATTATTATAGATAACGAGGAATCAGTGGTGCATCAAAACACAATTTATTAACATATTACATATGTTTCTCCGACGATCAGCTCAAGGCAGGTCCTCAGATATGTTTATCGTTTTCAAGGCATTTCTTCCAACATTTCATACATACATTATATGTGTGTGTGTGTGTGTGTGTGTGTGTGTGTGTGTGTGTGTGTGTGTGTGTGTGTGTGTGTGTGTGTGTGTGTGTGTGTGTGTGCGTGTGTGTGTGTATGCGCGCGTGTGTGTATGGCAGGCTTCTGCAGGTTCTGCCTCTTAAATTTCACTCACAAATCATTGTATTACCGCAAGTCTACTGTAAAAGACATTTGCTTAAAGAACCGATCTCCTTAACCAGACAGCTTTTCCTCCGCCTATTATATTATTTTTGCTACATATACCGTGATTCCCTATTCTAAACTTAACCTGGCGTCGTTTGTAATTCATAGAAAATACATGAACTTGGTAACTTTTTAACTCTTCGTTTTTCTCATGAATGAAATAATATTTCGTCTTTATGTATATATAAGAAAAAAATTCCTTATTTTATTTTACTTTTTATATTTTACTGTTCATATATCACTACAAAAACTTTTCTGGTGACGGTGACTAAAGTAAAAACCTGAACTGGAAGCAATAGATTAGCAGAAAGATAAAGATATACTGAAAAAGAAGGCGAAAATTATGTAGAAATACCGATTTAAATTTTATTTTTAAAATAAAGTATGTGCATATATATATATATATATATATATACACACACAAGAAGAAGAAGAAGAAGAAGAAGAAGAAGAAGAAGAAGAAGAAGAAGAAGAAGAAGAAGAAGAAGAAGAAGAAGAAGAAGAAGAAGAAGAAGAAGAAGAAGAAGAAGAAGAAGAAGAAGAAGGACAGTTAAAGGCAAAACACCTGAATTCTCGAACAATTATCGTTAAAAAATATCGACCAGTTTTAACATTCAATAAATTCCCCTATGAAGTAGTCCTTCGACTTACTATCTTCGATTTATTATAAATGAATGCAGTTTCTTGGTGTTACTTGTTAAAAATTAATATGCTTTTCATCAACCAAGTACAACCAACAAGAACAACAAAAACAACAAAAACAACAAGAACAGCAACATCAACAAGAGCAACCAATAGACCCAGATGTAGCTATGTGGTTCAGAAGTTCACATGGTAACCAAGTGGTTCTGGATTGAATATAATTGGATACCATTCTTCTACTCGCAGGATTATCAGATAAGTCTTGTCTGATAATTCTGTCAGTGCGCAGGTAAAACTCCTGAGTAACAAGGCTCACTACTTAGCCATATTAAATATATATATATATATATATATATATATATATATATATATATATATATATATATATATATATATGTATATATATATATATATATATATATATATATATATATATATATATATATATATATATGAGGAAGTTATAGTTCACTTGAAGCATTGTGTAATGAGGTATAAACATTTGTATATGTATAATAAAGCCAAAACAATGCAGGTATGGACATAGAATAAAGAATGCAAATACAAAAGATATTAATGACAATTAGTCTTTTACCTTAGATTTATTTAAATGTCATTAATTTTAGAGATAATATCTCTTCTTCGGAAGGAAGTAAAGCGGTTAAACCAGTGTTCTAAATAGCTTGCCAAGTCATGCTGACAGGAAATGGTATAGAGTATCTGTTTTATCTCTAATGTCAAAGAGTTAGGTTAGGTGGATAAAGAGTAGTCTCCCTTTAAAAGGGTTGTTTTTTTTGTACATGTCTGTTTAAGTGTGTGGGAGAATGCATGTAGGTGTAAGTATGTGAGTGTGAGAAGATATGTCTATACGTAAATGTGGGGGATAGATGTTATCTCGTGTTAGAACTGGTCTTTGTGTGTGTATGTGTGTGTGTGAGAGAGAATAAGTGGAGGTGTAAGCGTGTGTGTGTGTGTGCGTGCGTGTGTGTGTGTGTGTATGTGCGTATGTGGGGGTGGGGGGTACATATGGGGCTTGATGCTCTATCAAGTTATAAATTGGGTGTTGAGTTCTAGTCTATTATTGATTGGTGGTTGTGTTTTGTCTATAATTAGTGCTTCCTTAATTCTAAGATTGCCGAGGTTTCTTTCCTTAGTTTCTATCCTAACTGTTATGGTTTTGTCGGTGTTTTTGCATTTAACTAGGTGTTTCTTAAATGAGGAAGTGTTAGTATTGAGGTGCTCTTTTATTCTTATGTGGAGTGATCTGGTGGTGCTACCTACGTAGAAGTTGCTGCATGTGTCACACTCTAGTCTGTATACGACGTAAGCCTGGGGGCATAGGTCTGTGTCGTTGATGAGGCAGTTGGCTAGATTGCAGTGGTTGTCATGTCTGTTCTGTCGGGCTGCCTACCAACTAAAATGGATATCGACTCTCAGCAACAACGCCGCGGAATCTAACAAACCCAGATTCCCGATATACCAACTGGATCGCCCACTCTGTCCACCGCCTGCCAACCACGAGCTTGAAGAAAAACTCTCGAGGCTAAAGCATTCCGTATTTAACATCTTACGGAAACAGAAGAAGATAGCCCCAAACCTCTCCAGGACACAACAACTCGCCCTGAAGAACCTACGGAATAGGGAACTTATATACTTACCATCCGACAAAGGTAAAGAGTTTTGCGTCATCTCTCAAGCCACATACAACAATCTAGCCTTTGAACACCTAAGCGACAATGAATTATATACAGAGATCCCGGACATGACTGCAGCCCAGATCGAAAAACAGACCAACTCCATCTGGTTGGATATATGTAGGAGAAGACAACTCCCAAATAAAGTTAAGCTCAACTACACCACTAGAAATAGCAGACTGCCCACTTTCTACCACCTCATCAAGACCCACAAGAATAGTACTAAGACCCAAATAAGACCCATCGTCTCTAGCATAGAAGGACCCCTATACAAAATTTCCTGGCTCCTCTCCCAGGTCCTCAAGCCTCTACTCTCCACCTTTCCCGGGCATATCAGTAGCTCCGACGAAGTCATACGTAGACTACACCAACTCCAGCCAGAACAACTTAAACTAAATAGATACGCCTTTAGCCTCGACGTTGTCTCCCTCTACACTACAGTCCCCGCTCATCCAGCTGTCGATTTATTGACGGACTGCGTGGTCGCAGAGGACATCCACTGCTACGGCCTCCATCCGACGGACATACACCAGCTTTTGTCCTTCACAGTAGACAACACGTACTTCACCTTCCACCACCACACATACAGACAGACAACAGGATTACCCATGGGATCCAGCCTATCGGGCCTGCTGGCCATCACCTACATGAACCAGCTAGAATGCCGAACCCTCAACACCTGCCATTCCCATACCTTCTTCACCCGATATGTAGATGACATACTCATCCTTACATCATCCCGTGAGGAGGCAGAAAAAATATACACAACATTCTCCAGCATGGACGCCAGTATAAAGTTCAGCATGGAACACCCCGATGACCGCGGATCCCTATCCCTACTGGACTTCCAACTCAGGGTAACAGAGGAAGGCAACATCCACACCTGCTTCTATAAAAAAAGTCGCCAGCAGGGACCTGTTCGTACATTTCAGATCAGCCCTCCCAGCCGGCGCTAAATTCGGATATATAAGGAACGAACTAACACGTATCCGGAACAAATGCACCGACGCTAGAGACCGAGACACACACACCACACATTTCCTGGAAGTACTCAAACTGAACGGATACATGACATCCACCACAAACCGTGCCAGAAAGAACAGAGGACACCACACCCGAGGCACTAACACTTGCTTCCTGAAGCTCCCACACTTCAGTGACGAAACAACAACAGCCATCCGCACAGCTATCAGACGAGAGGGACTAGATATCCAACTGGCCCACTCAGGTCCTTCCCTACGCGGACAGCTAACCAAAAGACACTCCACCAGACATGACAACTGCTGCAAGCTAGCCAACTGCCTCATCAACGACACAGACCTATGCCACCAGGCTTACGTCGTATACAGACTAGATTGTGACAAATGCAGCAACTTCTACGTAGGTAGCACCACCAGACCACTCCACATGAGAATAAAAGAACACCTCAATACTAACGCTTCCTCATTTAAGAAACACCTAGTTAAATCCTAAAACACCGACAAAACCATAACAGTTAGGATAGAAATTAAGGAAAGAAACCTCGGCAATCTTAGAATTAAGGAAGCACTAATTATAGACAAAACACAATCACCAATCAATAATAGACTAGAACTTAACACCCAATTTATAACTTAATAGAGCATCTAGCCCCATATTTACACCCCCCCTCCAACACACACACACGCACACATACACGCACGCACACACGCACACGCACACACGCTTACACCTCCACTTATTCTCTCACACACACACACATACACACACAAAGACCAGTTCTAACACGAGATAACATCTATCCCCCACATTTACGTATAGACATATCTTCTCACACTCACATACTTACACCTTCATGCATTCTCCCACACACTTAAACAGACATGTACAAAAAAAACAACCCTTTTAAAGGGAGACTACTCTTTATCCACCTAACCTAACTCTTTGACATTAGAGATAGAACAGATACTCTATACCATTTCCTGTCAGCATGACTTGGCAAGCTATTTAGAACACTGGTTTAACCGCTTTACTTCCCTCCGAAGAAGAGATATTATCTCTAAAATTAATGACATTTAAATAAATCTAAGGTAAAAGACTAATTGTCAACAATCTCTTTTGCATTTGCATTTTTTATTCTATGTCCATACCTGCATTGTTTTGGCTTTATATATACAAACATATATATATTTATATAGAAATCACATGAATCAAATTTCTTTTCAAACCACTTATTAGCTTACAATTGTTTCATCCAAACCGAGGTTTGTGTTCTTCGGAGCAATTTTTCAATGATTGTTTACATACTTGACCTCCTTTCCAACACAAGAGACATCCAGAAACATATGTATATATCGATGCACAGTGGGGTGACATCCATTATAATATTTTAGCATGACAATTTACATTCAAAAATTAAAATCATATTAAAAGAAAATTAAAACAAAGTTAAAGTTAAAATACATCGGCAGTTTACGAAGATAATGCAAGAGGATAGTTTGAAGTAGTTAGTGTATGCAATAGTTACACGTGGGGCATGCACGTGTGTCTTATTTATATATATATATACATATATATATAATAAATGTAATCTGAGTTTTTCGAATATTAATAATTGTTTCTACTTTTGGCACAAGGCCAGCAATAACCCAGTACATTACTGGTACTTTATTTTATCGACCCCGTAAATAACATTCGATTCGTTTGCAATTATGCAAACAAGCCTCAATTTTATAGCCATGTCAGTAGAATTAAGACATATATTACCATACACTACTCCTTCAAGTATCGAGTACTCTAACTAATTCCAAACTCGCTCAATCCTGATTTTTATATATCT
>OZ024754.1:26416740-26511740 GCA_964016885.1 Eledone cirrhosa | reverse complement strand
TATCCAGTTGATGGTCAAAGGCAAAACAATGGCCACTGACGTCGTCTGAGCTTTTAGTTGTGTATTTGAGAATTCATCAGTTTCCAATCAAGTAGCGTGAGGAAATTTGGCTTAGTGTTAGAAGTCATTACCTCCCTCCCCCAACATGCCCCTTCGTCAGTCACCCGCGTTTCTCAGTGATAGAGGTCATCACCACCCTCCCCCGCATGGCCTGTGTGTTGCCATAGATGAGTCATCGAGAAGCTGTCGCTAATATCAACACCTTTTCATCAAAGCAGATATTATTTTACCTACCCAGGCAACGCTCGGTACTGTTGCTAATATATATATATATATATGATAATAAGGGCGCTGCGGAGTTGCAAATGGGTTACATATGAAAAAAGTTTGTCCTTCATCAGTGATCTTCCAACCATCATAGGCATTTCATCGCTTTAAAGACCATATACCTCCGGTTGGTGCAAGCAACGGCTAAAAAAAGTCGTTGGGACACGTAAATAAAGGGGACACGAGGGTAAACAAACAAAATGGTGAAGCAACAGAAAGTGAGGAAGAAAGAGACAAGTCCCAGATTTCTATGAATTTAAGTTCGGTGAAATCGTGAACGAGAGAATAAAGACCATCAAACCTGGTTGAAATGTGAGCAAGGAAGGAATTTCGCACAGGTCTAACGGGAGGAAGAAGGGGTCTGGTCTGCGAATTCGGTAAACATAAGTTCTGTGAAATCGTAGACGAGAGAGAGAAAAAATTCCGACCAGCTAGGCCGAGAGTGCGAGAGAAAAGAATTACTCACAGGTCAAACGGGAAGAAAGAGGAGGAGGAGAGGTAGTGGCAGAGAATGAGTGAGTGAAGGGTGAGGAAGAGGCTAACAGAGAGAGAGACTGCTAGAAAGGGTAAAGATACATAGAACGAAAAAGACGGTAGCAGCAGAGGAAAAGATATGTGTAAATATGATAATAAGGGCGCTGCGGAGTTGCAAATGGGTTACATATGAAAAAAGTTTGTCCTTCATCAGCGATCTTCCAACCATCATAGGCATGTCATCGCTTTAAAGACCATATACCTCCGGTTGGTGCGAGCAACGGCTAAAAAAAGTCGTTGGGACACGTAAATAAAGGGGACGCGAGGGTAAACAAACAAAATGGTGAAGCAACAGAAAGTGAGGAAGAAAGAGACAAGTCCCAGATTTCTATGAATTTAAGTTCGGTGAAATTGTGAACGAGAGAATAAAGACTATCAAACCTGGTTGAAATGTGAGCAAGGAAGGAATTTCGCACACGTCTAACGGGAGGAAGAAGGGGTCTGGTCTGCGAATTCGGTAAACATAAGTTCTGTGAAATCGTAGACGAGAGAGAGAAAAAATTCCGACCAGCTAGGCCGAGAGTGCGAGAGAAAAGAATTACTCACAGGTCAAACGGGAAGAAAGAGGAGGAGGAGAGGTAGTGACAGAGAATGAGTGAGTGAAGGGTGAGGAAGAGGCTAACAGAGAGAGAGACTGCTAGAAAGGGTAAAGATACATAGAACGAAAAAGACGGTAGCAGCAGAGGAAAAAATATGTGTAAATATGATAATAAGGGCGCTGCGGAGTTGCAAATGGGTTACATATGAAAAAAGTTTGTCCTTCATCAGTGATCTTCCAACCATCATAGGCATTTCATCGCTTTAAAGACCATATACCTCCGAACTGGTAGATAGATAAATAGATAGGATGATAGATAAAAGATAGGATGATAAATAGATAGATAGATAGATAGGTAGATAGATAGATAGATAATTTTCTTTTTATTTGCCACCAGGGCGTCAAAGAGTGGGACAAGTACAATGGGGGGAGTTTACATGAAAAGGCGTCCTCAATAAGGTAATAACAATGTATACAAATAAAATAAAATATAACAAAATAAATTTTATAACAAAATCCTCAATAGGGAGGAGGCGCCTTGTGGGGTTGCTCACACCCCCGAAAATAAATGTGCAAACCTTCTCCTCAGGAGCACAGAGAGGAGGTGCTCCCTTGATTTTTCATCTTCCTCACCTATAGTCTGATGTAGAGTGAAGGCCCATTCACACGGGCCATTCTCGCCACTTTCACCCATCTTTCATAAAAACGGCTGGGGTGCAGCACCTCTCTCTCCATCCTGATCCTTCTTCCGAAATGATATCGGAAGAAACGGACCAGTTGTTGGCCAGAGAGAAAGGTGTCTGACCTCAGTCCTTTCAGACGTGTCCACCATACAACCTCATTCGCCATGGCTATTACGCACAGAAACACCCCCTCTCCTTCGTTTTTGAAGAGGGGGGGGGGGGGCTTGATCGTTACAATAGACTCGGTGGTCAACCGGATCGGTCCCACCCTTGACAGCAGTTGTTCGACATAGCCCCACAGATCGGCAATGCCCGAGCAGTGTACCAATGCGTGTGCAACAGTTTCCTCGTCGCACACGCATCTGGGACAGATCTTATTCGAGGGGTCCTTACCCGGGCGCCAGTGTCTGTAGAGCCTTTCTCGAACGGGCAGAGCTCCTCGGTAGCACTGCCAGGCCAGGGACCCTTGGAAGTTATCCATGGGTCCCGGGCTGAATGTCCTAACGAACAGGTTGTCCAGTTCGTCTTCCTCCATGCCTAGGCGTCGTCACACCTGCTAAACCACCAGCCCTCTATAGAATGACGAGGTGGATTCTCCACTGACAGCCGGGTCCGCCTGCCAGAGAGCCGTGAGCGCCTGGGCACACTCGGTGTGCTAGGCGCCCAGTTTTCTCGGTCTTTGCTTGACCCAGGATTGCAGCTCGGTGAGTGAGACGAGTCTGTGAAAGGCTCGCCTCACAAACGGGGCCCACACCGGTTGACCGGTGAGGAATACCTGGAGGTGCCGTAACCTTAATGCGTGTTTACGTATCATTAGCCACGGCATCCCCAGCCCTCCTTTCGAAGGGTGTTGACAGCAGATGGATCTCCTCACCATAGGAGCCCGCTTCTTCCAAAGGAATTGGAAGAGTGCGCGCTCCATTTTGGCGAGCGTTTCCCTTGGGCAAGGCACAAAGGTCAGGCGGTAGTAGATGACGGACGCTATATAAGTGTTTGCCACCTCCGACCGACCTTTTAGGGACAGTTTGCACTCGGCCCACTTCTGAGTCAGTGCAAATACCCTGTTCGTTACCTCACCCCAGTTCTTCTCCACCTGGAGGTCTGGTCTGAACCAGACCCCGAGCAACTTCACCGGGCACTCGGTCCAGCGCCTGACGACGCCATTGGAGGGCATCGATCTGCCCCTCCACGTGCCGAGTTGCAGACCGATCGACTTGTCCCAGTTCAGCTTAGCCCCTGTAAACCTTTCGTACTCCTCCAGTAAGGTGCCGATCGCCCCGATTTCCGAAGCCGTCGACACCATTACTGTTACGTCATCAACGTAGGCCGACACCGCTTTCCGCAATACCGGTTCCAACGGGATGCCCTGCAACAACTCCAACTTCCGCAGCAGTGGCTCTAGAGTCATTACATACAGAAGGGAGGAGAGAGGGCACCCTTGTCGGATGGACCGCGCGATTTCGAACGGCTCCGAGAGGTAGCCGTTCACTTTGACCCTAGAGCAGATGCGGCTGCTGTGTATGGCATTGATCCAGCCCCTGAAAACGGGTCCGAAGCCTGCCGCCGCTAGCACCGCATCCAGGTAACCATGGTCGACCCTATCGAACGCCTTAGATTGATCCAAGTTGATCAGGGCCCCACCAAAGCCGGGTTTGTTCCCAACCCTCTCTATGATGTATCGCATGAAGTGGAGGTTGTCGTGGATGGACCTGGATGGGATAGCACATGTCTGCGCATCTTCCACCAGGTTGCCCACGACAAGCGCGCCAACCTCTTTGCTAGCACCTTGGCCAAAATCTGTAGCTCTGTATTTAGCAGAGTTATGGGCCTGAAATTATTTATATCGTGCCCCTTGTTCTCGTCCTTCCTCACTAGCGTGACTACGCCCTTGGTCACAGCACAGGGAATTCTCCCGTTCTGTTGCCAGTTGAAGTAGACTGCCTCGAGGAGATCGGGGAACAAGTCCGGCATAGCTAGATATAGTTCGTATGGAAGACCATCGTGACCCGGGAATTTGCGTTTGCCGCATTGGCTCAGCACGTCTTCTATCTCAGCGGCTGAAATCGGTTCCTCGCAGGACTTCGCCTCCCTGTCCGAGAGACGCGGCAGGCCGTCGAGGTATGGACCGAAGTCCACTTCCCCAACCGGCTCCCCGCCCCTTCCAAACAATCTAGCAAAGTGCTTTTGAAAAGCCTCGCACATCTGCTTAGGTTCAAGGATCCATCCTGGTCTCGCAAAGACGGGATAGTGGATCTACTCCCTCTTTTGGCTTCTGTCACGCGGGCCCAGCTAACAGCTTTGGTCCCCTCGTTTCCCAGAGCACGTATTTTGCTTCGGACGATGCAGCCTTCGTATTTCGCGTCGAAGAACTGGCCCAGGGCCGTTCTCGACGCTAGCACTCTGGCTACGTCGCCGCTTCTAATTGCCTCTTCTACACTATCTACCAACTCCCTTTCTTTCCTATTTCTATTTGAGGCTAACTCCTTACTAAATTCTATAGAGACTACTCTAATCTCTCTTTTGAGAGATCCCCACCACCTGCTGTTGACGATGGTGCCCGTCAACCGCTCCTTAACTAAAGTGTTAATCCGGTCCCTGTAAGCCTTACTTGCCGGTAAGGACAAGTTGAGCTTCCAGTAACCGGGTCCCTGTCTATGCGTTCTGTCAAGGTTGACCATGCAGCTCACTAACTTGTGGTCTGAATAGCCAACCATGCGCATTTTTGGACAACTTAAAAAGTCCTTATCCTTATTTCTAACTAAGAACCTATCTAGGTACGACCTAGATGATCCGCTACGATTTGCCCAAGTCCAGGTTGGCACAGTCGGAAAATCTAGTCGATATCTATCGGTCAGGTCAAATCGACCGATTAACCCTTTGAGGCTATTACACCCCTCTCTATCGGGACAGGCCCCTACGTAGTCCCAGCGTGCATCTAGGATACCATTCCAGTCCCCCACTAAAAGCAAGGAGCGGGACGTCCCTAGAAAAGTCTCCAGACGATGGAAGAAGTCCGGCCGCATTGACCCGAAAGGGCCCTAGACGGCTACCAACCTAAACGCTCCGCCTTCACCACTGCCAAGGTCCAGAACCACTAGTCGACCCTCCGGGTCCAAATGTACCGTCTGTGTTGCGAGACCCAGATGTTTTTGCAGCAGAACGACAACCCCACCCCCACCTCCGGGCTGACAGAGAGATGCGTGCATCTCAAAGTCATCAAAGGTGGGGGCCAGCTGTCGCACGTTGCTGATCCGGGCCTCGCAAATAACCATCACATCTATACGTTGTGACCTGAGGTCATTTAGAAGCATTGCTTGTTTCCAAGTTGAGCCCAGGTCACGCGCATTTAGACAGCCTACTCTTAGCATAGCCATGTTGGTGGTGAAGAGAAAAGGCACTTACCTCTCTGCGTCCCGGGTATCGGGCTGCACAATTTCCATGAGGGTGGGGGATGGGTTGTTGGGTGGGGTGGTGGTTTCTGGCGGGGTGGGGACGGAGGTTTTTGGTGGGGAAGGGGTGTCTGGTGGGATGGGGATGACTTGGATCGGGGTGCCTGTGGTGGGGAGGCCTTTGTAGAGGACGCGGTTGATTGGTTTCACGCAGGAATTCCCCACGTCCTCTACAAATGTTTCTTATAGGGATCTATGATTTCCTATAGAGACCCTGATCAGTTTTAGGTTCATTTTTTTGTTTTGGTTGGAGCTATCCAAAGTTTTCCCTTCGGTTTTGACCAAAGGGTTGTTTCTCATGGTCTCCATCAGTGTTCTATTTTCTTCGTTTATGTAAGTGTATGTGTACTTTTCCTGTGTTGTGTTTGTTTTTGTCTGTGGTTCCTGCATGTGTTTTCTCTTTGTTGTGGGTGTTATTTTTTCGGGAGGGGGAACTTTTGTTTGTGATTTTTGTGCTGTTTGTGCTGGTGTTTGTGTGTTTGTTTCGTTTTTGTTCATGCGGTTCTTTCTTTTTATTCTTTTCACGGGTTGGAAGGGTTCCTCCTCATCACCGCTGGGTGCCGTCGATAGGGGTTCCTCATCCGTGTTGATGGCTAGGGGTATGTTTTGGGGTTCTATAGTGTCTGTGTGTGTTTTTGTATTTGTTTTGGGTGGGGAGGGGTTGGGTGGGATAGTGTTCTCTGTTGTTTTTTCTTGTTGTCGTGGTGGTTGTGTTGTTATTTGTGGTGTTGGTAAAAGTGGGGATTTTTTTAGATAGATAGATAGATAGATAGACAGACAGACAGACAAACAGATAGACAGACTTTCCTCTGCTGGTCTTGTGCCAAAAGTAGAAACAATTAGAAAAATGATTACAATATATATTTCTACATTATTTTAGATATTATTAACATCAAACTCCTTCAAAAACTTACTCTACTAAAATGGTTTGCTATTGATGTTATCGTCTTTTAAGTAAATTTAATGTCCCATAAAAAAAATATAATATGAAATTGTATTCCCAGACAAAATTAAAAGTGCGAAGAATATTAAATTTCATTTAAAACGACTGAAATAAAAAAAGAATAATGGGCACAAACACAAAAACAATATATATATTAATATATTGCTCATGAATAGATGATATATATATATATGCTCGACTGTGACGGCTTAACTACCCAAATATCTGACGTATGAAACTGTGTAACTGTTGTCAGAAACTCACACACGACTTTTATAACTATAAATTTTATATCCTTTCTTAAAGTTTTACTTGCTTTTCTCGTCGATGTCACGGCGCTGGTAGTGGTGGTGGTAGTGGCGCTGGTAGTGGTGGTGGCAGTGGCGGTGGTAGTGGCGGTGGTAGTGGTGGTGGTAGTGGGGGGGTGTATTGTTGTTGTTGTTTTAATAAACTAAAGTCTTTAATGTCAAACGTGTTTCCAGGACAAATCTAA
This sequence comes from Eledone cirrhosa, assembly GCA_964016885.1. NCBI lineage: Eukaryota > Metazoa > Mollusca > Cephalopoda > Octopoda > Eledonidae > Eledone > Eledone cirrhosa. Next base: position 26,504,773 of record OZ024754.1, on the reverse strand, counting down.
TTCGAGTTCGTGTGATTTTATTTGGAAAGATAAATTTATTATTGTCATTATATTTTGAATTGTGAAGGGGCGTGTTCTAGTGGTTAAAGTGTTCTGCTCGGTAATATAATTAGAATGACGTGTTCTAGTGGTTAGGGTGTTTGGCTTGGTAATTTCATTAGAGTGACGTGTTCTAGTGGTTAGGGTGTTTGGCTTGGTAATTTCATTAGAGTGACGTGTTCTAGTGGTTAGGGTGTTTGGCTTGGTAATTTCATTAGAGTGACGTGTTCTAGTGGTTAGGGTGTTTGGCTTGGTAATTTCATTGGAGAGACGTCTTTTAGTGGTTAGGGTGTTTGGCTTGGTAATTTCATTGGTGAGACGTGTTTTTGTGGTTAAAGTGTTCGGCTCAGTAATTAATTAGGGACGTATTTTAGTGGTTAAAGATTGTAATATGAACAGGTTGCTCCATTTCATGAAGTTGTGCCAATAATTTAAAGAGCCGGGTTTGTCTCATACTGTATGAGGCTAAATCTCCCTGAGAAGTATGTCAAGGATACACGTGTCTGTGGAATGCTCAACCATTTACACTGTAATACAAAGGTCCAGCTTTGTCACATACTGTGTCTCGCTGAATCTCCCTGAGAATTACGGTAAGGATAGACGTGTCTGTGGAATGCTCAGCACTCGCACTATGATATAAGATGGACTGTACCTATAATTCAAATTAACACCATGTAACATGCTGAATCTCCTCTAGAATTACGTTAATTCCACGAATCGACTGCTTCATTGATAAAACAGCTGGAAGATCCATCGTTGAAACCGACGGAGGTCCGACACATCTTTTCAATTGTTAATTTGAAGATCAACATTTACAATGAAGGTGTAGATGAAAGTGGAGATAATGTAGATGATAATGGAGATGGCGATGACAAGGTGACGATTAAACTGGTGACAGTGATGATGATGATGATGATGGTGATGATAATGATGAGAATGATGAGGATGATAACGACAACGACGATGGTGACGTTGATGACGATGATCATGATAATATTCATCATCATCATCATCATCATCAGTCGTCGTCGTCATCATCATCATCATCATCCTCATCATCATCAGTCGTCGTCGTCATCATCATCATCATCATCATCATCATCATCATGAGGAGGAGGAGGAGGGGAGCTAGCGGTATCGATATCCTTACAAACCCCCACCATCTCTTTACCTTGTATTCTGTAATTATCTGTAAAAGTGTAAAGAACTTCGACGTTCTTTCATAATTTATAGCTGATATATCTTGCTTTACTCCCTGTCTCCCTGTCTCCCAGTCTGCCTGTCTCCCTGTCTCCCTGTCTCCCTGTCTCCCAGTCTGCCTGTCTCCCTGTCTCCCTGTCTCCCTGTCTCCCAGTCTGCCTGGCTGGCTTCTTTATTTGCTTCTAATGTCTTCTGGTTTTAGATAACTCTTACGAGGCATACACACATACATTCATACTCACGCACACACACACACATACACACACACATATGCATGTATATATATATATATATATATATATATATACATATATATATATATATGTATATATATATATATATATATATATATATATATATATATATATATATATATATATATATATATATATATATATATATATATATATATATATATATATATATATATATATATATATATGTATATATAGATAAATCTACCAAGAGTTTACGGTAGTGTCCAATCCGTATGAAGAACTCAATGTAATCCGGATATCATGGAAAGAGAAGATGCATTCAAAAATCACTTTCGGTGAAAGATAAACGGAATACAGAGTCAAGATAAAATATTTAAAAAATAATGAATAAAACAATGAAACAGTTCCTTATATTAAACAAAAAAAGTTCATTATTTAACGATCGTTAAATAATGAACTTTTTTTGTTTAATATAAGGAACTGTTTCATTGTTTTATTCATTATTTTTTTAATATTTTATATATGTATATATATATGTATATATATATATATATATATATATATATATACAGAATTAGCCGTCGAAACGGCTTGAGCTCAGCTGTCGGGGTCTTACTGGTTCCTATTACCCACTCTACTACCTCAAGTATTGAGTACTTTGGTGCGTTATGGTCCACCTGGTTCCTTACCACATTTCCTTCGTTATATATATATATATATATATATATATATATATATATATATATATATATATATATATATAGAGAGAGAGAGAGAGAGAGAGAGAGAGAGAGAGAGAGAGAGATACGTTTATCCCAGGTTCAATCGGGAGTAACCACAGTAAGTAAGGTACTCAATACAAAGCAGAGTATAAATATTTAATATAGAAAAGGTTTCTACATGGCTAGAACTGTTTCATTCGGGAGAAATCATGACAACAACATATATAGGTGGTTTTCTTAGTCTTATTTCAGTTGCCTCTCTGAATTGTCTACCTGTTGAGTCATTTCTATATTTAGATATTATATATATATATATATATATATATATATATATGTGTGTGTGTGTGTGTGTCTGTTTGGAATACTCTATTGGACGATAGAAGCAGTTGATGTTAGGACTCGAAAAATACTAAACAACACCGGAAACTTCCACATCAACAGTGACATAGACCGCCTTTACTTGAAACGTAAGCAGGGAGGCAGAGACCTAACATCAGTCCAGACAACATTTAAATGTCGCATCATATCCCTGGGACAACATCTACGAACCTCAAAGCGTAGGAGCCCGTCTCTGGAGCAAGTCTATCTGCATGAAACAGATAAGATCATAAGAGTTGGGAAATAACTACTCGAGAATTCCCTGTGTGATAATCAAAAACTCACACCCAGGGAAGTTGCTCAGCAGTACCGCAGTGAATCCATGGATGAAAAACTGCATGCTTATCAGCAACAAATCATGTATGGATATGTTGCCAGGAAGCTCCAGAGTGAGAGTATAGATAAAGAAAGTAGTCTATCTTGGACCAACAACCGCTCTATTGCTCCCACTTTGAAGGATACGCTTTTGAAATCCAAGAACAGGAAATTAACACGAAATACCTGATTCACAAAAGAGATAGGGATGCAGGCAAAACACCTAGATGTGATAACAAGTTCTGACTCTGCAGAACTAACATTGAAGATATCACCCATGTCATCAGCAGCTGCCCAAAGATGTCATCGCGGTACTATCTACCTATGATGTAGTGGCCAAAATACTGTACAATGCAATCCGTAAAATTAAAATAAACACATAATAAACACATTAAAAGCTACAGCAATGTGGAAGACATCCATGTACATAATATGAAAGAGTACTGGTGGAATGTTCCAGTAAAAACCCCAATAAAATGCAGGCATAACAGACCAGATATTATATGGGTCAGGGAGAAGAAAGCATGCACAGTAGTGGAAATTAGCTGCCTAGCAGATGCCAATATAATATCAAAGATTATCGAAAATGAGAATATTTATGCAGAACTGATGAGAAATCTGCAGATACTCCACCCTGACTATACCTTCAGATTTATGCCTGTTGTTATTGGGGCACTGGGATATGTTAGTAACTGCCTCAATACATATCTTGAGAAGCTAGGCTTCACAGGAACAGAAAGAACACAACTAGTTAGGGAATTACAAGTACAATCCATTAATGGAACAGTAAAAATATGTAAAACATTCCAAAAATGTTGCATCTAATATCTACACTGTACAATGCAGTTCGTAAAAAAGATAGCCCCGATAATAAACACATTAAAAGCTACAACAATGTGGAAGACATCCATGTACATAATATGAAAGAGTACTGGTAGAATGTTCCATTAAAAACCCCAATAAAATGCAGGCATAACAGACCAGATATTATGTTATGGGACAGGGAGAAGAAAACATGCACAGTAGTGGAAATTAGCTGCCCAGCAGATGCTAATATAATATCAAAGATTAGTGAAAAGGAGAATATTTATGCAGAACTGATGAGAAATCTGCAGATACTCCACCCTGATTACACCTTCATATTTATGCCTGTGATTATTGGGGCACTGGGATATGTTAGTAACTGCCTCAATACAAATCTTGAGAAGCTAGGCTTCACAGGAACAGAAAGAACACGACTAGTTAGGAAACAACAAGTACAATCCATTAATGGAACAGTGAAAATATGTAAAACATACCAAAAATGTTGCATCTAATAACTGCATATACACATGTACAGATACAAAGCATATACACATGCACACATACAACTCAAAACATCCACATCCACACATACAATAACATCCATATCTACACATGCATGCATGCAGACATACATACATATCTACCTAGTTGATGTTGTGTAAATTCCAATGAGAGAGTCTTGTGTCTATGTTAGAAACCGACTCTCTCTCTATTGGTAAAACTTTGTGAAATTATAAAACCAGAAGAACATACATACATACATACATACATACATACATACATACATACATACATACATGCATGCATACATACATACATACATACATACATAGATACATACATACATACATACATACATACATACATACATACATACATACGAGGAAGAATATATTGAGACAGATGGCACTAAGGAATACTGGTGGAACCTGAAAATAAAAACTGCCACCAAATTAAAGCACAACCGGCCTGATATTGATGTTTGGGACCACACATTGAAAACGTGTTCTGTTCTGGAGATCAGCTGCCCACCTGATGTAAACGTTGTCAGAAAAATACGGGAGAAGGAGGACATCTACGGACCATTGATGAGGAGTTTACAAATCCAGTATCCAAGATACACCTTTAGCTTCATACCCATCATTATTGGAGCTACCGGTTATATACCAACCCGCTTGGACCAAAGTATGACTGAACTTGGATTTGCGGACAAAAAGCGCAGCTCCCTAATTCATAATCTACAAATGGCTGCGATAGCTGGCACCTTCAAAATTTGCAAAACATTCTTGCGATTCAAGGGATGACAATTTCTTTTCTTTTACAACCTTGCCACCAGGAAGGTGGCCGGTCAAAAAAATATACTCGAAATTAAGAGAAAGAGATAACATACATACATACATCATACATACATACAAAGATACATACATATAATCTCATTCATGTGTTTGTTTAATGCTAGCTAAAGCGTCAGCAAGTTAGCTTTGGTTTTAGTGCAGGTGAAATGAAATTGTGTTGCCATGGAAAACACGGTCGCCTTTAACGAGATAACAAAGTGCCTTGAACTAATACGGAACCCTGTGTTGCCTCCATCTCCTTTGTTTAACATCTTGATCTTAGTAATTGTTGATCTTCTGCTGTAAAGAGGCACGGAAGATGGGGGGGGTGGAGGAGATGAAGGAGGGGATCAAGGAGGAGGAGGAGGAGGAGGAGGCGGGGAGGAAGAAGAAGAAGAAGAAGAAGAAGAAGAAGAAGAAGAAGAAGAAGAAGAAGAAGAAGAAGAAGAAGAAGAATCTTTTTAATGAATCCTGTAAGGCGCTTATGGATAGAAAACAGGCAAAGCTGTGTTAGAAAATTCGCTTCCGGAAATATACGGTCTCACATATTTGTATGTACATATGTATGTGAACACATATATATACACATACATTTATATACATATATATTATGTATGACTAAATGTATACATACATACATACATACATACATACATACATACATACATACATACATACATACATACATACATACATACATACATACATACATACTGAAACTCTGTGCAAAGAACATAGATTGGATGAAGAAAAATCTTAACCTAGTTACAACATTCTCAAAGGATATAGTAATGGAGTTTGGCCAAGATAAATGCTCATATATATAAAGCCGGGAAAATCAACCCAATCTAGCAACATTGTCATCAATGGCCTAACTGTTTCACCGATATCTGATGAGGACTGCTACAGATACCTGGGGATGGATGAGAACATATCCTATAATGGTATCTGTAATAAGGAACGCGTAACCAGGGAATACTACACCCGATTAAGAAAAATATGGTCATCGGAACTCTCTGCGCAAAACAAAACACTGGCTCACAATGTTTGCTGAGCCTGACCTAACACCAACGTTTGGAATACTCAATTGGACGATAGACGAAATCCGAGCAGTTGATGTTAGAACTCGAAAAATACTAAACAACACCGGAAACTTCCACATCAACAGTGACATAGACCGCCTTTACTTGAAACGTAAGCAGGGAGGCAGAGGCCTAACATCAGTCCAGACAACATTTGAATGTCGCATCATATCCCTCCGACAACATCTACGAACCTCAAAGCGTAGGAGCCCGTCTCTGGAGCAAGTCTATCTGCATGAAACAGATAAGATCATGAGAGTTGGGAAGGAACTCCTTGAAAGATATTCCCTGTGTGATAATCAAAAACTACCACCCAGGGAAGTCGCTCAGCAGTACCGCAGTGAATCCATGGTTGAAAAATTGCATGCTTATCAGCAAAAAATCATGCATCGATATGTTGCCAGGAAGCTCCAGAGTGAGAGTAATATAGATAAAGAAAGAATCTATCTTGGACCAACAACCGCTATATTGGCTCCCACTTTGAAGGATACGCTTTTGCAATCCAAGAACAGGAAATCAACACGAAATACCTGATTCACAAAAGAGATAGGGATGCAGGCAAAACACCTAGATGTGACAACAAGTGCAGACTCTGCAGAATTAACATCGAAGATGTCACCCATGTCATCAGCAGCTGCCCAAAGATGTCATCGCGGTACTATCTACCTATGAGGCATGATGTAGTGGCCTAAACACTGTACAATGCAATCCGTACAAAAGATAGCCCCGATTATAAACACATTAAAAGCTACAGCAATGTGGAAGACATACATATACATAATATGAAAGAGTATTGGTGGAATCTTCCAGTAAAAACCCCAATAAAATACAGGCATAACAGACCAGATATAATGTTATGGGACAGGGAAAAGAAGGCATGCACAGTAGTGGAAGTTAGCTGCCAGCAGATGGCAATATAATATCAAAGATTAGTGAAAAAAGAATATTTATGCAGAACTGATGAGAAATCTGCAGATACTCCACCCTGATTATACCTTCAGATTTATGCCTGTTGTTATTGGGGCACTGGGATGTTAGTAACTGTCTGAATACAAATCTTAAGAAGCTAGGCTTCACAGGAACAGAAAGAACACAACTAGTTAGGAAATTACAAGTACAATCCATTAATGGAACAGTAAAAATATGTAAAACATTCCAAAAATTTTGCATCTAATAACTGCATCTACACATGTACATATACTAAGCATATACACATGCACACATGCAACTGAAAACATACACATCCACACATACAATAACATCCATACCTACACATGCATGCATGCATACATAATCTACCTAGTTGATGTCGTGTAAGTTCCAATGAGAGAGTCTTGTGTCTATGTTGTGTCTATTGGCAAAAATTTGTGAAATTATAAAACCAGAAGAATATACATACATACATACATATATGCATACATATATGCATACATACCTATGTATTATCATAGATAGACAGGCAGATAACTATCTTAAGTGATAGGAATCTACACTAAAGTAGTTATAACAAATTCGTCAGATAAAATTCCCAATGTAACAATTAAGAAAAATAGAAAAAAACAAAGAACTTTTGTAAACAGAAGCCATATTACGGATCAGACAAGTGTGAAACAGTGTTTAAATATTCTGAATACGTATGAAGGAATTATTTAAAAGATGCAATTATAAATAGAATTTAAATGGCAATATTTCAATATATTGGATGGAAATATTGATTCTAAAAGGGGTATAACAAACACAATTTTTAGACGATGTGTATAAATGAATAGATTATTTTAGAAGTTGCACTTGTCTATCAAGCGATTTGATCTGAAACTGTGTTGAAACTAAAGCAATTACATTGCAGAAGAGACAGTTCAGCCATTCAGTAACATAACCATACACATATTGCTGCACATGTCTGACAAATGGCTTGATCCGAGATTGTGTGTTGAAACTAAAACAATTTCATTGTGGAAGAATTATACATGCATAATGCTTAATCATCAGTTTTGAATGCATTCATTTCCGTAATACTGGCTGCTTCCAGTGTTTATATGTTAATATCACCTTTTTTGTTGAACGTAGAAAACAATATCGGTAGAACCTTCCTAGAATTAATATTCAAATACGCATATATATGTATGTATATATATATAGTAATTGCACATACCTTTTTTCGCCAGTCTTTCTAAACGAATTCCTTTCCAAAGAGTGAAGCAGATCATGCCATAGGCCATGGACATAATAAGAATTGGTACAAACAAGAGAACTATATCTAACAAACTCGTATAGATTTGTTCTCCAATCTTCGCCGGCCACTTTTCTTCGCACTTACTAAATGACATATAAAGAACCAGTTTGTTATATGTGGCGATCGGTATTGTGACAATACCTGACAACACCCAGCATATAACGATCGAGATGTAAGCATGAGTAACTGTTTGCCAACTGCGTGACTGTAGAGGACGGCAGATAGCAAAGTATCTCTCCAGAGATATTGCAACTAAAGTGAAACAACTTACAGCCACCGAAACACCTGAAAAGATGAAAAAGCAAAGAAACAAAATATTAGTTAACCTTTGTTCGGTGGTATTTTGGTTGGTTTTGTGCCAAAAGTATAAACAATTATTATTATTATTATTATTATTATTATTATTATTGGCAGTGGATTAAGGGCGGTGGATTGGCAGTATCGGTAGAGGGTCGGACGCCATGCTTTGCAGCAAAGAGTCCCTTTATGGTCTGAGTTCAAATCTCGCCGAGGTTAACTTTGCCTTTCATCCTTACAGGTTCGATAAAATAAAGTACCAGTAATGCACTGGGTAATTGCTGGCCTTGTGCCAAAAGTAGAAACAATTATTATTGGCAGGATCGGTAGAGCGGCATAGAGTTACGGCCATTTACGTTCTGAGTTCAAATCTCGCTGAGGTTAGCTTTGCCTTTCATCTTTACGGGGTTGATAGAATAAAGTACAAGTACCAGTAACGCACTGGGATCGATTTATTCGACTTTCCCCTCCACCAAAATCATCATCTTCACCATCATCACCATCATCACCATCATCACTATCATCACCATCATCATCACTATCATCACCATCATCATCACCATCATCATCACCATCATCAGCACTATCATCACCATCATCATCACCATCATCATCACTATCATCACCATCATCATCACTATCATCATCATTATCAACACCATCATCATCATCATCATCATCACCATCATCTTCACCATGATCATCATCATCATCACTATCATCACCATCATCATCATCATCATCATCATCACTATCATCACCATCACTATCATCACCATCACCATCATCAGCGTTGTGCTGTTGTTGTTGGTGGCGTTGGTAGCGTTGTTGGTGTTGTTCGCGTTGGCGGCGTGGTTGTCGTTGGTAGCGTTGTTGTCGTTGGCGGCGTGGTTGTCGTTGGTAGCGTTGTTGTCGTTGGCGGCGTGGTTGGCGTTGGTTTTGTTGTTGGTGTTGGCGGCGTGGTTGACGTTTGTTTTGTTGTTGGCGTTGGCGGCGTGGTTGTCGTTGGTTTTGTTGTTGGCGTTGGCGGCGTGGTTGTCGTTGGTTTTGTTGTTGGCGTTGGCGGCGTGGTTGTCGTTGGTTTTGTTGTTGGCGTTGGCGGCGTGGTTGTCGTTGGTTTTGTTGCTGTCGTTGGCGGCGTGGTTGGCGTTGGCTTTGTTGTTGGCGTTGGCGGCGTGGTTGGCGTTGGTTTTGTTGTTGCCGGCGTGGTTGACGTTGGTTTTGTTGTTGGCGTTGGCGGCGTGGTTGTCGTTGGGTTTGTTGTTGGCGTTGGCGGCGTGGTTGCGTTGGTTTTGTTGGCGGCGTTGGCGGCGTGGTTGGCGTTGATTTTGTTGCTGGCGTTGGCGGCGTGGTTGGCGTTGGTTTTGTTGTTGGCGTTGGCGGCGTGGTTGGCGTTCGTTTTGTTGTTGGCGTTGGCGGCGTGGTTGGCGTTGGTTTTGTTGCTGGCGTTGGTGGTGTGGTGGCGGCGTGGTTGGCGTTGGTTTTGTTTTGGCGTTGGCGGCGTGGTTGGCGTTGGTTTTGTTGTTGGCGTTGGCGGCGTGGTGGCGGCGTGGTTGGCGTTCGTTTTGTTGTTGGAGTCGGCGGCGTGGTTGGCGTTGGGTTTGTTGTTGGCGTTGGCGGCGTGGTTGGCGTTGGTTTTGTTGGCGGCGTTGGCGGCGTGGTTGGCGTTGGTTTTGTTGCTGGCGTTTTGCGCCGTGGTTGTCGTTGGTTTTGTTGCTGGCGTTGGTGGCGTGGTTGGTGTTGGTTCTGTTGCTGGCGTTGGCGGCGTGGTTGGCGTTGGTTTTGTTGCTGGCGTTGGCGGCGTTGTGGATGAGGCTGATGGTGACGTTCTTCGATAATAATAGTTGTAGTAGTAGTTAGTGGTTGTTTTTGTTGCTTTTATTGTAGTAGTAGTAGTAGTAGTAGCAGTAGTAGTAGTAGTAGTAGTAGTAGTAGTAGTAGTAGTAGTAGTAGTAGTAGTAGTAGTAGTAGTAGTAGTAGTAGTTGATGTTGTTGTTGTAGTAGTAGTAGTAGTAGTAGTATGTATGTATGTATGTATGTGTGTGTGTATGCACCTCAGCTCCTGAAGATCTGTAGGGGCACCGTATTGACAGCATTTTAAACCTGGCAGAGCGCATTCCCCCTACAAGCTGATTTCTTCTAAAGAAAGAGGGAAAGAGTTGGAGAGAAGAAGTGGGAAAGAAAAATCTACCTAGTACTGGACTGGTATTTTATCTATCGAGCTCGAAAAGATGAAAGGCAAAGTAGACTTTGAAGGGATTAGAACACAAAGTTGGGAGAGCCGGAGCGACTAAAATCTGCCAATTCACAGCCTTGAACATTTATTGTTGACTTTGAAAGAATTAGAACTCAAAGTGCAGAGAGCCGCAAAATATTCAGTCCGGGTGTCTCACAAATCTGCCAATTCACTAAATAAAACATTTATTTACCTTCACAAGAAACCTTGATCCAAGCATGTAAGATCAATCCAGAAATATTTCAATCAAATATTTTACATAATAAATTTGTGATTAACGAAATAAGAATAAAAAGTTACTTTTCATCTAACATACAGACATTAACCAACAAACTTTTCAATGTGATCGTGTTTGTTCACGTAACTCTGATTTGGAACCATAAGGGACCATAGGTAGAAAAGTGTATTTAAATATCAATCAGGTAAATAAAATTTACAAACACAAACGTTCACAAGTATATTGTTTCGAAGAAGCTGTAAAGGCCATGGGCACTGCCCCTCCCTTCAGAGCTACCAAGCAAGAAATAAAGCATTCTAATGACTGCCAATTCGTTGCCTTGATGTACAATATATCTTTGGAATAAAGATGTAGTTAATACACCAGTAATTTGATAAAGTGCTACAAGAGATTTCTTCTGCTCGTCTGCACTTGTCTGTTGCTCATCGATTCACAATGTCAAGAAGTCTTAAGATCTCTGCCAATTAAGAACCACTGTGGAATTACAGAAGACAATATATATGGTATATCTCACTCCTCTCATCAGTGCAAGAGGTTGTGCTACTTTCAAGCATTAGATTTCTTTCATTCTTTTCTGCTCTCTTTCTATTTTCTTCTTCTTCACTTCTAATTATCATCGTCATCATTATTGTTATTATCATTATTATCATTATTAAGCTGTTTATCACGACCAACGTTAATGCTGCTTTTGGCCGGTTACTTTGGCGAACGCTGAGCTAAAACGTTTTCATATGCTTCCTTATAATTTATATATATATATATATATATATAAAATACAAACAGAAATAACAAAGCAAACGACACAGTACAATGAAAAAATATATTATTAGTTTTACGCTTGATGTATTAGGAAAGTGTCTTAACGTTTCAGATGCTGGTCTTTCATTAGAAAATAGAATGAGACATTAAAGAAGAAATCGAAAGATTGCGGAGACGACAGGAATGGCAGAAACTAATATATATATATATATATATATATATATATATATATATATATATATATATATATATATATGTATGTATGTATGTGTATATATATATATATATTACTTTCGAATCTTTCGAATTTTAATTCCTCGAAGGCACTATACATACTTCGATGGCCAGCCTTATCATACGATCATGATGCAAGACTAGACGATTTCATCAGGTGTTATTTGCGGAATTAGACAACAGGATTACGTCGAACACAAGCAGAATAGAAAATAGAAAATAGAGGACCGATTCGATTCGGAGACAGCCTGCCAATTCGGTGTTATAACCATGGCAGATGGTCCCCAACATTTAAATATATTCTATGATATTTCATATATTACTTTATATCAAATTATATAATCTCATGTACAATTTATGGTGTGTAGGGCGGGATATACCACATTTTTCTGTCTATACTCTAGAATATATTTCTTTGAGTGGATGAGACATTTGATATTTTATATATGAAATATATTTTATATTAAATTATATCGAAATATATTAACTTTTATCTAGTACAGAAATTTTGTATCGGACGGGATATAATTTGGTTATCTATTCTCAAAGATTTTGTTTTTTCTTTGGGCAGAAGAAATATATTTGATTTGAAATGATCGCAGTGGTAAACATCTTATCCATGCCTTGGAAAGATAAAAAAAATAAATTAATTTTTTTTTGTCTTTTTTGTTTGTTTTTATGTTTGTTTTGTTTTGTTTTATTTTATTTTTTGTTGTTTTTTTTATTTTTTGTTGGGTTTTATTGTTGTTGTTTTTTTGTTTTTTGTTTTTTTTCCAAAAAGTAGAATTCTCGTTATTTGATATTCAAAAGTATTTCTTTAAGAAACTCTAATAACATACCGTTCCGTATCACCATCATATTTCTATATACATACATACATACATACATACATGGTGGCTGCCAACTCGTTTTCGAGTACGGCCACTACTTTATATCCATGTAGGAGAACCCTACCGATGCGCTGAATGAGTGTGACTTTTTAGTCCAGCCAGCGACTTGAAAACTCTGGTACAAACACTACACTTGTGACAATTATTGGCACATAGTGCTGGGCCAATGGTACCATGTGACGACAAGTGCAGAGAGATCTCCAGATATAAAGCGATGCCTGTGCCGTGAAGCTTTTAAAGTGAGCAAAGGCACTGCACAAAGCCAGTCCACTCTCTTAACCAAGATGATATTTACCAAAAGAAGAACAAGCCAACATCATTGGATACCATCAGGGTTGCAGGTGTTATATCAGAGTTTTCCTTCTCCTAGAATTCTGCCTTGACAAAGGCTAAGGGGTCATCTCTCCCGGTGATTTTGGATGGCCATTGACTCTTAAGAGCTCCTTTGCCCTTTGACAGGTTTTGTTTTTAGTCCTGCAGGATGTCCAAAGTCACCCTCCTCACCAAGAAACCTTGGTGGGGTTGCCAGTTTAGTCGCCAACGACCCGACCATACATACACACATGATCGAGTATAGCCATTGCACGATATACCATTATTGATAATTATTAATTAATTCTATCGTGCAATGGCTGTGCATGAAGATATTTTTTTAAAGTGAGGAAAGACTGTGCACTGAGCCAATCCCACTCTTTGAGCGACAGTAACTATAACCGGAAAAGAATAAAAGATCAACATCATCGGTAACTACTGAGCCGCAGGTTTTATATCGGAGTTATCCTAGTTATCCGCATACATACATACATACATACATACATACATACATACATACATACATACATACATACATACATACATACATACATTCCATCAGTCAACGCGATCAGTCGCATATTTTGGCGTGGAAGACTATTTATTAAATTTAAGATGAATACTATCTCCGACAGTAATGCCACAACTACAGTCAGGTTGAATAACTGGTTATTCTTCTAACTATCCCTTCTGAAGACACCTTTTATTCGAATTCGTAGAGATATCCGACTAAATACATAATTCATTTTACAAGGATTTGCTACAAACAGCATGGCTGAACACAACATCAACAAGAAAATTAAGGAAGTATCGAAGACAAATAACAAAGAAGGTAATCAAACTTTATTCAGTTGTAGCTACAGAAGAAACCGAAATTATAAATCGCATTTCTCTTGGAGTTGCGAACTTAATAATGATTTATTTAATTGTTATAAAATGGCAAAAAACAATCCCTCCATTGGCTATATGAATAGAATGAAGCTACACACTGGGATGAAATGCACCCAGAGCTAAATTATTTCACAGCGAAACAATTACGCCAACAAGCGACGTTTGTTGAACGTAAAAATAAGATAAATATTATTAATTGTAAGTCCCCCACAACAAACATGGAATCAACAACACGTGCTACAGATCGCCATGCTACTAGACTTCCTAGCAGCCAGGTCGAACAGTGCCTTGAAACAACTATGCCTGTAAGAAACTTGACACCACCTGTACCATCTAAGTCTACCTCGAATGCTGGGGAAAACACTATCGATAATAATAATAATCGAAGAAATAATAATAATAATCAAATAAATGTGACACCACGTATACCATCCGAGTCTACCTCGACTCTTGTGGAAAATACTATCGATAATGATAATCAAAAGTATAAACAATTGAAAATTTCCCTCAACGAAATCTTCCAGAGAGAAATTAACTCATGTATAAATATCTCTCTGGCTGAACGTGTTAAAATGACAATGGTGAATAAAAAACCAAATAATGAAATACTACGTGTTATTGACGAAATAGGGGATGAATATTTACGACGGATAAAAACACCAACATTTTGGCAAATCAACGCCTGTTTATATGCCTTAGCAATGACAGTGAAGCATTATCTTGGTGATAGCAGAGATATTAACAAGAACAAAACACCACCAAAAATATAATCATATATAACTAAAATAGAAAAAAAGAGTGCTGACCTACGAAAAAACATAGGACATGTGATAATGCTCCTTACATGCAAACAAACACAAAAAAACCTCACTCCTCACCAACAAAGAGTGAAAAATAAAATAGAGACGATGTTTGGTAACAGTGGGACCAGAACTCTCCAATATAAGCTGATCACCCTCAAACAAGAATTGAGAGCTGTTAGCGAAAAACGCCGATACCTGAAGAAGGTAGATGAGAGAAAAATGCTTAACAAAAGATTCAGACGAAACCAAACATCAGTCTATAGAGATATGAAGGGCAAAATAATAAGTGTCACTGAGGCCCCATCCCAGAAAGACATAGATTCCTTTTGGAGAAAAATATGGGGTGAAAAGAAGAATTTCAACCAAGATGCAGTGTGGCTAAGAGAAATCTGAAAGAACTATTGCTCCTACACTACAACAAAAACATACGAAATAAGTGAGGGTACCCTTGAGACTGTGATAGGAAAACTCCAAGATAAGAAAACACCAGGAAGAGACATGATTGTCGGCTACTGGTACAAAAAACTAATATTCTATCGGAGGTATCTTACTGACCTCTACCAACAAGTTCTTAAGGGAGATACACTTATACCAGAATGGTTGACATTAGCACAAACGTTACTGGTCCCCAAGAACAAAGACACCCACTTGGCAAAAAACTACCGACCCATTGCATGCCAGAACCTGATGTATAAGATGTATACAGCCTGCCTCAACCTATTCCTCCAAGATCACTGTGAAAATAATAACATCATCACAGATGAACAAGCAGCTGGAAAGAAAAGGGTTTGGGGATGTGCTGAACAACTCCTAATCAACAAAACTGCGATGTCAGACAACTTAGGAAGAATATGATTACAGTTTGGCTGGACTACAAGAAAGCTTTCGATTCTGTTCCCCACTCTTGGATGATAGAGGCCCTCCAACTTGCTAAAGTCCCAGACATTATTGTCAGAGCCATAGAGAGGCTGTCTTCTTCTTGGGATACTATCCTAAGGTTAAAGACAGAGAGGGAGGACTCTATTTTCACTGATAAAATAAAATATTGCAGGGGTATATTTCAGGGAGACAGTCTCTCTGTGATATTGTTCATCTTGTCATTAAACCCCTTGTCCTTTCTGCTCAAGAAATGTGAGGGATACATCATTGGCTCACAGGAGGACATAAATACAAACCTAACCCATAACTTCTTTGTAGACGATCTGAAACTCTATGCCAAGAACATGCATGGGATGAAGAAAAATCTTGACCTGGTTACAACGTTCTCAAAGGATATAGGAATGGAGTTTGGCCAAGATAAATGCTCATACATGACTGTAAAGCGGGGAAAAACAACAACCCAATCTAGCAACATTGTCATCAATGGTCTAACTGTTTCACCGATATCTGATGGGGACTGCTACAGATACCTGGGGATAGATGAGAACATATCCTATAATGGTATCTGTAATAAAGAACGCGTAACCAGGGAATACTAGACCCGATGAAGAAAGATCTGGTCATCGGAACTCTCTGCGCAAAACAAAACAGTGGCTCACAATGTGTTTGCTGTGCCTGTCCTAACACCAACGTTTGGAATACTCAATTGGACGATAGACGAAATCCGAGCAGTTGATGTTGGAACTCGAAAAATACTAAACAACACCGGAAACTTCCACATCAACAGTGACATAGACCGCCTTTACTTGAAACGTAAGCAGGGAGGCAGAGGCCTAACATCAGTCCAGACAACATTTGAATGTCGCATCATATCTCTCAGACATCTACGAACCTCGAAGCGTAGGAGCCCGCTTCTCGAGCAAGTCTATCTGCATGAAACAGATAAGATGATGAGAGTTGGGAAGGAACTCCTTGAGAGATATTCCCTGTGTGATAATCAAAAACTCACACCCAGGGATGTCGCTCAGCAGTATTACAGTGAATCCATGGATGAAAAACTGCATGCCTATCAGCAAAAGATCATGCATGGATATGTTGCCAGGAAGCTCCAGAGTGAGAGTAATATAGATAAAGAAAGAATCTATCTTGGACCAACAACCACTATATTGGTTCCCACTTTGAAGGATACGCTTTTGCAATCCAAGAACAGGAGATTAGCACGAAATACCTGATTCACAAAAGAGATAGGGATGCAGGCAAAACACCTAGATGTGATAACAAGTGCAGACTCTGCAGAACTAACATTGAGGATATCACCCATGTCATCAGCAGCTGCCCAAAGATGTCATCGTGGTACTATCTATCTATGAGGCATGATGTAGTGGCCAAAACACTGTACGATGCAGTTCGTAAAAAAGATAGCCCCGATAATAAACACATTAAAAGCTACAACAATGTGGAAGACATCCATGTATATAATATGAAAGAGTACTGGTGGAATGTTCCAGTAAAAACTCCAATAATATGCAGGCATAACAGACCAGATATTATGATGGAGAAGAGTACTGGTGGAATGTTCCAGTAAAAACTCCAATAATATGCAGGCATAACAGACCAGATATTATGACAGGGAGAAGAAAACATGCACAGTAGTGGAAATTAGCTGCCCAGCAGATGCCAATATAATATCAAAGATTAGTGAAAAGAAGAATATTTATGCAGAACTGATGAGAAATCTGCAGATACTCCACCCTGATTACACCTTCAGATTTATGCCTGTGATTGTTGGGGCACTGGGACATGTTAGTAACTGCCTCAATACAAATCTTGAGAAGCTAGGCTTCACAGGAACAGAACGAACACAACTAGTTAGGAAACTACAAGTACAATACATTAATGGAACAGTAAAAATATGTAAAACATTCCAAAAATTTTGCATCTAATAACTGCATATACACATGTACAGATACAAAGCATATACACATGCACACATACAACTCAAAACATACACATCCACTCATACAATAACATCCATATCTACACATGCATGCATGCAGACATACATACATATCTACCTAGTTGATGTGTAAATTCCAATGAGAGAGTCTTGTGTCTATGTTAGAAACCGACTCTCTCTCTATTGGTAAAACTTTGTGAAATTATAAAACCAGAAGAACATACATACATACATACATACATACATACATGGTGGCTGCCAACTCGTTTTCGAGTACGGCCACTACTTTATATCCATGTAGGAGAACCCCTACCGAAGCGCTGAACGAGTGTGACTTTTTAGTCCAGCCAGCGACTTGAAAACTCTGGTACAAACACTACACTTGTGACAATTATTGACACATAGTGCTGGGCCCATGGTACCATGTGAGGACAAGTGCAGAGAGATCTCCAGATATAAAGCAATGCCTGTGCCGTGAAGCTTTTATAGTGAGCAAAGGCACTGCACAAAGCCAGTCCCACTCTCTTAACCAAGATGATATTTACCAAAAAGAAGAACAAGTCAACATCATTGGATACCATCAGGGTTGCAGGTGTTATATCAGAGTTTTCCTTCTCCTAGAATTCTGCCTTGACAAAGGCTAAGGGGTCATCTCTCCCGGTGATTTTGGATGGCCATTGACTCTTAAGAGCTCTTTTGCTCTTTGACAGGTTTTGTTTTTAGTCCTGCAGGATGTCCAAAGTCACCCTCCTCACCAAGAAACCTTGGTGGGGTTGCCAGTTTAGTCGCCAACGACCCGACCATGAGACAGGTTGTACTGGGATACATGTTACCAGTAGCACCAACTGGTGACCTGACATACATACATACATACATACATACATACATACATACATACATACATACATACATACATACATACATACGTACATAGGCACACACACTCACACACATAAATGTTGATTTATTCATATTCGTACAAAATAGATCAGAGCCATATACAATTATATATATATATATTTATATATATTTACTGTATATATATATATATATAGTAAAAATAAAAAATGATGTTATGTGCAAAGTTAGGAGTCGTGGATCAAGATATTTTAACGGTATTTCTATTAAAAATGTTATTATATTTATGTGCTGAGGGGACCTTTGCACATAACATCACTACTTCAAATTTAGCTAAATTACCTAGCCGTAGTAACATGTGTAACCCTGTAGCTAGTACTAACTGTAATTGTAGGAATCGGGTTGACTGCCCTCTATCCGGGAAATGCCTCTCCAGTAACATTGTCTACAAATGTAAGGTCGACACACCCACGTCTAGTAGGACCTACATTGGGTAAACTGCCAATAGATTCAAGCAGCGTCTTTACATGCATGCCCATTCTTTTCTTAACCCTTTAAGAAGGAATATGACGTCCCTTTCAGCTTATATCTGGAGTCTAAAAGACAACCACACCAAATATAGTTTATACTGGGAGATCCTAGCTAAAGCTCGAGTGTATACCGAAAATAAAAGACCATGCGATCTTTGCGCCGCTGAGACCCTGGAAATACTCTACGCCAATGATCACATCTTAAACAAAAATCTGGGGCAATTTCGGCTTGTAAGCACAAATTGCATAAAACTTTCCTGTATTACAGCCCCACATTATACCCTAATGGATGGTACGAACAATACAATTGATGTGGTAGCTAAGTATATTTTATATTTATACCATTATTTATTTGTTTAGGTAAGTATACCTTACCCGTATGTTTGTGAAGGTACGTATACTTCCTTGTACGTATATATATATATATGTGGGGGGGGGGTATGCCTGTATGTGTATGTGTATGTACGTGTGTGTGGGGGTGGGTGTGTGTGTGGATGTATGGGATGTACGTGTATATATGGGTATGCGTGTATATGTATTATTTGTTTATTTGCGTGTGTGGATTTACATAGATATTTATATATATGTATATATATATAAATATATATATATATATATATATATATATATATATATATATATATATATATATATATATATATATATATATATATATATATATTAATAAATCACGTGAATACACAATTTTGCAATTGAAGGATTAACATTTATTATATAACCGACACGTGTTTCGTTAATATGTAGGTGAGCATATCTAGAACCGCTAATCCAATGTATTTTTTGTCGGAGATTTCCAATTCCAATATTTTGCATCAGCACTATGACATATCAGCTTCTCAAAGTTTAACCAAGTTTACATTCACACGTTTATATATAGAGAGAAGACGTGTGACAAAAGAGAAATCTAGGTTTTATAAATTCATAACAAAGACATGTGACTTTATACAGGAGTAACTAGGCAGTGTCAGTTGACTCTATCATTAGCATTGATAGTAACAAAAACATTATTGTTATTAGGGCTAACAATAGTTAACAGACGTTGCTGTTAATATGTTGAGTAAAGGCTAGTTCTATAGTCATTGATCAGTGTCAAGCCACTTTCACTGAGATGAAAAAATTCCTTATCAGGCATGTTATACCAATCACCTTTATAGTTGTGGGCATTGTTATTTTATCTCATATATATACAATGTACATTTTTCTTTCCTCTTCTAGCCTATATACCCCTACAAGTCCTCCCTTGATTAAAATTCCTCCACTGGAAGCCATATGCTTCCAGTTTGAGAATCATTGTGTCAGAGGAAAGCTAAGAGAGCAAGAGTACTACAGTTGAAGTAAAAAAGTAATCCTCTCCTAGTCATTATCTTATTCGATCCTAAATATTTCTTAATCTATAACAATGCATCGAATGATGGGTTGTAGAAACTATGTGAATTGGGATGTAAGATGTGTCTTGTATTTAACCAAACTAAGTTTATGAAGAACTCTTATTTCAATTTGAATTATTGAACGATAAAATGTCCGGCATAATTAGACATACACATGGGATGTAGCCAACCGTAATGTTTTAATAGACAATATAATGTGGGAAAGAATCTAAGTAAAAAGATAAAAGCTTTTCCACCTCCTCTCATAAAATGCCGTCCCTTGAGGTGTTGGTAATGGCAGCTAAAACTGAAAACGATTTCACTACTAAGACACGTGGCCGTTCATCTCTTAGAAATAGATTTGCGACCATGTTATTTAACTTTGGTGGTGGTGGTGGTGATGGTGATGATGGTGATGATGAGGATGATGAGGATGATGATGATGACGAAGAGGATGATGATGTTTAGGCCCTGGTCGTCCATGATCGTGCAAACCTATGATCAAAGACATTCCACTCCATGAGCATCGGTCATTTTAAGGCTATCTAGCACAACAATATCTAATATGCACTTTTTTTATTTACGTTATATTTGGTAGATGTGGCTGCTACATCTAGCTGATAGATCGACCCCCTTAAAGACCTCCCTCATCCTTCACTGGCTTGATGTTTCAGTAATAATGATTCCAAAAGCATAAACTTTATGAGGGAAGGAAACTGAAATTGAGAGGGTGTGACACTTACAATTAGTTAAATAAATCGGTTTCCTGGAGAACTCTACAATGGCGATTAATAATACTGTAATTATTATACAGGAGAACTTTAAGTGAAAACCTGTCGGCTGCAGCTGTTAGGATAATTTCAAACGTTCAGACGATAAATTTCATTACAGCAGACGTTTATAATGCACGCTATTGCATATGGAGGAAAATATATATATATAAATAATTATATGATTCACACACACACATAAATACATATATATATATATATATATATATATATATATATATATATATATATATATATATATATATATATACATCCATATAAATACATACATATATATATATATATATATATATATATATATATATATATATATATATATATATATACACACTATATATATATGCATTAGTACGTATGTGCAAAGATATATATGTGTGTGTTTTCTACATGTGTCTGTATATCATTAAATCTCACTTTATTAAAACTGTCTGAAACAGTCTTTACAATTCAATAAATAGTGAAAGCTAGACGAAAATAAATGGTTGCTCGCTTAACAAGACAATTTATTCCATCCATTCACTCATGTCTTTCTTTGTCTTCCTCCATCCCATTTACTTCATCATAACATTTACTCTAAACAGCCACATGTGTCATTCTTTGTGATCTACTGCCATTACCGCCATCATAACATTTACTCTATACCGTCAGCCATGTGTTTGTCTCTTTTTCTCCTAGTCACAACCTCCGTCATATTTACTCTACACAGTGACTCGTGTCTTTCTCACTCTTCCACTGTCACTTTCGTCACCATAAGCACACTATATCCAGTCACATATGTCTTTCCCTGTTCTCTGTACTCAATTAACTCTGCCTTCATCATAACATTTACTTTGTTCATGTTTTACATGGGGCTCCCTTACTATTATCGTTTGTTCATTATTAAAGTATGATAAAGAATTTTGATACTAAACCGTTTGAAACCAGCTCCTAATTTTACAATAAAAAGCTATTTGTTTTACAGTATTTATATTTATCTAAAAACCTTCCATCATAATTTTATGTTAGAAAATATCAAGCTGCATTGGAAACATCAAAGAAATAATGAGAAAGTTAGTTATATTACTAAATACCTCCAAATTGTTGATTATTTTCAAAACTAGTTGAACATTATAGATTGCGTCTTTCAGCTCTCAACAAACTGAGTCTTCGATACGATTTCAATCCATAGTTGAAACTGCATCATAGGACTTATTCTACTTTAAGCCCTCTATTCTCCTTATTCGAACGTGAATGGACATGGGCTTGTCGAAGACCGATACAGCTTGGAACCAGTGTCATAGCAACTCATTTTTCTTCGGTGTGTGTGTGTACGATAAGACACTGACAACCGCAGGAATACACAAATGTTTTCTTGTTTTCATTTCAAATGCAGATTTTCTGACACTTTTCGTTCGTTGAACTTCTAATCCTAATTAATGTGTTTTTAGATGAAAGTTGGGGTTTTATCTAAAAACACCTTTACTTTTCTAATAACAGTTTCCAGACCAACTTCACCATTACACAAGCACAAAAATATCTTGAAAAAATATACGTTATTTTCACATGAAAAATTTGTACACATACAAAAACGTGTGTATATTCGTACAGATACACAAGGCAGCAGACTATCATATCGCCAACTCTGTTTACCTGTAACCTCTGAATAAAGACCCTACACCCGGATATCTCTCCGTAGACAATAACTTGGGCCATGGTGCCCAAAACATGACTGAAGTGTAAATAATGATATGAGAGAGTTCGCCAAGGGGTGCTATTAAGTTAGCCCTGGTCTGGGACAAAACTCGTCGAAACCTATCAATGTTTTCAAAATTATATATATATAAATACCAAAGGAACTAAGCGGTGCTAGCCTTGCCTAAGCAAAAGATCCCCCCCAGTAAATATCTAACCACTAAGAACGAGATATTTTAAAACTAACTACATCAGTAATCTATTCTATATATATATGTGTGGTATGTGTGTGTGTATATATATATATATATATATATATATATATATATATATATATGTATATATGTATATATATATATATATATATAAAAACAAATAACGAAACGAAATTAAACTTCGTTTCGTTTGTAACTCACTTTTGTATGACTGACGCTTAAACAATTAACTTAATTATATATATATATATATATATATATATATATATATATATTACAATAACAGATTAAAGTTTAAGCAAAGAATCGCTGCTTTCACCCTTAACGGTATCTTCTGAAACTAAAAATATCAATCCGTGAACGCTCTACGGTTTTTATATATTTGATATATATTTATCCTTATCGAGCCCTCTTTGGATTTTAGTCTTCAAATTTATTATTATTACTATATATATATATATATATCCCATTATATATATATATATATATATATATCCCATAATATATATATATATATATATATATATATATATATATATATATATATATATATATATATATATATATCCCATATATATATCCCATTTAACCTTTTACATGTTGCAGCTATCAGACTGAGGCCATGCTGGGGCACCGCCCTTGTTGCAACACATTCTATCTCCAGCCTGTGTTGGCTGGCCATTGGTGTAAGAGGGAGTTTGTTGCTGCTGCCCTTAGGTTACCTTTGTACCATGCTGTGGGCTTATCAGGGATCCTCGATAGCAGAGTGTCAAGATGTTTCTTGAAAACATCCTCGACCACACTATGCAGATCTCTCAAATTTCTTGGCAGCTTGTTGAAGAGTTGAAGGCCTTTGAACCGTAGGCTATTGCAATACCTGCTCCTTATTCTAGACGTGAAAGACGGGATCTTTGGCACCACGCAGTGACGTCCTTTTCGAGAGTTGGTCCAGCTCTCAATGCCAAAGTTTGGTGCTAGTCCCTCCAGGAATTTTCATATGTATATCACTGCGTATCTCTCCCGTCTTCGTTCCAAGGAGTAGAGTTTCAGTTCTTTTTACCTCTCTCAGTAGTTTATCTCCTTCATTGTGGCAATCCTCTTGGTGTAACTTCGTTGGATTGCCTCAAGCTCCGTGGTTAGTTTGATACTCAGGGGTGACCACAGCTGGGAGCAGTAGTCCAGGCGGCTTAGGACAAATGTCCTCCATAGCATCAACATCGTCTATCGGCCTCTTCTCCGGAAAGTCCTCAAAATCCAGCCAGCGAGTCGCCTGCACATTGTCGCCACCCTCATGATATGTGAAGAAAAAGATGCATCATCGCTCATGTCTATCCGCAGGTCTAGTATCGATTTCGACACGGGGATTTCGATCCCTCCAGGTCCGGTGTAGTTGTGTTGTATTGTATTTGTGTTTGCAGATTGGTATCGTAGGGCTTGAAATTTTCCAGCATTAAACTGCATTTATATTTATATATATATATATATATATACAGGGTGGACCAGAATTCATGAATCGCTTCTTAGTTATATTTCTTCACATTTAACTAAGCAGCGCATTAATTAAATGTGTATATTTGTGTGCTTGCTGTATCTTGTTCATGATCTTATACCTGTATATGGTATTATATTCCTTAACTTGTTTTATAACATTTTGTGTTAATAGATCTATAAATAATCACGTGAGTCATGAATTATGGCCCATGCTGTATATGAATGTATATATATATATATATATAGCTTTCACCGTATTTTTAACTAAAGGAATTTTAGCTTGATAACGGGGTTTAGAACCCTCAGATAAATGGAAAAAGATGAGTATTGACGTCAATACTCATATTTTTCCATTTATCTGAGGGTTCTAAACCCCGTTATCAACACAAAATGTTATCAAGCTAAGATTCCTTTAGTTAAAAATACGGTGAAAGCTATATATTTTCTAATTTCAAACTCGCTCACTGCTTCAAAACGTACTTACTTGCCATATATATATATATATATATATATATATATATATATATATATATATATAGAAACACACAGATACATGCGGACACACACATATATACATGAATGCATCCGCACCCAACTGTGAGTTAAGAGTGCCAACTTCACCGATGTTGCTCAATGAATGACTGGGACAGACCAATTCAGTTGAACTAGACTGAACCAGTATCAGAGTTAAAAATACATTATGAAGAGAGAAGAAACATTTAGATATAATTAGTAATAAAATGTATCATACCTAAACTGCTCCTAAATTCCTCGACTACGTAGTTTCGTGGCATAAACAAAAACAATATATCAAAGATATAGAGTCCTTGCGAGGTCTGCCGACTTATCAAGAGGATACCTCATTTTACTAGTCTCAAGAACGCGTCTACACGACGTGAGAAAGAATCCCAAAAGGCGGAGGGGGAGATAGTCACGCGATATAACGGTCGAGAAACAGAGCTAAGCCTCTTATAACCACGAAGAAAATACCACGGAGGCGGAGGGGGTATTCATATCGAGGCCGCAGAAGAGGTAGTGAAGAAGGCGAGAAGTATGAGTAATGGAAGCTTTCCAGTTGTCCCCACACCTCAAAGATTGCTCGACCAGAGGGAGTTATTAATATATTTAGAAACACACAGATACATGCGGACACACACATATATATATATATATATATAGTAACTGAAGGGAAAATAACGCGGATCGGTTGTACAATAGGGTTTATTCAAAGTATTAACAGATGTTTCATTAGTCCGGTGTGTCTAAAAACCACTTCGTAAAATGCTATTTCACTCGATTTTAATTACAGCTGATACCCGACCAAATATATATATATATATATATATATATATATATATATATATATATATATATATATATATATATATACGGTGGTGAAGAGAGAGATGTAAGAGGAAATGTAGAATGAGATGTATAGTGTGTAAAGGAACGTAGGAAAGAGTGTAAAAATAAAAATAATAACACGAGATAGAGTTACCTTGGGAGAGATTTAATTGTCCCTATATTTCGGATTTCGCATCCATCAACTGGGGGGTTTTCCGAGGGGGAAAGTTATCTGTCGGAGAGGAACGGTACGTGGCCTCTGTTGTCCGCCTTTGATGGATGCGAAATCCGAAATATAGGGACAATTAAATCTCTCCCAAGGTTACTCTATCTCGTGTTATTATTTTTATTTTTACGCTCGTTCCTACGTTCCTCTACACACTATACATCTCATTCTACATTTCCTCTTGCATCTCTCTCTTCACCACCGGATTCTGTTACGGGAGATTTAGCCATCTGCAGTGATGAGGCTTCAAAAACGACCAAATTTATATATACGTATATATATATATATATATATATATTTATATATGAAAGACGTAAAATAAGAAAATTATTAAAATTAACTTACTTACTAAAATTTTCACTCCAACTAATTAGTTTCTGTAAGGGAATAAATATAGTTATGCAACGCAACCATAGAGAAATCCTTACGTCATCAGGGAGTCTATTCTCAGCTAAGTTCCCAGGCAATGCGTGGACACAAGGAACTCATATAAAAATAATTCAGTGAATAGACTCCCTGATGACGTAAGGATTTCTCTATGGTTGCGTTGCGTAACTATATTTATTCCCTTACAGAAACTAATCAGTTGGAGTGAAAATTTTAGTAAGTTAATTTTAATAATTTTCTTATTTTACGTCTTTCATATAATTGTTCTGCATCCCCTTGCATAGAACCACAAAGTTACTAAGACATAACATATATTTGCTAGTATAGGTATACATCTGTATACATATGTTGGTAGATATACTAATTCTTTATATATATATATATATATATATATATATATATATATATATATATATATATATATATATATATATATATATATATAATTGTCATATTTCAATGTTTAATAAATTGCCAGTGCTGCTCTTGCATCGTCGCAATCAATAAACTCTGTTGTAATCAGTCGGAAGCACTCCACGTCGGTTGTACTTCTCGAAGGTCTAGTATTGCATATATTAGCAGCCAACGGAGTATTTTATTCCAATAAATATGAAACAGGTTTTATGTTTCCATACTTAAATTTATTGAATATCAAACATTATGTGCATTTCATGGGCACCTGTGAATTGTTTCGTAACTGTGACTTAGATGGGCACTTCTTCATCAGGTGGAATTTTGCGAAGTTTGACGATCGATCTCTAGACAATCAACACCCTACGTCCTTCGGACTATCACCCACTTTGTTTACCTGTAAAATTCTGTGTGATGTTGACACGCCCGCTTTTGTTGATGTTACGTAACAATTGGCAAGTGCTTCAGAAAAGTGCGTAAGGTTGGACTATTCAATAATTCCAAGTATGTAAAATAGAACTTGTCTTTATACTTATTAGTAAATATATATATATATATATATATATATATATATATATATATATATATATATATATATATATATATATATACGCACACATACACACACACACATATGTATATGTGTGTGTATGTATGTATATGTATATATATGTCTGTCTGTGTGTGTGTGAGAGAGCGAGAGAGAGAGAGAGAGAGAGTTTGTGTGTGAATGAGCGCGTGTTGAATAAAAAATCTACGGCAAGTACCACTTCTGATGAGATGTAAATAACCAGATAAATAAATAAATATATTAATAAATAGATAGACAGATAAACATATACAAAGCTGTCAAAATTAGAGGTCGTACAGCAGAGTGAATTAATAGCTAGAACACGTGAAAATTGTTTCGTTTTGCTGAAAGAGCTCTTTAGCTATTTCTAGAACTATTAAAAAGGAGAGATATAAAGATGTGAACAAATCTAAGCGTCATTTCCCCGACAAGCTTCGTGCTCAAACATGTGTGCCAAAAACGACCCGCTGAGCTTATGGCAGCTACGGGTATATATCTACTAATTATTTTTCTCTGTATACAATCAGTGTGGGTTTATTATCCATATCCAAAACAACAACACAAAAATCAAAAGGGTATCTACTTTGATGAATATTCAAATGATAGTTTCCGGTTTGGTTTGCTGGCTTTGTTCTATTTACAATCTTAAGTTACATTCTTACATGCTTAACATATATGGAGGGGGGGGGGGGGCGTTCTTTTCTGTTTTGTTCTTGGTGCTGCTGTTATTCTCGTCGTCGTCGTTGTTGTTTTTGTTGATGCTGATGTAATGCTGATGGTGGTGGTAGGAGGGGGTGTTGTTTTTATTGTTATTGGTGGTGTTGGTGGCGGTGGTGGGGTAGTGGTGGGGGTAATGGTGGCGGTGGTGGTAGTAGGAAGGGCGTTGTTGTTATTAATGGTGGTGATGGTGGTGGTGGTGGTAGTTGCAGTAGTTGTGTTGTGGTGGTGGTGGTAGGAAGGGTATTGTTGTTGTTATTGATGGTGGTGGTGGTGGTGGTGGTGGTGGTGGTAGTTGCAGTAGTTGTGTTGTGGTGGTGGTGGTAGGGAGGGTATTGTTGTTGTTATTGGTGGTGGTGGTGGTGGTGGTGGTAGTTGTTGTTGTGGTGGTGTTGCTGGCAACAGCGATGGAGACGGAGGCGGTGGCAGTGGTGGCGACGGCGTTGTTATAGGCTACCAATTTCTAGAGTCGTTAGTGCATTGGTTTAAATGCCTCGTTGTTTGTTCCGAGCCTCTCTCTCGTTTCAAATCCTGCCGAAGTTAACTTCGACTTAAATCATGTTGATGTTCGATAAATAAAATGCAAATCCATGCCTGATGAATTGGCAGTGTTGGGACACATTGTGGCATCAGTTCCGGGTTTGTACGTTCAAATTCCGATTCTTGTCACCAGAAAAGCGGTGACACTTTTGCTAGGAGCTATGACCAGCAGATAGTATTCCTCTCCCCCAGTTATTAGCCCCTATAAAGAGATGGGGAGGGGGATCTTGTATTCTCAGTCGCTTCACGCCACGAGACCGGAATAAACACCACCCTGACTAGCCGCCTGACTTGAGACAGACTTTAGATCTAGATAGATATGACATCGCATTCCTGAAAAAATTCTTAAATTAGCCTGATTGATAAACATTCATTAAAAATAAGAAATTGGAACGTATAGTGAACAAATTTTAGAGTTCACATTTACTTTACTACAAACACCACTCGAAAGTATTCTGTAAATAAAAATAGTGTTTGCTTTTTAATGACATCACAGTATCTGTAATCTACATCGTAGAAAACATGCATTATTACGAAAGTTATGCGAAAATCGTAGAGTGGGCACTAAAATAAAGTTATTCATACTCCACCTTTTAGGCGAATCTAGCAAACTTAAGTTAGCAAGACAACATCCTAAAAGACCTGCAACAATGTAGATTCGTTTTTCAGTTAACGATTACATTGTTTGTTGGAATAAAACCAAAAGAAAGTTGCAAAGAATTTTGTGCCAAAATATCGATAGCTGGAATAACGGAGATTCTTCAAGAGCTATTAAATTGTGGGCGGGAAACTTATATATATTTATATATGTATATCAGGGGTGGTGGAACTGGGGGGAGAGCATGGCTCCCTCAATAATTATATTTTTCTCCCCAAACTACCAAAACACACATCTATTTGTATATGCGCTACAATTTATGTTCATGTGATGTAGAGACAGATGAGAGAGATAGATACAGATATAGAGAGGGGGAGAGTTTGGCGGTAATTGACATAGAGAGGAAGGTTGAGAGAGTGTGTTGTATATCAGATATGGAGAGGGGTGAGATTGGTGGTAATTGATATATATTTCTATTTATTTGCCACCAGGGCATCAAAGATTGGGACATTTAAAAAGACGTGTAAAAAACATATAACAAATTAAATTTAACAATCGATGTCCTCAATAGGGAGGGGCGTTGACATGGGTCGCACACACCCTCGAAAAAATGTGCAACCCTCCTCTTCAGGAGCCAAAGAGCGGGTGCTTCCTTCCTCTTCTCATTCTTCTCCTCTCTCACCTACAGGCTGATATAGAGAGAAGGCCCATTCACTCGGGCCATTCTCGCTACTTTCACCCATCTTTCATAAAACTTGCTGGGGTAGAGCACCTCTCTCTCCATTCTGATCCTTCTTCTAAAGTGGTACTTGAAAAAAAAGACCAGTTGTTGGCCGGAGAGAAAGGTGTCTGACCTCAGCCCTTTCAACCTTGTCCACCATACAACTTCTTTTGCCATGGCTATCACACAGAGGAAAACCGCCTCTCCTTCGTTTTTGAAAGGGGGAGGCGGTTTGATCGTGACAATGTTCTCGGTG
The DNA here is from genome assembly GCA_964016885.1 of Eledone cirrhosa. NCBI lineage: Eukaryota > Metazoa > Mollusca > Cephalopoda > Octopoda > Eledonidae > Eledone > Eledone cirrhosa. Next base: position 26,474,237 of record OZ024754.1, on the reverse strand, counting down.
GTCAACCGGATTGGTCCCACCCGCGACAGTAGTCGTTCCACATAGCCCCACAGGTCAGCAACTCCCGGGCATTGTACGAATGCGTGTGCGACGGTTTCCTCGTCACGCACGCATCTCGGACAGATCTTCTTCGAGGGGTCCCTACCCGGGCGCCCGTGTCTGTAGAGCTTGTCCCGAACGGGTAGAGCTCCTCGGTAACATTGCCAAGCCAGGGACTTTTGGAAGTTGTCCATCGGTCCCGGGCCAAACGTCCTACCGAACAGACTGGCCAGCTCGTCTTCCTCCATGCCCAAAGGCTCTCCGAGAGCGTCGTCGCACTTACTGCGCACCAATCCTCTATAGAATGTTGAGGTTGAGTCTCCACTGATTGCCGGATCCGCTTGCCAGAGGGCCGTGAGGGCCTGGGCACATTCAATGTGCCAGTCGCCCACTTTTCTCGGTCTTTGCTTGACCCAGGATTGCAGCTCGGTGAGTGAGACGAGTCTCGGAAAGGCTCGCCTCACAAACAGGGCCCACACCGGCTGACCGGTGAGGAATACCTGGAGGTGCCGTAGCCTTAATGCGTGTCTACGCATCGTCAGCCACGGCATCCCCAGCCCTCTGTTCGAAGGGTGTTGACAGCAGATGGATCTTCTCACCAAAGGAGCCCGCTTCTTCCAAAGAAATCGGAAGAGCGCGAGCTCCATTTTGGCGAGTGTTTTCTCTGGGCAAGGCACGACGGTCAAGCGGTAGTAGATGACGGACGCTATATAAGTGTTCGCCACCTCCGCTCGACCTTTCAGGGATAGTTTGCACTCGGCCCCCTTCTGGGCGAGTGCAAACACCTTGCCCGTTACCTCGTTCCAGTTTTTCTCCACCTGGAGGTCCGGTCCGAACCAGACCCCGAGCAGCTTCACCGGTCCCTCCGTCCAGCGTCCGACGATGCCGTCGGAGGGCATCGTTTTGCCCCTCCACGTCCCGAGTTGCAAACCGACGGACTTGTCCCGGTTCAGCTTGGCTCCTGTGAACCTTTCATATTCCTCCAGTAAGGTGCCGATCTGCCCGATTTCTGTGGCGCACGACACCATTACTGTCACGTCATCGGCGTAGGCCGACACCGCTTTCCGCAATCCCGGTTCCAAGGGGATGCCCTGCAACAGCTCCAGCTTCCGCAGTAGTGGCTCCAGAGCCAGCACATACGGGAGGGAGGAGAGAGAGGGCATCCCTGTCTGATGGATCGCGTGATTTGGAACGGCTCGGAGAAGTAGCCGTTCACCTTGACCCTCGAGCAGGTGTTGCTGCTGTGCATTGCAGCAATCCAGCCCCTGAAAACGGGTCCGAAGCCTGCCGCTGCGAGCACCTCATCCAGGTACCGATGTTCAACCCTTATCGAACGCCTTAGATTAATCCAAGTTGATCAGGGCCCCACCAAAGCCGGGTTCATTCCCTAGCCTCTCTACGATGTATCGCATGAGGTGGAAGTTGTCGTGTATGGACCTGGACGGGATTGCGCATGTCTGCGCTTCTCCCACCAGGTTCCCGACGACAAGCGCCAACCTCCTCGCTAGCACCTTGGCCAAAATCTTTAACTCTGTGTTTAGCAGAGTTATGGGCCTGAAGTTATCTATGTCATCCCCCTTGTTCTCGTCCTTCCTCACCAGCGTGACTACGCCCTTGGTCACAGAACTGGGAATTCTCCCGTTCTGTTGCCAGTTGCAGTAGACCGCCTCGAGGAGACCGGAGAACAAGCCCGGCATCGCTACATAAAGTTCGTATGGTAGACCATCGAGACCCAGAGATTTGCGTTTGCCGCATTGGCTCAGCGCTTCCCCTATTTCAGCGGCTGAAATCGGCCTCTCGCAGGACTTCGCCTCCCCGTCCGAGAGCCGCGCCAGACCGTCGAGGTATGGACCGAAATCCATGGCCCCACCCGGCCCGCCGCCCCTCCCGAACAGTCGTGCAAAGCGCCGTTGAAAGGCCGCGCTCATCCGCTCAGGTTCAAGGATCACGCATCTATCCTGGTCCTTCAAAGACCGAATCGTGGACTTGTTTCCACTTTTTGCCTCTGTCACTCGGGCCCAGCTAACAGCTTTGGCTCCCTCGTTACCCAGAGCACGTATTTTACTCCTGACAACGCAGCCCTCGTGCTTCGCATCAAAGAACTGGTCTAGGGCCGTTCTTGACGCCAGCACGCCGGCCACGTTGCCACTCCTAATCGCCTCTTCTACTCTATTTGTTAATTCCCTTTCAGTTCTATTCCTATCTGATGCTAATTCCCGACTAAAACCTATCGATTCTATTCTAATTTCTCTCTTGAGAGAGCCCCACCACCTGCTGTTGACAATTGCCCCCGTCAAACGCTGCTTAACTAGTGTGCTAATCCGCTTACTGTAAGCTTTGTTTGTCGGTAAAGACAAGTTTAGCTTCCAGTAACCGGGTCCCTGTCTATGAGTTCTATCAAGGTTGATCACTCCGGTCACCAACTTGTGATCCGAATAGTCAACCATGAACATTCGTGGACAGCTTAATATGTCCCTATCCTTATTTCTAACTAGGAACCTATCTAGGTACGACCTAGATGTTCCGCTAAGATTAGTCCACGTCCACAGTGGCACAGTCGGAAAATCTAGTCGATATCTATCGGGCAGATCAAATCGGCCGATTAATCGTTTTAGGCTGTTACACCCCCCCCCCCCCTCTATCGGAACATGCCCCTACATAGTCCAAACGTGCATCCAGGATACCATTCCAGTCCCCCACTAAAAGCAAGGAGCGAGACGTTCCCAGGAAATTCTCCAGGCGTCGGAAGAAGTCCGGTCGCGGTGTCCCAGATGGGGCATACGCTGCCACCAGCCTGAAAGCTCCACCTTCACCACTGCTGACGTCTAAAACCACCAGTCGACCCTCCGGTTCCAGGTGTACCTTCTGAGTGGCAAGACCCAGGTATTTTCGCAGCAGAACGACAACCCCACCCCACCCCTCGGCTGACAGAGAGATGCGTAGATCTCAAAGTCGTCGAAGATGGGGGCCAGTTGGCGCTCGCTGCTGATCCTGGACTCGCAAATAACCATTACATCCACTCTCTGCGACCTGAGGTCATTTAAGAGTTCGCCCTGTTTCCAGGACATCTCCAGGCCGCGTGCATTCACACATCCAACTCTTATATTGGCCATGTTGGTGCTGAAGAGTTAAAAAGGAAGAGGAAAGGAAATTACTTACCTTTTCGTCTCCTGGGGACCAGGCTGCACAATTTCCATGGGGGTGTTGGAAGGGATGTTTGGTGGGGTGGTGGTTTGTGGTGGGGTGAGGACATCAGTGTGTGGTGGGATTAGGGTGTTTGGTGGGGTGTCTGGTGTGGGGGTGGGGAAACATCTCAATAGGATGTGGTTAAGTGGTTTGGTGCAGTTGGTCCCCACATGCATTGGATGGTTCTTTTTCAAAGTTACATAGGTTTCCGTTGGGACCCTAATCATCATTAGGTGCGGTTTGTTCGCTGCGTAGGTGAAAATAACCCTTCGGTTTCCACCGAAGGGTTATTTTCTACTGTTTTCATCAACGTTTTATTGTTCTTGTTAATGTATGTATAGAGTTTTTGTTGTGTTGTGTTTGTTTTTGTTTGTTGTTCTTGTGCGTGTTTGCGTTTTGTAGTATGTGTTATGTTTTGGGGAGGGGTGGGTTTTTTTTATTTGTGATGTTTGTTCTGTTTGTGCTGGTGGTTGTGTGTTTGTGGCATTTTTGTTAATGTGGTGCCTTTTTATTTCCTTTTCACCTGTTGAAAGGGTTCTCCCTCGTCGTCACTGGGTGACGTTGATACGGAATCCTCTTCCGTGTTGTTGGGGAGGGGTATATTTTGGGGTTTTGTTGTGGTTGCTTTTGTATTTGTTTTAGGTAGGGAGGGGTTGGGTGGAACAGTGTGTTGTGTTGTTATTTTTCCGTGTTGTTGTTGTTGTTGTGGTGGTGGTGGTGGTGGTGGTGGTAGTGGTTGTGTTGTTGTGTTCGGGGTTGGCAGAAGAGCCTTTTTTTTACTCGTTAATTGAGGACAGGCAGCCCTCAGGTGACCCCTGCTTAAGCAGTGGTAACATGACGGCCGCCTTCCCTCCACTGAAATGTTTATATAAGTTAGCCCGTCCAAAGGCACGCGTTGTGGGATATTCGCTATTCGTTCTGGGCTCATTTTCACCAGAACTTCTACGCTAGTCCCACCAAATACACCTCCGGAGGACTTTCCTATTGAAATTATCTTGTCTTCGTCAAAGTCAATGATTCCACATAGTATCCACCAAATATTTACATTTGGTGTGATACTCATTATTTTTATTCTTTGTGTCCTTTTTCCCCTGTATGTGGGGAAAAAGGTGAAGCAGGGGGACACAATGGGTGATACCGAGTACTTTTGTGCTGTTGACTGGTTGTTCATTAGCACTGAAATGCTACCAAACAGTTTACCTTTTTGTATGAAGGTTAAGTCCTTCATTGCATCTTTTAGAACCAGCTCAATTTCATTTTGTGATAATTGAGCTGGTTTTCTTGTTTCGTTCGATATTGTCCTGAAAACTGTGGCTTTCAGGACAGCCTCTCTACGTAATTCCTGTGGAGAATTGATGCAAAAAGCACCGTTTTCGCCAAAAGTCACGAATTGTTTTGCGTCTTGTAATAGTTGTTTAGCATTTGTTATGTCTATTGGCGTGTATAGTTGGTTTTTTTTTACAGTCTGTGCGAATGTTGTTTTGGTGTTGTTATCTTTTTTGTTGCTGCTGTTGTTGTCACTGTTGGTAATATTGTTCATGTTTTCCTTAGTGTTGCTATTGTTGCAGTTGTTGGTTGTGGTGTTGTTGTCATTGTTCTTGTTGTTGGTGCTGGTATTATTTACCGGGTTTGGTTTCGTAGTTTCAATATTTTCAACGTTTTTCGATAATGCGAAGGGGGAAGGCTGCAAGCTTTGTACTCCTACCTTCCCTCCACCACTTTTCTTAGTGAACGTGGCACTCACGACAGTGTGCGAGGTTGAAATGGCATCCATTGCTGACTACCAAGTCTACACAGTTTTGAGATGAAAATGAAAATTTCGCCCCAGAAAGGGGCGAAAATTAGTTGACTCAACGTCTGACGGCCCAGGCAAGGGGTTAAACTAAACAATGCTATTAAATTGAGCAATGAACTCGGTTTTTTTTACAATAATCCGTAAAAATCCGGAGCGAAGTAATTCACGTCTATATCAAGTGGTAATTGATATAGAGAGGGAGATTGGAAAAGAGTACTGTATAGTAGATATAGAGAGGGGGAGAGTTTGGTGATAATTGATATAGAGAGGGAGATTGGGAGAGAGTGTTGTATGGTAGATATAGAGAGGGGAAGAGTTTAGTAGTGATGGATAGAGTGAGAGGGAACCAGACAGAGTGTTGTATGGTAGATATAGAGAGGGGAAAGTTTGGTGGTAATTGATATAGTGAGGGAGGTTGGGAGATTGTGTTGTATATTAGATATAGATTGATGTTTATTGATTAGATACACATGGAGGAGAGTATGGTGCTAATTGATATGGAGACGGGAAATGGAAGAGACTACCGTGTAGTAGATATAGACAGGGTGAGAGTTTGGTGTTAATTGATATAGAGAGGTGTATTGGAAGAGAGTCCCGCGCAGTAGATGTAGAGAGGGGGAGAGTTTGGTGGTAATGACTAGAGTGAAAGAATGGATAGATATAGAGAGGGGGGGTTGATAGTGATAGATAGAGTGAGAGATAATGAGAGAGTGTTGTATGTTAGATATAGAGAGGGGGGTGGTTTGGTGGTAATTGATATAGAGTTTCGTGTAGTAGAGAGGAGGAGACTTTGATGTTAATTGATATAGAGAGGGGGGTTGGAAGAGAGTGCCGTGTAGTAGATATAGAGAGGGTGAGAGTTTAGGGGTGATTGATATACAGAGTGAGATTGGGACAGATAGACAGAGGAGGAGAGTTTGGTGGCACTCACGGCTCCCAAATAATAGGAGGGGGTTGCAATAATGGGGGTGGGGGTGGGGAAATCAGTAATTGTATAGTGTACGTTCGTAAATATGGGATTTCTTGTAATGTTCTTTTGTCATATATAATGATTTTTAAAGTAAAATAAAATAATTATTAGATTCTCCAGAATCAATATGAATCATTTACAATAAAAATTCGCGGGAAATAGATTAGCAAAATTTAATAAGCGGGTGGGAGGTGGCTGGGGTTCGCCACTTCCGCTAGAACTTTCAAGGAGAATATCCACTCAGCCCACTTCTGGGTGAGTGCAAACACCTTCGCCGTGACTTCGTTGCAGTTCTTGTCCACCTGGAGGTCTGGACCAAACCAGAACCCGAGTAATTTCACCGGTCCTTCCGTCCAGCGTCCAACGACACTGTCGGAAGGCATGGGTTTGCCTCTCCATGTGCCGAGTTGCAAACCGACAGTCTTGCTCCTGTCAACGTTTCGTATTCCTGTAATAGGTTGCCGATTACCCCGATTTCCGAGGTTTTCACTACCATTACGGTTGTGTCGCCAGCATAGTTTGACGCTGCTTTCCGCAGTCCTAAGTTCGATTGGGATGCCCTGCAACAGCTCCAAATTCCGCAGTAATCACTCGAGAGTCAGTACATACAGAATGGAGGAAAGAGGGCATCCCTGGCGGATAGAACGTATGATTTGGAATGGCTCCGATAGTTGGCCATTCACCTTGACTGCCGAGCAGATGCTGGTGTGCATGGCAGCGATCCAGCCTCTGAAGACCGGACCGAAGATAGATAGATATGAATATACTCGCATGCGTATTAAAAATGGCAGACTGAGAATGTTGGAAGGAGATGAAAGAGAATATAAAAAAAGGGGGAAAGAATAATACGTAAGACGACTTAATATGTCAAGATGTCTGAATATTCTGGCGGTTTCTTAGAAGAGTTTTAGCTAATGTTAATATAAACACGTCAGAGGGATATAAAACAAATGTTTTCCTGTGAAACTACTCTTATAATTATTTATAATCATCTTATATAACACAACCAGAAACATATTTAACAAACTTTCCATTTGATCAATAGACAAACTACTTGAAGATTTTGCTTTAAAAAAATACACAGGCAGAAAATAAATGTTAAATAAATCTGTGTCTATTTGCTTTGTTTTTTGTTTTTCTTTCATTGTGACAGGTGAATATTGTCAGCAATAGAAAGACCAATGGAAACATTATTTCAGGCAATTAGGGCTATTTAATATTTGCAGTATCGGTAGAGGGTCGGGCGCCATGCTTTTCAGCACAGTTACGTCCCTTTACGGTCTGAATTCAAATCCCGCCGAGGTTAACTTTGCCTTTCATCCTTAAGGGGTCGATAAAATAAAGTACCAGTAATACACTGGGATAATTGCTGGTCTTGTGCCAAAAAGTAGAAACAATTATTATTTTTAGTGGATTTGCTGGCCTTGTGCCAAAAGTAGAAACAATTATTATTTAGTGGATTGGCAGTATCGGTAGAGCGTCGGACACCATGTTTTGCAGCATAGAGTTACGCCCCTTTATGACTTGAGTTCAAATTCCGCAGAGGTTAGCATTGCCTTTCATCCTTACGGGATCGACAAATTAAAGCACCAGTAACGTACTGGTTCGATTTAATCGACTTTCCCCTCCCCCTAAATTACTGGCCTTGTGCCTATAGTAGAAATCATTACTTCTCTTCAGATTTCAAATTCCGAATCAACTATTTCCATTTTATTGACCGACATTCTTTAGTGACTAGATATGTGCTTCCAGACTCCTATTGATAAAATAAATGAAATATTTCTTTAAAATGTGGACTAGTATTTTTATTTATCAAACTTTAAAAGGTGAAACTGTTTCAAGTTTGTATGTGTGTGCTTACTTGTGTGAGTACACACACACACACACACACACACACACACATATATATATATATATATATATATATATATATATATATATATATATATATATATGTATGTATGTATATATATATGTATGTATGTATGTATGTATGTATGTATGTATGTATGTATGTATGTATGTATGTATGTATGTATGTATATATAACTTTGATAGGCCATGTCTAACTTAATAGCACCACCTAGCAATATATATATATATATATATATATATATATATATATATTTCGTTTCTGAATTTGTACAGCAAGATTCTTTATCTGAAAACGTGTGTTGAAACCGATATTGTTATACTTTGGGAGGGTCATGTTGCCAATAAGAAACACACGCACCAGTTGCTTTCACTCCAATTTATTATAAATTAAATTATAAATTTAAAAAAATTTATAATTTTCCGGTTGGTTGGTTGCTTCCACAACCGGACGGTTGTTCATATATTGTCAAAGTTCTTTCGTCACACATTCTATGACCTCTTCAGTGACTGGGGATTCTTTTTTTTGTTTTGTGCCACTCCTTTGTTCTGTCCTACGCCATCTTGTTTTTGTAAAAAATTGGAGTGAAAGCAACTGGTGCGTGTGTTTCTTATTGGCAACATGACCCTCCCAAAGTATAACAATATATATATATCACGCGCGCTCTGCTGAATACCTCAGATATTCAAAACAACGAACAGCGGAGGACACGTTTCGCACCTTTCCGACAGACAACCTTTCCACACACACACACACACACACACACACACACACACACACACACACACACACACACACACACATACCCCAGAAAAAAAACCCAGTTGATGGATGTGAATCCGAAATATATAGGGACAATTAAATCTCTCCCAAGGTAACTCTATCTCGTGTTTTATTTTTATTTTATCCTTTACGCTCTTTCCTACATTCTTCTACACGCTACAGTCTTCTACACGCCACGCATCTCAACGTACACCCACTTACATCTCTCTCTCCGCCACCGGATCTTGTTACCCGGAGATTTACCCATCTGCATTGTCGAGGCTTCCAAACGACTTAAAGAAATTTACCTTATTATTCCACAATGCTTCAAGCAAATTTCAATACTCTCATATATATATATATATATATATATATATATATATATATATATATATATATACATATGTGTGTGTGTGTGTGCACGCGCAGTTATGTATGTATGCGCGCGCGCTTGTGTATTTGTGTGAGAAACCCAAGAATAATTTTTTATCTAAATTTTTTTATTTGCAAATTGGCGAAACACCTCAAATATTATAGCTTGTAATTAACTAGCAGTTCTTCATGTAGAAAATTTCCCATGAGAAAATTTCCAATGTCATAAATTTTATTTTAATTTTCCCAATTAGCATCTCTCTATTCCACTCAACAACAAACATTATTTTTGTCGATTTTGGTATCTAAAGAGTCTAGGCTTTTCTGAAGAGCTACAATGAGATCCCAAAAAATCAGACTCACTCATCGTATCCGCCTGCATAACTTCCGTTTATTTTAGAGTCATAGAATCTAGGAAGATCTCAATTTTGCAGCACTTCACAAGTCGTTCGTGAATAAATTTTCATTAACGCTAATGATGTTTTTTTTTTCTAATTACGGTTGTAATATATCATTTGATTGTAAAAATATGTTGTCTCAAGTAGTGTAACCTCTCTCTCTCTCTCTCTCTCTCACTCTCTCTCTCACTCCACCTACACACACACACAAACACACGCGCGCGCGCGCGCATATATATATACACACACACATACACACACATATATAAATATATATATATATATATATATATATGAAAGACGTAAAATAAGAAAATTATAAAAATTAACTTACTTACTAAAATTTCAATCCAACTAATTAGTTTCTGAAAGGGAATAAACATGGTTTCCGAATGGAACACATGGAGAAGGCCTTTCGTCATCAGGGAAGTCTATTCTCAGCTAAGTTCCCAGGCAATGCGTGGACACAGGGAACTTATACAAAAATAATTCAGTGGATGGAAAAAAGCAAGCTTGGACTAAGATCCAAGACATTGAAAAAATCACTGCCTACTTAGTCGGTGGCAAATTCAAAAGAATCAATCACGTGACATCGAGGTTAATCAGTGAGGAGTGGGGTGTTAAGAAGACAGTAGCCGAACTATTACTATGAACTATAGTATAAGTTCCCTGTGTCCACGCATTGCCTGGGAACTTAGCTGAGAATAGACTCCCCTGATGACGAAAGGCCTTCTCCATGTGTTCCATTCGGAAACCATGTTTATTCCCTTTCAGAAACAAATTAGTTGGATTGAAATTTTAGTAAGTAAGTTAATTTTTATAATTTTCTTATTTTACGTCTTTCATATAATTGTTCTGCATCCCCTTGCATTGAACCACAAAGTAACTAAGACAAAACCTATATATTTGCTAGCATAGGTATGCATCTGTATATATATGTTGGTAGATATACTAATTATTTATATATATATATATATATATATATATATATATATATATATATATATATATATATATATATATATATATATATATATATATATATATATATATATATATATAAGGCGGGTAAAATTCCCGAGATCCATGGACGAGTTCTCACCAGCGGTCTCTGTCCCTCATTATTGCTGCCATGTCCTGCGTCTCCAACAGACCAGTGTCTGTACTTAGGGCATCAACATACGTTAACCTTGGTCTTCCTATTCTAGTGTGTCCATGTAGGGGCTCCCAAAGGAGCACTGAGTGCAATGTCAACTTTGGATGTCGGTGAGCATGTCCAGCTAACCTCAGTCTCCTCTGTAGTGGAGTCTGTGGTGCTGTATGGGTCTGGGACTTGGACACTGACCAAGAAACTCACTCAGATGGTGGATGGGTGCTACACGAGAATGTTGAGGATGGCTCTTAACATATATATATATATATATATATGTTAAGAGCCATCCTCAACATTCTCGTGTAGCACCCATCCACCATCTGAGTGAGTTTCTTGGTCAGTGTCCAAGTCCCAGACCCATATATATATATATATATATATATATATATATATATATATATATATATATATATATATATATATATATATATAGTTAAAAGAATAGAGGTGTAACACACAAGTTATTATATATTGGTAAACGGAATAGAAAATGCTGACAAATTGTTCACAGTTGAAAAATGGTTTAATTAGGAATAAAAGAGTATTAGTGATTGTATGGGTTAGTATTCAGTTGTGGTTTTAAGTTTTTAAGTTTTTACCGGTTGCGCATTTCTAAATGCTTTTCAAAAATAATTTTGAGATGGAGTGTCCGTGCTGTTTGCTCTGATCTGATTAGTTTTGGGAATTCTACCTGTTTTTATGTTAAAAAAATGGCTCCAGCGTTATTTTTGTGTTGCAAAAATGCTTGTGGTCAAAACAATTTTGATTGGTCGGTAGAGGTCATGTGAATGTAAAAAGTTGATTTTGCGCCAAGACTGTTTTTATGTTAAAATGTTAGAAAAGTGGCTCCAGCAAAAATTATTGGTCAAAACAATTTTGATTGGTTGGTAGAGGTCATGTGGATAAAAAATTGGTTTTGCGCCAAGATTGAGAAATGACTCTTTCACAACAAATATGTGTGTGTGTGTGTGTGTGTGTGTGTGTGTGTGTGTGTGTGTAGTAGTAGTAGTAAGGTGTTCGATGCTGCGACAATAGCCACCAGCGATGTGTGTCAAATGGCTATTAAGATATGTGTGTGTGTGTGTGTGTGTGTGCGTACATACACACAGCAGAGTCATTCGAAGGTCAAAAGATATTTTTCAGCTTTTGTCTTATACGGAGAAGTGCGTGTGTGTGTGTGTGTGTGTGTGTGTATAAGTCTCTTTGTATGTTGATGTACGCGTATGTATGTGTTTGTGTATATATGTGTGTGTGTGTGTGTGTGTGTGTGTGCGTGTGTGGGTGGACCAGTATTTTTTTCCCCCTGGTAAAATGGTGTACATTATTCGATTTTTTCAGTAAAATCGGTTCTCTTAATAGAACATCAACAATCTTAACAATAAAAGGTGTGAAATGATATTCACTATATATATACACACACACACACACACACACATATATTTTCACTACATATATATATATATATATATACACATATACATACATATATATGCACATATATTTTTTTGTATTGCACCATAGAGCATGTGTGTTTACGTGTGTCATTGTGTTTATATGTGGGTAGAGATGTGTGCTGATGTAGGTATGTATGTTGACGTGTGTATGTTGTGGGTTCGTCTTAGGGAGAAGTGTTTAGACGGGGTCCGTATTTGTTAATGAAGTAAGATTCTTTGCTGATGCGCTGGGTGTGGGTGGCATTATCTTTAAATTTGTAGAGGGGAAAGATTCTGAAGTTGGGATGATTTTGGGCGGCACAGGTATCAATGTGTTCACTCAGTGGTATTTTCCTGTATTCCCGTATTTTAATTTGGGATCTATGGACAGTCATGCGTTGGCGGAGGCTGTTTTTGGTCTGGCCTATGTATTGTTCTCGACAACCTGAACAAGTTAATACATATATTAAATTTTCCGATGCACATGTGAAATTGTGTTTTACTATAAAACGTTGTCCATCTTTGAAATAGAATTCCGAACCCTCTATTAGGTTGATGCAAATGCCACAGTTGGGTCTATCGCATTTTTTTACTGTGGGTTTCGTTGTTGTGGTTGGCAGTACTTTGGCATGTGTTAAGATGTTTTTCATTGACTTGGATTGTCTTTTGCTCTTTATGATATCGTGTGTTCGTAGAATTTGGTTCATTCTATGGTCCTTTTTCAATACAGGGATGTTCTGGAGGATGGTGTCAAAGGCCTCATTGTTGAGGGGGTTGTGTGTGGAGATGTATGGAAGAGCTTTTAGTTTTGGTTGATTTACTTTAGGGTGTCTAAGGTCCTGGGTACTGAGTTTTAGGGCACGTTGGATTCCATTGTCAATTAGTGATGCAGGGTAGTCCCTGCCTATGAGTGTGTCCTTTAGTTCTTGTAGCCGTAAGTAGCAGATGTTTTTATTGGAGACTATAGTACAGATTCTCTTGGCTAAGTTGTAGGGAATATTAATTTTAACGTGTCTAGGGTGGCAAGAGTTGAAGGGGAGGTATTGCTTGGAGTCTGTGGGCTTGTAGTATATGTCTGTTTCTATTTTTTTGTTATGGATCTTAATGAGGATGTCGAGGAAGGGGAGTTGTTGATGGCTGTATTCCATCGTGAAGTTAATATTTGTGTTGAGCCCATTTATAAGGGTGTGAAATTCTTTAAGTTTTTCGATGTTTTCGTGCCAAAGGATGAAGCAGTCATCTAGATATCGCTTCCAGTTCCTTTCAATGTGTAAGTGTAGGGTGTTTCCAAATTTGTTTAGGACTTTAGTGTAGAGGGTGATTTCCAGGTATCCCATGACTAGGTTGGCATAAGTAGGGGCTGTTTTCGTTCCCATAGCGGTCCCAGATTTCTGCCTGTAGGGTTTGTTATTGAAAACGAAGTAATTGTTCTCCAAGATAAATTTGAGTCCCTCTATCACGAATTCTTTTTTGATGCGTTGTGGGAGTTCATTGTGGAAGTTATCCAGCCAGAATTGGATAGCTTCTATTCCTAGGTTGTGGGGGATGTTGGAGTATAGGTTGACTACATCGAACGTCACTAGTAGGGTTTGTTCAGAAAGTGGCATATTAGGGAGGTGATTGAGCATATCTAGGTCGTCCCTTATATAGCTTTTGATGTGCTTGAGGAAGGGTTTGAGAAGGGTATCAATGAAGTTGCTAAGACGGTGCGTTTCGCAAGTGGGGCCTGCTATTATAGGTCTTAATTTGAGATCATTGGGTGAGGGGACATTGATGACTATGTCTGTGGCTTCCTTGCATGCCTTACTGATTGATTCGCTTTTGTGCCGCCCAAAATCATCCCAACTTCAGAATCTTTCCCCTCTACAAATTTAAAGATAATGCCACCCACACCCAGCGCATCAGCAAGGAATCTTACTTCATTAACAAATACGGACCCCGTCTAAACACTTCTCCCTAAGACGAACCCACAACATACACACGTCAACATACATACCTACATCAGCACACATCTCTACCCACATATAAACACAATGACACACGTAAACACACATGCTCTATGGTGCAATACAAAAAAATATATGTGCATATATATGTATGTATATGTGTATATATATATATATATATATATATGTAGTGAAAATATATGTGTGTGTGTGTGTGTGTGTGTGTGTATATATATAGTGAATATCATTTCACACCTTTTATTGTTAAGATTGTTGATGTTCTATTAAGAGAACCGATTTTACTGAAAAAATCGAATAATGTGCACCATTTTACCAGGGGGAAACAAATACTGGTCCACCCACACACGCACACACACACACACACACACACACACACATATATACACAAACACATACATACGCGTACATCAACATACAAAGAGACTTATACACACACACACACACACACACACGCACTTCTCCGTATAAGACAAAAGCTGAAAAATATCTTTTGACCTTCGAATGACTCTGCTGTGTGTATGTACGCACACACACACACACACACACACATATCTTAATAGCCATTTGACACACATCGCTGGTGGCTATTGTCGCAGCATCGAACACCTTACTACTACTACTACACACACACACACACACACACACACACACACACACACACACACACACACACACATATTTGTTGTGAAAGAGTCATTTCTCAATCTTGGCGCAAAACCAATTTTTTATCCACATGACCTCTACCAACCAATCAAAATTGTTTTGACCAATAATTTTTGCTGGAGCCACTTTTCTAACATTTTAACATAAAAACAGTCTTGGCGCAAAATCAACTTTTTACATTCACATGACCTCTACCGACCAATCAAAATTGTTTTGACCACAAGCATTTTTGCAACACAAAAATAACGCTGGAGCCATTTTTTTAACATAAAAACAGGTAGAATTCCCAAAACTAATCAGATCAGAGCAAACAGCACGGACACTCTATCTCAAAATTATTTTTGAAAAGCATTTAGAAATGCGCAACCGGTAAAAACTTAAAAACTTAAAACCACAACTGAATACTAACCCATACAATCACTAATACTCTTTTATTCCTAATTAAACCATTTTTCAACTGTGAACAATTTGTCAGCATTTTCTATTCCGTTTACCATATATATATATATATATATATATATATATATATATATATATATATATATATATATATATATATATATATATATATATATATATATATATATATATATATATATATGTATATATATATATATATATATATGTATATATATATATATATATATATATATATATATATATATATATATATATATATATATAAATATATATATATATATATATATATATATATATATATATAAAAGGTGGTAAATTGAGAGAATCGCTAGAACGTAGCTTTGTGCTATCCATTCTGGCTCTCTGAGTTCAAATTCCACCGCGTTTAACTTTGCCTTTTATATTTTCGCGGTCGCTAAATAAAGTTCCAATTCAGTACCAGAGTCGTTGCAACGTCGGAAATAACGCTTTATATTGTTCCTCTCAGATTCTCTTTGCTCCGTGTTCAAATCACACCGAGACGAGATTAACTTTGCTTTTCGTCCATTTGAAGTCAATAAATATAAGTACCAGTTCAGTATTTCGGTCATTTCATCCTCTCTATCTCTTACTTCCTCTTTCTTTCATTCTCTCATTGTCTAGAAGAAATCGACTGTACCCATATCTGAGAGGAGTGGACTCTACCAAGTTTAAATGACCAAGATATTCCACAACATATATTACAACACCGGCCACACGACTCCATCGAGAATTAAACGCATGTCAACGCAACACGTTAATAGATGATTTATGGTATTCTTTACTGATCCAGCCACCATTTAATGCCAAATATCTAC
This sequence comes from Eledone cirrhosa, assembly GCA_964016885.1. Taxonomy (NCBI): domain Eukaryota; kingdom Metazoa; phylum Mollusca; class Cephalopoda; order Octopoda; family Eledonidae; genus Eledone; species Eledone cirrhosa. Next base: position 26,458,370 of record OZ024754.1, on the reverse strand, counting down.
CAATTAGTAACTAGTAATTAGTCCTATCGTTTGACATTTCATGATACATTTGAAATATCCAATTGATTAAAACTCGAGTGAAATTTAAGACTTGAAAATGTATTATATATACCTTGATGTTGTGTGTTTAGTCCTAAGTTATCTCCGAAGGTGGGCTGAAAAGTTCATAGGTTGACTATGAATGAGTAATGCTGGTGCTGGTGAAATCTTGCATGCATTAATTTCATGCATTATTTCTTTCCAGAGACTATGTTGAAAAATAAATAAATGTATATATATATATATATATATATATATATATATATATATATATATATATATTTCGTTTCTGAATTTGTTTAGCAAGATTCTTTATCTGAAATGGTGTGTTGAAACCGATATTGTTATACTTTGGGAGGGTCATGTTGCCAATAAGAAACACACGCACCAGTTGCTTTCACTTCAATTTATTATTATAATAAATTTATAATAAATTTATAAATTTATAAATTTCTGGTTGGTTGGTTGGTTCCACAACCAGATAGTTGTTTATATATTGTCATAGTTCTTTCGTCACACACTCTGTGACCTCTTCAGTGACTGGGGATTCCTTTCTTTGTTTCTGTGCCTCTCCTTTGTTCTGTCCTACGCCATTTTGTTTCTGTGTGTGTGTTGTGTGCTCAGTCTGCATAAAGCAGCAGCCTGGAACTCTAGTTTTTATAATCCCTCCGACAAATCGTTCGACCTGCGACGAGTCCCCGCCACGACTTTACCATTTAACAAACGCACGCAATTGCCGTCGCAGGTCAATGAACAAACAGAAGCACAATTTAGTATAGCTAGATCCGAACTTAGAAATATTATAGAACAGTATAGCAAGAAGCATATTAGAATGGAGGCCCAGCAACTGGGAGCAAAATCTGCAAATGGCTTGCGTAAGCTCATGCAGCGCTCGCGCAATGGAGAGATAGCATGCTTTCCAACAGACAAGTCTGGCAGAATGTCGGTTGACAGCCTGCCAAAATACATCCAGGCAATGCAACCCCACATCACTAACACAAGAGAGGTAACACCACAGGAGCATGAGGATAGGGAAAAAGCCCTCAATGCCCATATGGTGATGTGGACGAATATAATGCAGCCCAACAAAAGGACTGCCAACAACTTCCAGGCCTGGAACAATGACGTGCCGGCGTTGTATGGGCCTCGAAAAGACCATAAAACGGGCAGTGACCCTGTCGCGGGACCACCAACACGGCCAGTCTGTGGAGCTAACATTGCTAGTAACTACAGACTGTCCTACTTCCTCTCCCTGATCATACGCCCCATCATCGAAATGTCCTCAGATGTATGTGACAGCACGGAGGACCTCCTCCTCAGCAGAATCGGCGTGAGTAACCGATCTAGGGACCTACCAAACTGCATAATAGGTAGTATGGATGTTGTGTCCCTGTATCCATCTATTGACGTGGATTTTGCTGTGGAGAAATGCGTAGAAATGATCAGTGAGAGCAATGTTGAGTTCCGTGGGATTGATACCAGTGAGCTGGGACTCCTACTTAAACTTACCTATAGTAATAATTACCTAGACACATATGACCTTAGCAACCTATGCCCTACAAGACCAGCAAGAGGCAGACCACCTACCATTACCTCAATGGCCAAGAAAACCCACACAGATAGATGGAACGGGTGGACCAGAGCCATACGGACACCCGAAAACCACGATAAACTGAAGAAAATGATTGCACATGCGGTAGGGGCCAGCATAAAACTAATCCTTAAGGAACATATGTTCAAATTTAATGGAAAAACATATGCCCAAGAGGAAGGAGCAGCCATTGGTGTTAGCATTGCAGGCGACATAGCTAACTTATTCATGGTATGGTGGGACAGTAGACTTAAACTTAAGCTTAAAGAACAATTAGAAGACCCCTTAACCCTGATAATGTACTCCCGCTACGTTGATGATATAAACATCGTAGTTAAGACACCCCCACTAGAGAACAGTCAGGAACTAGAGAAAAACACAATGGAAAGCATCCAGCAAATAGCTAACTCCATCCACCAGAGCATTACAGTTACTATAGACTACCCAAGTAAACACCCCAACCATCGATTACCTGTACTAGACACAGAGCTCTGGTGAGATACCATTAATAACAAAAAACAAATCCTCCATTCCCATTATGCCAAACCCATGACTTCCAAACATCTGATCCACCGAAACTCGGCCGTTTCAGACCATACCAAAATCAACATACTGATTGCGGATTTGGTACGGGTGATGAGAAACGTGTCCCGCATGTGCAACCCCGAAGAACTAGAGAGACACATACAACACTTCATCCACCGTATGCAGTTCTCTGGCTACAATCAGAGAGATAAAATCAGAGTGTATAGAGGAGCCAGAACCAAATGGGAAAAAATGGTAAATAATGACATAAATGGGACCTGCCCCTTGTATAGGAACAAATTTTGGAATAGAATAGAAAGAACTAGGAACAAGGCTAATAGAATAAACTCATGGTATGATAGCAATAAATACCAGAGTGTAATGTTCATCGATACAACCCCTAGAGGTGAATTAGCTTACAAATTTAGAAGGGCCCTAAATAAACATAAACTCAATATTAAGATAGTAGAAAGACCAGGTACCTCCGTAAAAACACTTATTAGCAAGACATACCCTTTTCAAAGACCCTCATGTATAGATAAGAAATGTATAACCTGTAAAATAAGCCCCCATATTAACTGTAAAACTAGAAATGTAGTGTATAGCATAAGATGTACTGAAGGACAATGTAGAGACAAAAATATAGTGTACATAGGTGAGACAGCTCGTAGTGTAGGGGAACGGATAAATGAATACTAGCGAGACCTTCAAGATAGTAAAGAATCATCTGTACTCTACCAACATGCTAAAATAGAACACAAGGGTAAATTAGAGAACATAGAAATAAAAATAGAATCTACACACAGAAAAGACGCAATGTTTAGACAAATTACAGAGGCAATAAACATAAAAGAATTACAACCAAAATTAAATAGAAAACATTCACAACAGAAAACAGCAACATCACAACTTACAATTAAGGACAAAATGAAAACACACACACCCATAAAACAAACAACCAACCAGTAACATGTAAATAAACAAATAAATAAATGAACATAAACACACACAGACACCCGGATGTGGCGCATGCGCAGACTGAGCACACAACACACACACAGAAACAAAATGGCGTAGGACAGAACAAAGGAGAGGCACAGAAACAAAGAAAGGAATCCCCAGTCACTGAAGAGGTCACAGAGTGTGTGACGAAAGAACTATGACAATATATAAACAACTATCTGGTTGTGGAACCAACCAACCAACCAGAAATTTATAAATTTATAAATTTATTATAAATTTATTATAATAATAAATTGAAGTGAAAGCAACTGGTGCGTGTGTTTCTTATTGGCAACATGACCCTCCCAAAGAATAACAATATATATATATATATATATATATCTTACATCCACTTCTAATAAAATTTAATTCTGATGAAACAATAGCCTTAATACACCCAACTTATAAGCTCACCTAGTTAGGGAGCCGAAATACAAATAAAATTCAGAGTAAATAATTCATATTGATACCCTGTAATTAACAAGCTCAAAGTATAAATACTGAGCATTATATAATTGCAGGGTATCAATATGAGTTAGTAACTCTGAATGTTATTTATATTTCGGCTCCCTAACTAGGTGAGCTTATAAGTTGGGTGTATTAAGGCTATTGTTTTTAGCATATCTACTCACACCATTTCTAACATCCAGCGCACAAGGTGAAATATTCGCTCGTGTGTCTTTTAGTTGTATGTGTTTGTTCCATTTGATCTTATCTCTCGCTGAGGAAAGCCTACGGATTATCTGTTACAAACACAATTTTCAGGGCGAAACAGATTAAATCTCTAATCTGTCCGAGAGATGAAATAGTTATTGAGATGGTCTGTTTATCTATTCTATATCTTCCGTTTGCTTCAGGTTAAATTTATCAAACCAATCTGGTATTTCAACCCTCGTAATTTTAGACACACAATTTACTGTGTTTATTTCTACATATATTATTATATAATGCTCAGTATTTATACTTTGAGCTTTTTAATTGCAGGGTATCAATATGAGTTAGTAACTCTGAACTTTATTTGTATATATATATATATATATATATATATATATATATATATATATATTAGAATTGGAGCTCTGAAATAGCAATATATATATGGAAATAGCAATATATATAATGGAATTGGAGCTCTGAAATAGCAATATATATAATGTATTTTGCAATACACTTTATGCTTAATTAAAAGCATTTTGAAGACCGTAAGCTATTGTTTTAAAGTAGTGACAAATTCACTTACTTTGATCTCAGCAAACAGGGGAGATAAGCCGACAAGGCCCTGTTTCGCTTTGGTTGAAGCTTATCAAGGCTAACTACCCCTCCTGTCTACCGAGATCACTGATGTTATATTCTTATAGAAATCTAGTAAATAATCAGGAGCTGATTATGCAGAGCGGTTGTTGGTCAGGCAGAAATTAAAAATTAGAATAGCTTACGGTCTTCAAAATGCTTTTAATTAAGCATAAAGTGTATTGCAAAATACATTATATATACATCCATATATATATTGCTATTTCAGAGCTCCAATTCTAATTTTTAATTTCTGCATGACCAACAACCGCTCTGCATAATCAGCTCCTGATTATTTACTAGATTTCTATAAGAATATAACATCAGTGATCTCGGTAGACAGGAGGGGTAGTTAGCCTTGATAAGCTTCAACCAAAACGAAACACGGCCTTGTCGGCTTATCTCCCCTGTTTGCTGAGATCAAAGTAAGTGAATTTGTCACTACTTTAAAACAATAGCTTACGGTCTTCAAAATGCTTTTAATTAAGCATAAAGTGTATTGCAAAATACATTATATATACATATATATATATATATATATATATATATATATATATATATATATATATATATATACATACGTACATATATATTTGTGTGCATGTATGTATATATATACATACTACTGTACGTCTGTATACATATATGTATGTACGTATACATACTTATATTTAAGTAACAGCCGTACTAAGAGTGAGAAATGAAGTGAAATTTCGTTTCATTTTTTTTCCATTTATATATATATATATGTATGTATATATATATATGTATACTGTTGACTTTCAAGAGTTCGTATAGTTGAAGCCACATAAACCAAAAAAGAGGTATAAGGATTCCTTGAAAGCCTCTTTGAAAGCCTCTTTGAAAGACGCTAACATCTCTGCTGATACATGGGAAAATATTGCTGCTGATCGTAATAAATGGAGAAAGACTGTATATGAGGGAAAAGTTGCCTTTGAGGCAACTCGAATCGCATACGAGAAAGCAAAAAGGGATGTGAGGAAGGGCATTGCTGTTGCACTTCCAGACGGCGAGGGTCCTCCTATGGTGCTGACATGCAGCGTCTGTGCGAAGCTGGACTCGAAAGTCATCTTCGCAGTCATAAAGTAAGACCAGTGGTTGACTACTAGGCTGCTGTTGGAGATGCTACTCATCATGCTTGCCAAACATGTGGTAGAGAATGTAAATCAGCAGGAGGGCTCAAGCGACATGCAAAAGTACATGAACTTCAACCACAGCCGGCTATTCCCAGTGAATGTTTTGGTTGCCGACTCTGTGCAAGACATTTTAGATCATTGGCTGGGCTAAAAAGCCACATTCGATCGCAGCGCTGTTAGTTGCTATCGTGTGTGTGTGTAAAGATATGTTTATGTGTGTGCGTGTGTGTGTATATATATATATATTATTATTGTTGTTGTTGTCGTTATTATTATTGTTATTAATATATATGTATGTGTATGTGTGTGTATATATATATATATATATGTATGTATATATTTTTTTTCTCGTGCAATGGCCATACTCGATAACGAGGGGGCAGCCATCATCATATATATATAGAGAGAGAGAGAGACTTAGCACTTTCCTGTAAACAAGTGCTATTATGCTTCATATCATGTTACCTTATTTTATCTGATAAGAACACAATTTTTGTCCCAGGATGATTTTGTATTCGAAATGCGCATAATAAAATATATGAAACTTTTTTAACCATCTTTTAATTTCTTTTTTATTATATATATATATATATATATATATATATATAGTAATAAGAATAAATTTGAAGACTAAAATCCAAAGAGGGCTCGATAAGGATAAATATATATCAAATATATAAGAACCGTAGAGCAAATATTTATTAAAATAACAGATTAAAGTTTAAGCAAAGAATCGCTGCTTTCACCCTTAACGGGATCTTCTGAAACTAACAAAGTCAATCTGTAAACGCAGAGCTGGATATTTCAAAAAACGTTGCAACCGGAGGAAGACAGGAAGGCGATACTTTGGTTCGTGGAAACGTTCGCTGGCAAAGAACGGGAAAAAACGAATATAATACGTCATTAATAGGAGCGGTGAAAAACAATTACGCGCAAAGACAGAACCACGTTTATGGTATAAAAGAGGTCGTAGACTAATGTTCTCTTAGGTGGTGCAAAGAGACGTACTCTGGCAATGAACGAAAAAACGAAGATAATACGTCATATGTGGAGCGTGGAGAACAATAGCACGCAAAGACAAAACCACATAAATGGTATAGCAGAAGTCGTAGACTAAATTTATAACAAGGAGACCAAATGAATCACCGCTACAGAGTTAAGAACAAAGTAAATAAATACAATACAGAAGTAATAGAAATAAATAAATACATACACGCAAACAAATACGTACATACACGAGCATACGCAAAAACTTACCATAGGTATACAAAACACCGCACATATAAATATGTGCGTGTGTGAGTATGCGTGTATACAAATAAATAAATAATTATATAAACGTATATAAATAAATAAATACGTATATAACAAGCGCACACACATACCTTTCTTATAAACACACAAATGTTCGGAGACGTAAGTCAACCAAAACATGAAGTACACATATACACACACCCACCATACGTACGAACCTGCATACTCACACAGACGCAAAACTCCCGTATACACATAGCCAAACCATATGTACCAGAATATATAAAATTATACGCCATAACAATCAAATATACGTACGAGAAGGTATACGTACCTTCACAAGACATACGGGTAATATATACTTACCTATGCAAATAAGTAAAGGTATAAACAAAACATATACTTAGCTCCCACATCAAGACGTAAAATATCCACGTATAGATCGTACTATCCGTTAGGGTATAACGTGGGGCTGTAATACAGGAAAGTTTTGTGCAATTTATGTTTACAAGCCGAAATTGCCTCAGATTTTTTGTTCAAGATGTGGTCTGTGGCGTAGAGTATTTCCAGGGCCTCAGCGGCGCAGAGGTCACATGGTCTTTTATTTCCGTTATACGATCTAGCCCTAGTTAGGATCTCCCAGTGTAACTTATATTGGGTGTGGTTGTCTTTTAGACTCCAGATATAAGCTGAAAGTGACGTCATATTCCTTCTTAGAGGGTAACGAAAAGAATGGGTATGCATGTAAAGACGCTGCTTGAAACTATTGGCGGTTAACCCTATGTAGGCCCTACGGGACGTGGGTGTTACAACCTTACATTTGTAGACAATGTTATTAGAGAGGCATTTCCTGGATAGGGGGCAATCAGCCCGATTCCTGCAATTACAGTTAGTACTAGCTACAGGGTTGCATGTGTTCCTACGGCTAGGTAGTTTAGCTAAATTTGAAGCTGTGATGTTATGTGCAAGGTTAGGAGTCGTAGAGTAAGAAATTTTAATAGTATTTCTATTAAAGATTTTACTATATTTATGTGTAGGGGGAAATGCTTCGTAATAAGGGAAAGAAAGATCTTAGCTAATGGTGTGGCCACCTCCATATTATATGGGGGGTTATACCAACAAATGCGACGGGGTCTATTACTTCTAGGTCTATTTTCGTACTCTGTATATGCTACCTTATCGACAAATCCACTTCGAGCAAGAGCTTCATTGTAATAAGTGGAATGGTCGTTGAAAATACGTTCGTTAGTGGAAAGACGGGAAAGCCTCAACGAAACGTTTCTTACCAGGTTCTTGGTTATGCTGGCAGGATGGTTGGAATGCTTACTTATGTAATTAAGCGTATCATTCGGCTTTCTATACGGGTAATACAACCCATTCAATAAATTGAGGGTAACGTCGAGGTAATTAACGATCGAGAGATTGGCCTCAACCTCTATAGAGAGGTTGAAGCCTTTAAAGAAGGCTGTGAGTTCTTTTCTGAACCTGTCGCAAGCACGAGGTCCGCACTTAGTCATGGTCAAAAGACCATCGTCACGGTACAAACCACCGCCCGCGTTTACAGATTGACATTGTTAGTTTCAGAAGATCCCGTTAAGGGTGAAAGCAGCGATTCTTTGCTTAAACTTTAATCTGTTATTTTAATATATATATACAGTCATTCCGTGTTAATAAATCTGTTATTAGTTTCCAGATATAGAATAGAACACTTGAATAAGCAGTATTGATTACTCGACTTGGTATAGCTCCACCGTTATGATATTATCACTACAACAGTGTCGGTATAGTTACGAATTAGAAGCCAGTATGTTTGAATTTCACCACATTATATTTATTATGTAACCATTGTTACGTTTCTTCCTCCATTTCTCTTTCTTCCTACTGCCACCTGATTTTCTTACCCGGAGATTTACGCATCTGCATTGTAGAGGCTTCCAAAACGACCATTTTCCAATGTTTCAAGCAAATTTAAACACTCTCTTATATATATATATATATATATATATATATATATAGAGAGAGAGAGAGAGAGAGAGAGAGAGAGAGAGAGAGAGAGAGAGAGAGAGAGAGAGAGAGAGAGAGAGAATGAAAATGGCGTGCTGTGTTGTTGCGAATGTGATACATATGAAGTAAAATTTAGAAAGAGAAGCCGGGACTACCCTTCATCAGTGATCGACTAGCCATCATAGGTATTCCTTCGCATTAAAGATCAGATACCTCCGGCCAGCGAGAACAATAACTAAAATAAGTTATTGGGATAAAAAGAATTGGGTGGAGAAAGAAAGAGGTGAACAAACAAAAATGGTGAGGCAACGTAGAGAGAGGATAAATGAGAAAATCAAGTCAGTGATTCATTTAAACATAAGAACTTGCGAACATTGACGAGAAGACGAAAGACCATCCGTACCGTGCGAAAAGTGAGCGAGAAAAGAATTTCGTATATATACATATATATATATATATATGTATGTATATATATGTATATATACATATATATATATATATATATATATATATGTATGTATATATATATATATATATATATATATATATATATATATATATATATATATATATATATATATATATATTATAATTATTACACTCCCTTACCTCCTTTCTTTCCGCATCTAAGTGTACGAGTGTGCAGGCGTTTTATGCGCGCGCCTTCATATTCATATATTTACGATGTAACCATTTCTGTCTGTATAATAAAGACATATAGATACATTTGCCCTAAATTTTAGAATTACGCACACTTTCTCACTATACATATACATGTGCACATATACATATATGCACATCTGTGAGCGTATATACATACATATACACACACCTAACTATATTTCTTGATAGATTTTTATATATTTCAATTTCTATTTCATTAATCTATATCTTTTTTTGATTTTCTTGATGTGTTTTTCTAAGTATTTGCCCATGTTTTATATTGCCTCGTCTGACGAACGAATGAAGTCGTTTATTTCGTATTCGCCTCATTCGGGAAACCTCTGGTAATGAGGTAATTATATTGTATTGATTTTTATACATTAAATTTTGCTCTGATACTTACATAGAGCACTCTTCATTTCTATGACCTTTTCTGTTTCCAACGGAAATTTCAATACTTATATATATATATATATATTTATATATATATATATGAGCAATCGAGTTTATAGCGAATATATTTCCTATAGCCGCATCAATATATATATATTGACAATGTGATTAATAATTTTACGTATTAACCAATATTTTAATGCATTTACTTTAGTTGAGCTGCTTCATTTTAGACCAAACGCACTGCTATTTCTAGTATTTCCATTTGCCTGCCAAGTGATGATGATGGGGATGATGATAATGATGATGATGATGATGATGACGATGATGATGATAAATCACTGGAATTCTATAGAAAACAAACCATGAAATTACACCTTTCTTTTTGATAATGCTTAGCATCTACATAGAAAACTTTAACAATAACAACCGACAGCATGCTAATACAAAGAAACGTAATAACATGAGATTCAAATGAAAAGAGAAAATAACCATTGTTTCTGAAAATATAGCTACGATCAATAACAATATTTCTAGCAACCTACAGAGTGCTTTCAGAGTCATACTTTCCAATAGTCAAGACTGTTTCTTGGAATATTCTTAACAAAGAACAACTATTAATGTACTGCGCTATAAAGTAGTATAACTTATTATATAACATATTGTGAAATATCTGATTAAGATTGTTTTTGGAAAGCCTGTACAATGCAAGTTAGAGATACAAGAGTGAAGCCCCAGAATTGTATAAAGTAAAAATACATAAATATATACACTTTGTATATTTTTATCTTATATTTCATGGTATTTTGAGGTTAAACTCTTTTTCTATTTTTTTCCTCTTTTTTCAAAAAAAGAAAATGGAATGTGATGGTGATAAGGAGTAGAGATCTTCTTGCGTTACTCTATTCTAGTGTTCACTCTTATATTCCTAACTTGCATTTTACCCGCTTTCATAAATCAACCATAAACATACTGATATCGTGGAAGAATGTTATTTACACGAAATCACGAAACATTCTAAGAATCACATAATCTTTCATACTCGGTTGCTTCTGGCGGGTTGTTTTTTTTTTGTTTTTTGGGGGTTTTTTAAGTGGGGACGTAACTCTTACTTATTTTAGTTCACATTTCTAACAACTATTTATTTCTAATAACTATTTATTTCTAATATATTGCGTTTAACGTTTTAATGTTGCATTTATATTTACAATAAAGAAGAAAGCTGTAGTGTATTAATATCCTCAGCCACACACATATACGCACACTACATTCTGAATTCAAATAATATCAGATCCAACATATGCTTTTTTTGTTTTGTTTTTTGGTGCAGTGTTTCTCAACCGGGGTTCCTCGAAAGCCTAGGGTGCCACAAGAGGGCACTAGGGGTTCCGTGAGAAACAGTGATAAATAGGTTATTGAATTTAGATATTAATAATTGTTTCTACTTTTGGCACAAGGCCAGCAATTGCCCAGTGCATTACTGGTACTTTATTTTATCGACCCCTTAAGGATGAAAGGCAAAGTTAACCTCGGCGGGATTTGAACTCAGAATGGCAAGGGCCGTAACTCTATGCGTGAGAGCATGGCGTCCGACCCTCTACCGATACTGACAATCCAATTTAGATATTAATAATGGTATATAATATTTTTTATCCCGGGCTTCCCCGAGACATGGAAACTATTTCAAGGGTTCCTTGGAGGTAAAAAGGTTGAGAAACGCTGTTCTATCGGTCTATAAAATAATTAGCAGACATGCATTGTAATTAGTTCAATTTACTATACTGCTTCCTCATATATGTTAATGTTAGGCTTATAATACAAAGAGAAAAAGGAGGGGAAGATCAAGAACTACTATATAACTTGTTTCTTTTTTTTGTTACTAAATTAGGCATGTAAATGGCAAATCAATTGAGAAACGTAAAACGAACGCCCCATGCTATGTATGGCTAATACGTTTATGCAGTGAATACCTAACATAAATATTATAACATTGTCTTGTTTGGTTCACAAGTTATATCCTTCATGAAGCAGAAAATACAGCAATACTTCCCAAACAAGGAAAGGCCATCAGCACTGAGAGTTGCACTGACAAGAATATCTATGATTCCTATTGCATTTTATTCTACTGTGTAGTCAGGGAAGGAAAGGCAGCACCAAGGACTCTGAGAATAGTGGAAGTGAGTGAGGATGGTGTCCTCAAACCCTAGAGTCAAGACTCTGGTGCTGTTAAACAGCGCAACGGATTAGATCTACCACCCTGATAAGCCACAACATGGCTTGAACAAATACTGAAAGACTCCTCGTCCGATACTCTAACAATTCCGACAATCCACCGCCATTGGTCAGTACCTATTTTATTGTCCTACACAGTCTGTCAATTCGCCTCCTATGATTGTCATTGTTAATCATATGAGCAGTATTTTTAAACATATCTTTCTTTCAAATATGCACACCTATCTCAACAAGTACTATTTGATGGTAAAGCAAAGCCGATAACCATCATTTGTTTTTTGTTTTTTTGTTGTTTTATCTAATGTATTTAAAAACGAATCACCTGGGTTTACATATAAATTTGCATTTGTTTAAGATATGGAGATTCATGGATGCAATATTATAACAGAATTTAAGCAGAGACACAGCAACGAATACAGCAAACCAGGTATGATTTTTGCCAACAGAAAAATATAGTTTAAATAGTTGATTTAACAATACTGAATAACTATGCCCCACAGATGAGAGCTGTGACTCGAAGAAATTGCACTGAATTCGTTATTGAATTGAAATCATTAGAGCATATGAAAAAAAAATATCTGCTATCATTTCTATTTGTGATTGATACAACAGAAATTATATAAACACACCTCAGCAAAAATGTTGACATTTTGTGTATCAGAAGGCTTGCTGAAAATACAGATATTATGGTGTATAAATGTTAGACTATTGTTCTTAAAGCATTTGTTAACATTGGATAACTCCATACTATGTTGTGTATGCTTCATATAGAAAATATCTCCATAAATATGAGAACTAGGATATAAATTTCAACACGAAGTATTCATCAATAGTAAGACACTGATTTTAATGGTGTAGGCATTTCAAAAAGTACGAAAGTAAACTTAATTTTGCAGCGAAAATCTTGCATGGAACCAACGCAAATGCTTATGCGTTAGCGGCCGTGCTCTAAAGCTTTAATGCAGCGATACCTCAAAGGGACGAACAAATTCGATGTTTCTTCTATGGAAGTCCTTCCTCTTATTGATAGCCTGCATTGCATTAGAAATCTTACATAACAACCTGTTTGAGAAAGTCGTGTTGGTGGTTACGTGATGATAGCATTACGCTACAGTGTATTAGGCCAGCAATTTCTTCGGAGCGGAAAGTCAATTATATTGACTCCAGTAATTTACTGGTACTTTATTTTATCGACCTCGAGAGAATGAAAGACAAAGTTAACCACAAAGAGATTTGAACGCTGTACATAAAGAACCAGAATAAATACTGCAAAGAAGTTTGTACGATTTTGTCAATCCTGCGTCCTTCCCAGTTTTACTAATATAATCAAGATTGATAAGGAGGTGAGATGAACAGTAGGTAGAGGTGGGGAAAGAATTGTGTAGGTTGTTATAAGTTTGACTCATGAACCATCACACTTTTTTCACAATATTATCACCTGTATAATTTGACAGCCAAAAATTATCTTATCTTAAAACTAAAGGTGGTGGTAGTAGTAGACCTTTCACAAAGTATATAGCTGATGTCCTATAACATATTCCACGAGTCACGGTCATCTTTCATTATATTCTACAATATATTAATTTGGTTTTCTCATCATATTTTAAGCCTTTGATCTCTTTTTTTATAGCCTTAGATTTTCGCTCAAACCTTCGTAGATTTTGTAAACAAATGACGTCATATATTTTTCTACGTTTATAAATCTTTCTAGCAATTTCCTTTATTTACTTGTTGATATAAAATAAAAATTAAATAGTATACCCCACATATATAGATTTTTACTAGTAATTATTAATTTTGACATAGATAGACTATTTTTATTTTTATTTTATTTTATTTTATTTTATTTTATTTTATTTTATTTTATTTTATTTTATTTTATTTTATTTTATTAATACATTTTTACACTTCTTAATCCAATTTTTAGTATTTAAACCCAATATAAAATAATATACCCAGTTTCTATATTTAGGCCCCTAATATAATTGTTTCTACTTTTGGCACAAGGCCAGCAATTATCCCAGTGTATTACTGGTATTTTATTTTATCGACCCCGTAAGGATGAAAGGCAAAGTTAACCTCGGTCCCTAATATAATATTCTCACATACACCTCATCAATTTACTTTTTAACCGTTATTTACAGCTGTTTTTCATTTTGACAGCGTTCCTGATCAAAAGTCTCTCTCTCTCTCTCTTTCTCTCTCTCTCTCTTCCTTTTTCTCCTTTTTTCCTTTCTTTCCATCTCTTTCGTTTTCCTTTTTCTCCTCTTCTTTCCTTTCTTCTATTTTCCTAACACTTATATTTCTGTCATATGTAGACTTAGCACTTTCCTGTAAACAAGTGCCTCATATAAGGGTGGTGGATTGGCAGTATCAGTAGAGAGTCGGACCCCATGCTTTGACGTATAGAGTTACGGCCCTTGCCATTCTGAGTTAAAATCCCGCCGTGGTTAACTTTGCCTTTCATCCTTACGGGGTCGATAAAATAAAGTACCAGTAATGCACTGGGTAATTGCTGGCCTTGTGCCAAAAGTAGAAACAATTATGCCTCATATCATGTTACCTTATTTTATCTGATGAGAACACAAATTTTGTCCCAGGATGATTTTGTATTTGAAATGCGCATAATAAAATATATGGAACTCTTTTAACCATCTTTTAATTTCTTCTTACAAATATATATATAGAGATAGATAGATATATACATATATATATATACATACATATATATACATATATATATGCTCAAATTCTTATGTATATATACATATATATATACATATATATTTACATACATACATATATTTACATGTATATATATATATATATATATATATGTGTGTGTGTGTGTGTGTGTGTGTGTGTGTGTGTGTGTGTGTGTGTGTGTGTGTGTGTGTGTGTGTGTGTGTGTGTGTGTGTGTGTGTGTGTAGTGTTCAAGATTAAACAAGACAAACACAGAGATGCAAAAGCGCAAAGTCTTATTAGTTTCACGCTTGGGAAGAAAGAGAGAGAACAAGAGAGACATACATACATACATACATACATACATACATACATACATACATACATACATACATACATACATACATGGTGGCTGCCAACTCGTTTTCGAGTACGGCCACTACTTTATATCCATGTAGGAGAACCCCTACCGAAGCGCTGGTGGTCAGTGTCCGATAATTGGACGTGTGTAATTACGGCTTACATGAAGGCAACATACCATATATTGGAAAAAGTTGAGCTACATTACGCGGTAAGATTACATACAATAATTCTACATAAGTGTTTGAACTGTAAGTGTGTTGTAAAACACCTATTTATATGAACGATACATACAATTATGATATATGAACGATACATACACTTTAACATATAAATGCAACGTTGTTATATTACATTTATAAAGAAATATAAAAGTAACGTTTTCGATTCAGAAACAAAAATATAAGTGTTTGAACTGTGAATGTTGTGAATATGTTGTAGAACACCTATTTATATGAATGATACATAAACTTTAACATATAAATACAGCATTGTTATATTATATTACATTCGTAAAGGAATATACTAAGTAACGGTTCTTTTTGTTCTCGATTCAAACGATTCAAGAACAACGTTTAAAACACAGTTGTAGAATTAAAAACTAACTGAAAAGAAATATTACCCAAGCTGTGAATAACTTTAAATTTGATTCTGACAGAACTTTGTCGTAACTTTTAAAGAAGATCATCGACTATTTAAAAAAAATAAATACAAAATATTAGTGAATAGACGAACTCATCATGGCAAAAAGTACAAGTCTCCTTCGACCAAATCGCAATTACAACCGTTGTATACAGTGGAGCTACGAGCTTAACAAAGAATTATATGAAGCATACAAACAATCTGAACCCCAAAAGTTCGGTTTTATGCAAAGGCTAAAAACTTTATGGAACTCCAAACACCCAGAATTAGACTTTTCTCCAAAGCATCTAAATGAACAGGCAAAACGTATCATTAGATGTAAATTGATACATCTAACGGAATCGAGTGATACTACAAATACAGCCCTTGTAGACAACCACCCCACCTCCATTGACAGACAAAGAGAATGGCCGGCTAAATCTAACAGTGAACAGCTCACCAACAATTTTGCTGAAATCCATCCCACTTCCACTGAAGAACAGCGAGAAAGGTCAGCTGACTCTAGTAGTAATTGTCACCACATCAACAACGAGGCTGCAATTCATGACTCTACTGAACAAACAGAGCACCAAAAACTTGTGGGCACCCTACAAGTGATATGGAACGATATGTTTCAAGAGATACACAGCCTTAATGTGAGTGACAGACCATACAACACTAGAGTCAGTAAAGAACCCACTAAATTGGAATTGGAAGCGGTGAACGAAATAGCTGGCAATTATCTGAAGGCTATACGATCTAAAGGTGTAGAAACGACATTTGAAACGCTCAATGTTTTGTTATATGTTTCAGCTGTCACATTGCTATCATATAACACACATCTAAAACCACGCAATCAAGATACAAACAGAAAGCCTGAACCAGCGTGGATGCGAAATTTAAAAACCAAAATTTTGTCCCTGAGACGAAGTATCTCACACATCGCAGTCGTTATGAAATGCAACATAGAGAGAAACTTCACACGACACCAGGAAGACCTAAAGAAAAAGTTAGAGAGACGATTTGGAGATACCAAATTTAAAACTTTGAACTCCAAATTACACCAGTTGAAACAACAACTCACAGCTACAACAGAAAGACTAAAATATAAGTCAACAGCCCATAAACGACAAGTGCTAAATAGATTGTTTGCCAGAGATCCTAAATCAGTTTATCGCAGCTTCGGTGGCAAAAGCTCAATCCCTGTAAACGACACCCCTTCAAAAGAACAGGTTGAGAACTACTGGAGATCTGTATGGGAAACGGATGACGGATTCAACAGACAAGCTAATTGGCTAAAACAACTGGAACAGGACTACTGCCAACATGTCCAGACAAAACAATATGACATAGATGGGTCAATACTGGAAACAGCTCTACAGAAAATGTCGAATAGGAAATCGCCAGGCCCAGACCTCATTACAGGATACTGGTTGAAGAATTTCACTTTCTATCGGCAAGATCTCATACGGCTGTTTACAGAAACCATTAAGGGCACACAAGAACTGCCCAGATGGTTATCAACTGCCACTACTCTCCTCATTCCCAAAAATAGCCAAACCACCCTTGCTAAAAATTACCGCCCAATTGCCTGCCAAAACATCATGTATAAATTATATACTGGGTGCCTTAACCTGTTCTTACAGGATCACTGTGCTACCAACAACATCATAACACCTGAGCAAGCTGGTGGAAAGAGGGAGGTGTGGGGTTGCATAGATCACCTACTAACTAACAAAATGATTCAGGAAAAAACAACAAAGAATCGCAGAAACATGACTGTCGTGTGGCTGGACTATCAAAAAGCATTTGATAGTGTACCTCATGGGTGGATTATTAAGGCTTTACAGTTAGCTAAAGTCCCACAACCATTAGTAGCTGCTGTTGAACGCCTGACCAAGAACTGGTACACCAATTTGATCCTTAGAGGTGAGAAGGAGCAGGTTAAGACTGATAGGATACATTACCAGAAGGGCATCTTTCAGGGTGATAGCTTGTCAGTACTACTCTTCGTTCTCTCACTGAATCCACTATCTTACCTACTCAGGAAACAAGGTGGACAAAGAAGTGGGCCCAGAAGTATCTCCCATCTTTTCTTTGTTGATGACCTGAAGTTGTATGGGCCAAATATCAATGACATCAAGAAACAATTGGACCTCATTACACAATTTTCAACCGACATCAAAATGAAATTTGGTGAGTCCAAGTGTGCATATTTGGCAGTAAAACGTGGAAGAGCTGTGCCCTCCTCTAGAAATCTAGATATGAACGGCCTGACAATACAACCTCTGCAGTCAGGTGACAACTACAGATATCTTGGACAGGATGAGAATGTCAGATATGATGGACCCATAAATAAGGAGAGAACCAGAACTGAATACCTCAGAAGAGTAAAAAAAATATGGTCATCAGAACTGTCAGCATACAACAAATACATTGCCCACAATACCTATGCTGTGCCAATTATAACGCCAACATTTGGCCTACTGAACTGGTCATTGCAAGAACTAAGTGAGATGGATGTTAGAACTCGTAAACTTCTCAGTGTTGCTGGGAACTTTAACATCAATGGTGATGTGGATAGGCTATACTTCTCACGCAAGGAAGGTGGCCGGGGTCTAAAATCAATATTAACAACATATGAGACCCGGATAGTAACACTGAAGCAACACCTTCAACAGAGGAAAAAGGTTGGCGACCATCTTGCTCAGGTTTATGAGCATGAAAAAAGAAATATCATTAGAATAGCGACTGATCTGGAGGAGAGATATGGAATAAAGCCTGATATAAATCTCTCACCCAGAGAAATCGGAAGATCCTATTCAATGTTCAAACAAGAAAAAAAAATTGACCAATTTACAGAGAAAGTTGTGCATGGATACTTGAGGCGTAAAACACAGACCATAGAGGGGATAAACCACTCAAAAAGCCTGGCATGGAGTTCCGACAAGTTTATGACATCACACCTTGAGGGATATCTCTATGCAATACAGGAACAAGAACTCCCTACCAAATATCTGCTGCACAAAAGAGGAGGGCCAGCAGCTGACAATAAATGTAGGCTATGTAAAACAAAGATCGAGGATGTAAGCCACATTGTTGCCAGCTGCGAAAGAATGTCATCTCGCTACTACCTCCCCATGAGACACGATGGGATAGCTAGAACTATCTGGAACGCACTTCGGAAAACAAAATTAACAACAAACGAGGAAGAATATAATGAGACAGATGGCACTAAGGAATACTGGTGGAACCTGAAAATAAAAACTGCCACCAAATTAAAGCACAACCGGCCTGATATTGTAGTTTGGGACCACACATTGAAAACGTGTTCTGTTGTGGAGATCAGCTGCCCACTTGATGTAAACGTTGTCAGAAAAATACAGGAGAAGGAGGACATCTACGGACCATTGATGAGGAGCTTACAAATCCAGTATCCAAGATACACCTTTAGCTTCATACCCATCATTATTGGTGCTACGGGTTATATACCAACCCGCTTGGACCAAAGTATGACCGAACTTGGATTTGCGGACAAAAAGCGCAGCTCCCTAATTCATAGTCTACAAATGGCTGCGATAGCTGGCACCTTCAAAATATGCAAAACATTCTTGCGATTCAAGGGATGACAATTTCTTTTCTTTTACAACCTTGCCACCAGGAAGGTGGCCGGTCAAAAAAATATACTCGAAATTAAGAGAAAGAGAAAACATACATACATACATACATACATACATACATACATACATACATACATGGTGGCTGCCAACTCGTTTTCGAGTACGGCCACTACTTTATATCCATGTAGGAGAACCCCTACCGAAGCGCTGAACGAGTGTGACTTTTTAGTCCAGCCAGCGACTTGAAAACTCTGGTACAAACACTACACTTGTGACAATTACTGACACATAGTGCTGGGCCCATGGTACCATGTGACGACAAGTGCAGAGAGATCTCCAGATATAAAGCAATGCCTGTGCCGTGAAGCTTTTATAGTGAGGAAAGGCACTGCACAAAGCCAGTCCCACTCTCTTAACCAAGATGATATTTACCAAAAAGAAGAACAAGTCAACATCATTGGATACCATCAGGGTTGCAGGTGTTATATCAGAGTTTTCCTTCTCCTAGAATTCATACATACATACATACATACATACATACATACATACATACATACATACATACATACATACATACATACATACATACATACATAACAATGGCGACCGTTGTGGTCAGTGTCCGATAATCGGACGTGTGTAATTACGGCTTACATGAAGGCAACATACCATATATTGGAAAAAGTTGATCTACATTACGCGGTAAGATTACATACAATAATTCTACATAAGTGTCTGAACTGTAAGTGTGTTGTAAAATACCTATTTATATGAACGATACATACACTTATGATATATGAACGATACATATACTTTAACATATAAATGCAACGTTGTTATATTACATTTATAAAGAAATATACAAGTAACGTTTTCGATTCAGAAACAAAAACATAAGTGTTTGAACTGTGAATATGTTGTGAATAAGTTGTAGAACACCTATTTATATGAATGATACATAAACTTTAACATATAAATACAGCGTTGTTATATTATATTACATTCATAAAGGAATATACTAAGTAACGGTTCTTTTTGTTCTCGATTCAAACGATTCAAGAACAACGTTTAAAACACAGTTGTAGAATTAAAAACTAACTGAAAAGAAGTGAATAACTTTAAATTTAAAAAGCTGTGAATAACTTTAAATTTGATTCTGACAGAACTTTGTCGAAACTTTTAAAGAAGATCATCGACTATTTTGAAAAATAAATACGAAATATTAGTGAATAGACGAACTCATCATGGCAAAAAGTACAAGTCTCCTTCGACCAAATCGCAACTACAACCGTTGTATACAGTGGAGCTACGAGCTTAACAAAGTATTATATGAAGCATACAAACAATCTGAACCCCAAAAGTTCGGTTTTATGCAAAGGCTAAAAACTTTATGGAACTCCAAACACCCAGAATTAGACTTTTCTCCAAAGCATTTAAATGAACAGGCAAAACGTATCATTAGATGTAAATTGATACATCTAACGGAATTGAGTGATACTACAAATACAGCCCTTGTAGACAACCACCCCACCTCCACTGACAGACAAAGAGAATGGCCAGCTAAATCTAACAGTGAACAGCTCACCAACAATTTTGCTGAAATCCATCCCACTTCCACTGAAGAACAGCGAGAAAGGTCAGCTAACTCTAGTAGTAATTGTCACCACATCAACATCGAGGCTGAAATTCATGACTCTACTGAACAAACAGAGCACCAAAAACTTGTGGACACCCTACAAGTGATATGGAACGATATGTTTCAAGAGATACACAGCCTTAATGTGAGTGACAAACCATACAACACCAGAATCAGTAAAGAACCCAATAAATTGGAATTGGAAGCGGTGAACGAAATAGCTGGAAATTATCTGAAGGCTATACGATCTAAAGGTGTAGAAACGACATTTGAAACGCTTAATGTTTTGTTATATGTTTCAGCTGTCACATTGCTATCATATAACACACATCTAAAACCACGCAATCAAGATACAAACAGAAAGCCTGAACCAGCGTGGATGCGAAATTTAAAAAACAAAATTTTGTCCCTGAGACGAAGTATCTCACACATCGCAGTCGTTATGAAATGCAACATAGAGAGCAACTTCACACGACACCAGGAAGACCTAAAGAAAAAGTTAGAGAGACGATTTGGAGATACAAAATTTAAAACTTTGAACTCCAAATTACACCAGTTGAAACAACTCACAGCTACAACAGAAAGACTAAAATATAAGTTAACAGCACATAAACGACAAGTGCTAAATAGATTGTTTGCCATAGATCCTAAATCAGTTTATCGCAGCTTCGGTGGCAAAAGCTCAATCCCTGTAAACGACACCCCTTCAAAAGAACAGGTTGAGAGTTACTGGAGATCTGTATGGGAAACGGATGACGGATTCAACAGACAAGCTAATTGGCTAAAAGAACTGGAACAGGACTACTGCCAACATGTCCAGACAAAACAATATGACATAGATGGGTCAATACTGGAAACAGCTCTACAGAAAATGTCGAATAGGAAATCGCCAGGCCCAGACCTCATTACAGGATACTGGTTGAAGAATTTCACTTTCTATCGGCAAGATCTCATACGGCTGTTTACAGAAACCATTAAAGGCACACAAGAACTTCCCAGATGGTTATCAACTGCCACTACTCTCCTCATTCCCAAAAATAGCCAAACCACCCTTGCTAAAAATTACCGCCCAATAGCCTGCCAAAACATCATGTATAAATTATATACTGGGTGCCTTAACCTGTTCTTACAGGATCACTGTGCTACCAACAACATCATAACACCTGAGCAAGCTGGTGGAAAGAGGGAGGTGTGGGGTTGCATAGATCACCTACTAACTAACAAAATGATTCAGGAAAAAACAACAAAGAATCGCAGAAACATGACTGTGGTGTGGCTGGACTATCAAAAAGCATTTGATAGTGTACCTCGTGGGTGGATTATTAAGGCTTTACAGTTAGCTAAAGTCCCACAACCATTGGTAGCTGTTGTTGAACACCTGACCAAGAACTGGTACACCAATTTGATCCTTAGAGGTGAGAAGGAGCAAGTTAAGACTGATAAGATACATTACCAGAAGGGCATCTTTCAGGGTGATAGCTTGTCAGTGCTACTCTTCGTTCTCTCACTGAATCCACTATCTTACCTATTCAGGAAACAAGGTGGACAAAGAAGTGGGCCCAGAAGTATCTCCCATCTTTTCTTTGTTGATGACCTGAAGTTGTATGGGCTAAATATCAATGACATCAAGAAACAATTGGACCTCATTATACAATTTTCAACCGACATCAAAATGAAATTTGGTGAGTCCAAGTGTGCATATTTGGCAGTAAAACATGGAAGAGCTGTGCCCTCCTCTAGAAATCTAGAGATGAACGGCCTGACAATACAACCTCTGCAGTCAGGTGACAACTACAGATATCTTGGACAGGATGAGAATGTCAGATATGATGGACCCATAAATAAGGAGAGAACCAGAACTGAATACCTCAGAAGAGTAAAGAAAATATGGTCATCAGAACTGTCAGCATACAACAAATACATTGCCCACAATACTTATGCTGTGCCAATTCTAACGCCAACATTTGGCCTGCTGAACTGGTCATTGCAAGAACTAAGTGAGATGGATGTTAGAACTCGAAAACTACTCAGTATTACTGGGAACTTTAACATCAATGGTGATGTGGATAGGCTATACTTTTCACGCAAGGAAGGTGGCCGGGTCTAAAATCAATATTAACAACATATGAGACCCAGATGGTAACACTGAAGCAACACCTTCAACAGAGGAAAAAGGTTGGCAACCATCTTGCCCAGGTTTATGAGCATGAAAAAAAAATATATCATGAGAATAGCGACTGATCTGGAGGAGAGATATGGAATAAAGCCTGATATAAATCTCTCACCCAGAGAAATCGGAAGATCCTATTCAATGTTCAAACAAGATGAAAAAAAATTGACCAATTTACAGAAAAAGTTGTGCATGGATACTTGAGGCGTAAAACACAGACCATAGAGGGGATAAACCACTCAAAAAGCCTGGCATGGAGTTCCGACAAGTTTATGACATCACACCTTGAGGGATATCTCTATGCAATACAGGAACAAGAACTCCCTACCAAATATCTGCTGCACAAAAGAGGAGGGTCAGCAGCTGACAATAAATGTAGGCTATGTAAAACAAAGATCGAGGATGTAAGCCACTTGTTGCCAGCTGCGAAAGATTGTCATCTCGCTACTACCTCCCCATGAGACACGATGGGATAGCTAGAACCATCTGGAACGCACTTCGGAAAACAAAATTAACAACAAACGAGGAGGAATATATTGAGATAGATGGCACTAAGGAATACTGGTGAAACCTGAAAATAAAAACTGCCACCAAATTAAAGCACAACCGGCCTGATATTGTTGTTTGGGACCACACATTGAAAACGTGTTATGTTGTGGAGATCAGCTGCCCACTTGATGTAAACGTTGTCAGAAAAATACAGGAGAAGGAGGACATCTACGAACCATTGATGAGGAGTTTACAAATCCAGTATCCAAGATACACCTTTACCTTCATACCCATCATTATTGGAGCTACGGGTTATATACCAACCCGCTTGGACCAAAGTATGACTGAACTTGGATTTGCGGACAAAAAGCGCAGCTCCCTAATTCATAGTCTACAAATGGCTGAGATAGCTGGCACCTTCAAAATTTGCAAAACATTCTTGCGATTCAAGGGATGACAATTTATTTTCTTTTACAACCTTGCCACCAGGAAGGTGGCCGGTCAAAAAAATATACTCGAAATTAAGAGAAAGAGATACATACATACATACATACATACATACATACATACATACATACATATATACATACATACATACATACATACATACGACAGATAAAAACCCCAACATTTTGGCAAATCAACGCCTGTTTATATGCCTTAGCAATGACAGTGAAGCATTATCTTGGTTATAGCAGAGATATTAACTAGAACAAAACACCACCAAAAATACCATCATATATAACTAAAATAGAAAAAAAGAGTGCTGACCTACGAAAGAACATAGGACATGTGACGATGCTCCTTACATGCAAACAAACACAAAAAACCTCACTCCTCACCAACAAAGAGTGAAAAATAAAATAGAGATGATGTTTGGTAACAGTAGAACCAGAACTCTTCAATATAAGCTGATCACCCTCAAACAAGAATTGAGAGCTGTTAGCGAAAAACGCCGATACCTGAAGAAGGTAGATGAAAGAAAAATGCTTAATAAAAGATTCAGACGAAACCAAACATCAGTCTATAGAGATATGAAGGGCAAAATAATAAGTGTCACTGAGGCCCCATCCCAGAAAGACAGATTCCTTTTGGAGAAAAATATGGGGTGAAAAGAAGAATTTCAACCAAGATGCAGTGTGGCTAAGAGAAATCCGAAAGAACTATTGCTCCTACACTACAACAAAAACATACGAAATAAGTGAGGGTACCCTTGAGACTGTGATAGGAAAACTCCAAGATAAGAAAACACCAGGAAGAGACATGATTGTCGGCTACTGGTACAAAAAACTAATATTCTATCGGAGGTATCTTACTGACCTCTACCAACAAGTTCTTAATGGAGATACACTTATACCAGAATGGTTGACATTAGCACAAACGTTACTGGTCCCCAAGAACAAAGACACCCACTTGGCAAAAAACTACCGACCCATTGCATGCCAGAACCTGATATATAAGATGTATACAGCCTGCCTCAACCTATTCCTCCAAGATCACTGTGAAAATAATAACATCATCACAGATGAACAAGCAGCTGGAAAGAAAAGGGTTTGGGGATGTGCTGAACAACTCCTAATCAACAAAACTGCGATGTCAGAGGTGCGACAACTTAGGAAGAATATGGCTGGACTACAAGAAAGCTTTCGATTCTGTTCCCCACTCTTGGATGATAGAGGCCCTCCAACTTGCTAAAGTCCCAGACATTATTGTCAGAGCCATAGAGACTGTCTTCTTCTTGGACTATTATCCTAAGGTTAAAGACAGAGAGGGAGGACTCTATTTTCACTGATAAAATAAAATATTGCAGGGGTATATTTCAGGGGGACAGTCTCTCTGTGATATTGTTCATCTTGTCATTAAACCCCTTGTCCTTTCTGCTCAAGAAATGTGAGGGATACATCATTAGCTCACAGGAGGACAGAAATACGAACCTAACCCATAACTTCTTTGTGGACGATCTGAAACTCTATGCCAAGAACATGGTTGGGATGAAGAAAAATCTTCACCTGGTTACAACGTTCTCAAAGGATATAGGAATGGAGTTTGGCCAAGATAAATGCTCATACATGACTGTAAAGCGGGGAAAAACAACAACCCAATCTAGCAACATTGTCATCAATGGTATAACTGTTTCACCGATATCTGATGACGACTCCTGCAGATACCTGGGGATAGATGAGAACATATCCTATAATGGTATCTGTAATAAAGAACGCGTAACCCGATTAAGAAAGATCTGGTCATCGGAACTCTCTGCGCAAAACAAAACAGTGGCTCACAATGTGTTTGCTGTGCCTGTCCTAACACCAACGTTTGGAATACTCAATTGGACAATAGACGAAATCCGAGCAGTTGATGTTGGAACTCGAAAAATACTGAACAATACCGGAAACTTCCACATCAACAGTGACATAGACCGCCTTTACTTGAAACGTAAGCAGGGAGGAAGAGGCCTAACATCAGTCCAGACAACATTTGAATGTCGCATCATATCCCTCCGACAACATCTACGAATCTCGTTGGAGCCCGCTTCTCGAGCAAGTCTATCTGCATGAAACAGATAAGATTATGAGAGTTGGGAAGGAACTCCTTGAGAGATATTCCCTGTGTGATAATCAAAAACTCACACCCAGGGACGTCGCTCAGCAGTATCGCAGTGAATCCATGGATGAAAAACTACATGCCTATCAGCAAAAACTCATGCATGGATATGTTGCCAGGAAGCTCCAGAGTGAGAGTAGTATAGATAAGGAAAGTAGTCTATCTTGGACGAAGAACCGCTATATTGGCTCCCACTTTGAAGGATACGCTTTTGCAATCCAAGAACAGGAGATTAGCACGAAATACCTGATTCACAAAAGAGATAGGGATGCAGGCAAAACACCTAGATGTGATAACAAGTGCAGACTCTGCAGAACTAACATCGAGGATATCACCCATGTCATCAGCAGCTGCCCAAAGATGTCATCACGGTACTATCTACCTATGAGGCATGATGTAGTGGCCAAAACACTGTACAATGCAGTTCGTAAAAAAGAAAGCCCCGATAATAAACACATTAAAAGCTACAACAATGTGGAAGACATCCATGTACATAATATGAAAGAGTACTGGTGGAATGTTCCAGTAAAAACCCCAATAATATGCAGGCATAACAGACCAGATATTGTGATATGGGACAGGGAGAAGAAAACATGCACAGTAGTGGAAATTAGCTGCCCAGCAGATGCCAATATAATAGCAAAGATTAGTGAAAAGGAGAATATTTATGCAGAACTGATGAGAAATCTGCAGATACTCCACCCTGATTACACCTTCAGATTTATGCCTGTGATTATTGGGGCACTGGGATATGTAAGTAACTGCCTCAATACAAATCTTGAGAAGCTAGGCTTCACAGGAACAGAAAGAACACAACTAGTTAGGAAACGACAAGTACAATCCATTAATGGAACAGTAAAAAATATGTAAAACATTCCAAACATTTTGCATCTAATAACTGCATATACACATGTACAGATACAAAGCATATACACATGCACACATACAACTCAAAACATCCACATCCACACATACAATAACATCCATATCTACACATGCATGCATACATACATATCTACCTAGTTGATGTTGTGTAAATTCCAATGAGAGAGTCTTGTGTCTATGTTAGAAACCGACTCTCTCTCTATTGGTAAAACTTTGTGAAATTATAAAACCAAAAGAACATACATACATACATACATACATACATACATACATGTAAACATATATACATACATGATGGCTACCTCCTCGTTATCGAATATGGCCATTGCACGATAAAAAAATATATATATATATATTAATAATTAACGGTGCTGCGATCGAATGTGGCTTTGTAGCCCAGCCAATGATCTAAAATATATTGCACAGAGTTGGTAACCATAATAAAAACATTCACTGGGAATAGCCGGTTTCGGTTGGTCTTCATGTACGTTTGCATGTCGTTTGAGCCCCCTGCTGATCTACACTCTCTTCCACATGCTCGGCAGGTATGATGAGCAGCATCTCCGACAGCAGCCTGGTAGTCAACCACTGGCCTCACTTTATGACTGCGAAGATGACTTTTGAGTCCAGCTTTGCTGAGGCAGAGTCTTGCACAGACGCTGCATATCAGCGCCATAGAACGACCTTCGCTGTCTGGAAATGTAACAGCAATGCCCTTCCTCACATCCCTTTTTACTTTCTAGTATGTGATTCGAGATGCCTCAAAAGCAACTTTCCCCTCATGTACAGTCTTACTCCATTTATTACGATCAGCAGCTACGCTTTCCGATGTATCAGCAGAGATTTTAGCGTCTTTCAAGGAGGTTTTCAACGAATCCTTATACCTCATTTTTGGTTTATGTGAAAGTCATTTTCCTTTAACTAACTCTCCATAAAAGAGTTGTTTTGGTATTCTAGAATCCTTCATCCTGGCAAGGTGACCACTCCATTGGAGTCTTTGCTTAGGCACATGAGCTTCTATACTTTCACACAGAAAGCCTTCCAAAATATCAACATCACTGATGTGGTCCCTCCACTGAACGCTATGGATCCGTCTGAGACATCTCATGGAAGCGTTCTAACTGTTTAAGGTGGTGTTGATATGTGACCCACGTCTCGCAGGCATAAAGAAGAGAAGAGAGTACACACGCCTTGTACACCTTTACCTTTGACTTCTTGCATATGTCTCGTCGACCCCAGAGACGCCTTTCTAGCTTTCCGAAAGCACCACTTGCTTTCCTAATCCTAAGTGGAATTTCATTATCAAGATTGCTGTATCGATTGACAGTGCTTCCCAGGTAGACAAACTGATCAACCACTTCAAGTCGTTTACCATACACATAGATATTTGGTTCATTGTACTGCTTACCAGGGGCAGGTTGGTACCTGACGACGGTTTTCTTGAGACTGACAGTCAATCCTAGGGCAGTGCAAAGATCAGAAAATGCATTCAAAATGTGCTGCATATCAATCTCTGTGTGCGCTACAAGATCGCAATCATCTGCATACAAGAGGTCTCTTATGACTTTTGTTTTTACAGCAAAGCGCCTGATGTTAAATTAGTGGTTCGATAGTAGATGCAAATACCATACTTGCAATTCCTGAAAGCAATATAGAAAACCATTGCAAAGTATATGGCAAATAGGGTCAGTGCTGGAATATCCCCCTGTTTCTCTCCATTTTTTCATGCATTTTTTCATTGCAGTAGTAAACCCAATCTTCAGTGTCACGTGACTTTATTATACATATATATATATATATACGATTGAAGTATGTATGTATATATATATATATATATATATATATATATATATATGCAAAGTTTTATTTAAATTGTTGGGTTACAACGAGTAAATATTTATAACTGATATAAAAGCACTCAACAAGTATTTGGAGTATATATACGATATTAAATAAATGGAAACTATATTTATAAAACCATATTTATTTCATTATATATATTTCAGGGATATCATATTAAAAATATGGTATGCCTTCTTCAGACAAAATACAATATAAACAGTCTTATAAATAGATAGATTTGACATACCTTACAACTTCAACTTCCATTTAAAAAGTTGATTTGGTAGTCAAATCAACTTTTTAAATGGAAGTTGAAGTTGTAAGGTATGTCAAATCTATCTATTTATAAGACTGTTTATATTGTATTTTGTCTGAAGAAGGCATACCATATTTTTAATATGATATCCCTGAAATATATATAATGAAATAAATATGGTTTTATAAATATAGTTTCCATTTATTTAATATCGTATATATATATATATATATATATATATATATATATATATATAGAAAATTGAGGTTGGTAATGGCACATGGAATATATAAGAGACAGAATACATTTTTGTGAAAAAAACATATAATTTTATATGGTAAGGAAATAATAAAGGGTATAAAAAATGACCGGTTTCGATGGGTCTGCAAAAGCCATCTTTTCAAATGTTGATTAATATTAAGAAAATTAATAATAAGAAGAGTTAAAATTTGAGATTTGAAAATTCAAGTATAAAATTCAGTGTGGGATTTCATAGTAGTTTTCATCTTGGTAGCAGCAAGTTGACTGCTGTGTGCCTTTCTGGTAGTGAATGAGGAGTTATTTGGGGGAGTGGGTTATTTTATAAAGGTCAGATTTAGCAATGGCCAGATGGCCAGCTGCTGGTCAGTGAGGGGGTGGAAGCAATACATGCACATACATACATCCACATGCACACACATACACACACACACACACATACACATACATACACCCACACACATAGAGAAATGGCCTCCAAATATATATATATATACATACATACACATATATTTTTTCCATAATATAAGAAGTTAGGACAGTGAAATTAAAATACAAGTCATTCTTATCACATTGAGTTCTTCATGTAGATTGGGCCCCGCAACCGACAGTGGTGAATTCTGTGTGCGCATATATATATATAGATATATGTGTGTGCACGTGCAGGGTTTAACATGGATGTGTTGGTCACACAAAGGCATGGTCTGTCATACATAATAATCAAGAATAATGTATATGTTGGAATTTTATCATTTTATTAAATGTCATTACTGTAATTCACATTTCGGTGGTATCAATTTTACAATAGATACAACCTCATCAGAGAGCTATTACGTAATATTCTATTTATTCTGCGATACGTGCTGAGCGAGTATTTTGATGTTACTCCTTCGGCACCCGGTTGACAGCCTACAAAGTATATTACGTTGAGTGCTAAGTGTTAATTGATCTATACGTACAACTGAGAAAAAATAACTTAATGATGAGGACGTCGATATATATATATATATATATATATATATATATATATATATATATATATATATCACAGAAAAAAAGAGAATCAGTGTTGCGATGAATGGAATTTATTGGACATATTACAATCGTTTCTCTGGCGACCAGCTTTAAGCCTCCAACACCAATTATATATATATATATATATATATATATATATATATATATATATATAGTAATAATAATAAATTTGAAGACTAAAATCCAAAGAGGGCTCGATAAGGATAAATATATATCAAATATATAAGAACCATAGAGCAAATAGTTATTAAAATAACAGATTAAGCAAAGAATCGCTGCTTTCACCCTTAACGGGATCTTCTGATACTAACAAAGTCAATCTGTAAACGCAGAACTGGATATTTCAAAAAACGTTGCAACCGGAAGAAGACAGGAAGACGATACTTTGGTTCGTGGTAACGTTCGCTGGCAAAGAACGGGAAAAAACGAATAATACGTCATTAATAGGAGCGGTGAAAAACAATTACGTGCAAAGACAGAACCACGTTCATGGTATAAAAGAGGTCGTAGACTAATGTTCTCTTAGGTGGTGCATAGAGACGTTCTCTGGCAATGAACGAAAAAACGAAGATAATACGTCATATGTGGAGCGTGGGGAACAATAGCACGCCAAGACAAAACCACGTAAATCGTATAGCAGAAGTCGTAGACTAAAATTCTAACTAGGAGACCAAATGAATCACCGCTACAGAGTTAAGAACAAAGTAAATAAATACAATACAGAAGTAATGAGAAATAAATAAATACATACACGCAAACAAACACGTACATACACAAGCATACGCAAAACCTTACCATAGGTATACAAAACCACGCGCATATAAATATGTGTGTGTGTGTATGCGTGTATACAAATAAATAAATAATTATATAAACGTATAAGAATAAATAAATACGTATATAACAAGCGCACACACATACCTACATATAAATACACGAATGTTCGGAGACGTAAGTCAACTAAAACAAGAAGTAGACATATACACACACCCACCATACGTACGAACCTGCATACTCACACAGACGCAAAACTCCCGTATACACATAGTCAAACCCTATGTACCAGAAATATAAAATTATACGCCATAACAATCAATATATACGTACGAGAAGGTATACGTACCTTCACAAAACATACGGGTAATATATACTTACCTATGCAAATAAGTAAAGGAATAAACAAAACATATACTTAGCTCCCACACCAAGACGTAAAATATCCACGTATAGATCGTACTATCCGTTAGGGTATAACGTGGGGCTGTAATACAGGAAAGTTTTGTGCAATTTATGTTTACAAGCCGAAATTGCCTCAGATTTTTTGTTTAAGATGTGGTCTGTGGCGTAGAGTATTTCCAGGGCCTCAGCGACGCAGAGGTCACATGGTCTTTTATTTCCGTTATACGATCTAGCCCTAGCTAGGATCTCCCAGTGTAACTTACATTGGGTGTGGTTGTCTTTTAGACTCCAGATATGAGCTGAAAGTGACGTCATATTCCTTCTTAGAGGGTAACGAAAAGAATGGGTATGCATGTAAAGACGCTGCTTGAAACTATTGGCGGTTAACCCTATGTAGGCCCTATGGGACGTGGGTGTTACAACCTTACATTTGTAGACAATGTTACTACAGAGGCATTTCCCGGATAGGGGCAAATCAGCCCGATTCTTACAATTACAGTTAGTACTAACTACAGGGTTGCACGTGTTCCTACGGCTAGGTAGTTTAGCTAAATTTGAAGCTGTGATGTTATGTGCAAGGTTAGGAGTCGTAGAGTAAGAAATTTTAATAGTATTTCTATTAAAAATGTTACTATATTTATGTGTAGGGGGGAAATGCTTCGTAATAAGGGAAAGAAAGATCTTAGCTAATGGTGTGGCCACCTCCATATTATATGGTGGGTTATACCAACAAATGCGACGGGATCTATTTCTTCTATGTCTATGTTCGTGCTCTGTATATGCTACCTTATCGACAAATCCACTTCGAGCAAGAGCTTCATTGTAATAAGTGGAATGGTCGTTGAAAATACGTTCGTTGGTGGAAAGACGGGAAAGCCTCAACGAAACGTTTCTTACCAGGTTCTTGGTTATGCTGGCAGGATGGTTGGAATGCTTACTTATGTAATTAAGCGTATCATTCGGCTTTCTATACGGGTAATACAACCCATACAATAAATTAAGGGTAACGTCGAGGTAATTAACGACCGAGAGATTGGCTTCAACCTGTATAGAGAGGTTGAAGCCTTTAAAGAAGGCTGTGAGTTCTTTTCTGAACCTGTCGCAAGCACGAGGTCTTCACTTAGTCATGGTCAAAAGACCATCGTCACGGTATATATATATATATATATATATATATGCTGTATATATACGCGTATATATACGCGTATATATATATATTTGTTTTGCAAGGTTTTTGATATGAAATCGTGTGTTGAAACAAATATTGTTATACATGTGGAGGGTCATATTGTTATAATATTGCCAGAAATAATAACAGAACACACTCACTGTTTGGTTTGGGTTGGTTTTCGCTTCTGTATCTGTTATATCTCCATAGTTAATTTATTTGGCAATCAATGTCTCCATAGTTAATTTATTTGGCAAACATTGATTGCCAAATATATTAACTATGGAGATATAAAAGATACAGAAGCGAAAACCAACCCAAACCAAACAGTGAGTGTGTTCTGTTATTATTTCTGGCAATATTATAACAATATGAGCCTCCCTAATTATAATAATAATATATATATATATATATATATTTTAATATAGATGAGATTCTACAGGACTAGAACTGTTTCAATCTTTAGAAATCATCAAGAATCTCAGAGATTCCTGATGATTTCTAAAGAATGAAACAGTTCTAGTCCTGTAGAATCTCATCTATATTAAAACTGTTATACTCTGCAATGTATTGAGTACCTTACTTACTGTGGTTACCTCCGATTCAACCCGGAATAACGTATATATATATATATATATTTATATTTATATATATATATAGTAAGAAGAATATTTATATTTATATATGTTTGATACAACTATACATACGGAGGGTAGTACTAAGTACTAGCCGGTTACCGATATGACAAAAGGCTCAATGAAAATTTTCAAGTGTTTTACAGAGCCGAGATACAAAGTGTTAAAACGATCAAATTTTAGTTTAGAACATTTATCTGCTGACAATTGTTTCTTCCAGAGGGAAGTCTGGAATCATCGGAGCATAGGGAATGTCGAAACATGTTACTAAAATCCTAGTCATTTAGAACATTTAGGGTACATAATTGTTGATAGTGTCATAGGTAACATGTGGAGAGTCAGGAGTTAAAAAGATGTTCCGCTTGAAAGAACACAATTACAGGCAGCACTGGTTGAGAGTGTAAGATGTATAAGCGAAAAGTACAAGCAAAAAAAAATACAGGCAAAAAAGTTACAAGCAAGGAAAATTGGTGTACAATGCAGGAGTCAATACAGTCAATAAGGCATGTATGAGGAAAGAGTTATAATTTAGTTAAAATAAATATATTTTGTGTGGGGTGTTAAATCATGTATCAACAAACATACCTAAAGCTTTCTTCTCTACTCTAGAAAAAATCTTCCCAACTAACCATAAATACCACAACCTATTTAACAAAAATACAATTAAAATCTCCTACTCCACCACACCTAACATAGCAGACTATATGCATAAGATAATATACCTACAATAACAACATGGCCAGTAATTCGGTGGAATTTACATTTAACAAACAAACACCTATTGACTATAAACGACTCAAAATAATCCCATGGTTAATGGATGTGAGTTACAAACAACATATACACATACATACGAACTACAACACAAAAACACTTGTATGAAAATCACGTGCTTTGCATTACACCTTACATAACAAATACCTACATTATCACCACATGCCTCTCCAACAAATTGCACACTATCTTAAACATTTATAACAATTATAACATGCTATAACACTCCACACAAAATATGTTTATTTTAACTAAATTATAACTCTTTCCTCATACATGCCTTATTGACTGTATTGACTCATGCATTGTACACCAATTTTCCTTGCTTGTAACTTTTTTTGCCTGTATTTTTTTTTTTTTTTTTTGCTTGTGCTTTTCACTTATACATCTTACACTTTCAACCAGTGCTGCATGTAATTCTTTCAAGCGGAACATCTTTTTAACTCCTGACTCTCCACATGTTACCTATGACACTAACAACAATTATGTACCCTAAATGTTCTAAATGACTAGGATTTTAGTAACATGTTTCGACATTCCCTATGCTCCGATGATTCCAGACTTCCCTCTGGAAGAAACAATTGTCAGCAAATAAATGTTCTAAACTAAAATTTGATCGTTTTAACACTTTGTATATATATATATATGAATACGAATGTCGATATATTATATATATATACATATATCAACAGTCGATCGACTTTGGTCAAATCGGACCGAGGAAACAGTGTTTCCGTTGGTCTTTCCAATTTCTAATACTATCTATCGGTTGCAACTCCAATTCTCTTACCACTCGGCCACGCGCCTTCACTATTACACACACACGCGCGCGCGCACACACACATATATGTATATATATATATATATATATATATTTATATATATATATAGTATAAAAGAGAAAACCACAGGTAAGCATTAAGAGATGGATTTTATCCAGGTATTTACGACCGTACGTTGAAACCATCCATGAAACACTGGCTTCCTCAACCACGAACTGGATCACAATAAGCAATTTTCTGCTTCCCTAACTATATATATATATATATATATATATATATATTCACTGGGGAACTGGAGTCATATGACTCCAGTTCCCCAGTGAATTAACAACCCAACAAGGAACTGGGCATATCAGAGTATTGACAATATCATACACCTAAATAACATATGTACTTGTCTATACCATACTAATTCAAACTGCCTGAAGAGGTCACAGCCAAAGATGGCTGTTACTGAAATATATATAGCAGTAATAAACGAAGCTAAATTTTAATCATTTGACTTTTATTTAACTTTATATATACATATATATATATATATATATATATATATATATATATACTTATATGTGTATATATATATTCACAAATATTCTGTATCTATAAAAAGCAATAACTACTGACACACATATTGTCAGCTGTCGATAGCCGTAGATAAAATATTCCATTAAAGAGAGTGCAGGATTTACCTGTCCTTCAGCGTTCAAATCTAATTAGTTCTAAACGTTTGGTTTCTTTCATTCGTATTTCTGTACGAATGCATTATATCTATGTTTAGAATAGCTAGAAGACATATATAGACACACACACACACATATATATATATATACGTTTTCTGAAAATTATTAAAACTGATTGTGCACTGATAACGTCCATAAACACTAGCACAATTCTATTCCTAACGCCAACAATTTAAACGTATTGTTTGATATCATGACTTCTCTGTATTACCCATATCATAAATACTGAAACCACCCAAGAAATATTATCATTAACATGATACCAAATATTTACCCAAGTCTGGCGAAACTATTGACAAATAAACAACACTTACAAAATGCTTCCTAATATCTTAGCTTGGGTCGGTTTCATCTTAATCGTAATACCATTAATATTGCTATTAAGAACTGAGGTACAAGTACGTTACTTCGTTTATACACTCGTTTAATATCAGAGTAGCCACCCTGGTGACCTACAACTTTATTACTTTATTAAACTTCTTTTTAAATTATTTCCCCTTACAACTCTAGTACAGAAATCTCATAATCTCCCGTCTCCTAGCTTTAACAAAACCTCCAGATATGTGTAAATGTATTAACCTTAAGCAATGTCATCTATATTGAAGATAAAGACTTTGTCTACCAATACAAAATCAACTGTAATAACGTTTGTAATAATATCTTATATACTCGAAACCCATTAGAACATAGATATACAACACATACACGTTCCTTTAAAAATTCAATTGAAAGTAATCAAATTTTTATCACTAATTACATTTAGACGTTTAACATCTAAATGTTATTTAAAATCGACTTTCGCAACCACAATTCTGAAAACACACACACACCATATATATATATATATATAAAAGAAAAGAGGTGTAACACACAAGTTATCTGTTAGAACACGAAAAGTGTGAAACAACAGAATGTTCACTTTTCGTGTTCTAACATATATGCCTAGCTTCTTCATAAATTTTCCGGGGATAGCCGTGGTGGTGGTGATCGTATGTCATTGGCTAATTTTCAACCAATCAGAGTAAGTGTTGATATATATATATATATATATATATATATATATATATATATATACTATTCCCCCTCTCTCTATATATATCTTACGCTTTCGCTTTACACTCTTCCCCTTCAATAACATATATCTCTTATACTGTTACACTTATATTTCCATTTATTTATTACCCCCTCTCTCTATATCTCTTCCACTGTTACTTACGCCTGTTTCTCTCTATCTGTTCCGTCTCTATATATATCTCTCTTACTCTTTCGCTTTGCACTCCTCCCCTTCAATACCATCTCTCCCCCTCTCTATATATTTGTTACTCTATCGCTGCACGCTCCTCTCCTTCAATATATCAATTACACACGCTTTACACTCCTTTATCCCCAGCGCCCCTATATATACACCCCTCCCCCCGCATCTATATTTTAATGTTCCGTTGCACCGTGATATATGTGTCTATATATATATACATATATATTGTATATACACATTCATGTATGTGTATACACACTCATGTATGTATATACACTGGTTTTATGTGTGTATTGTAAATTTGTACTGTTAAAACACGAAACTAACATTCGATTGACACTTTGATTACCTGTACAGGCAATAGTTATTAGAATGCTGTTGAAGTGTGTATATATTTTTGGGGGACATCCTGTATATACACACATTATATATAATACAATAAACAGATAAATACACACATATATATATGAGCTTATTTAATTATAAATATTGTGAATTTTTAACTCAGTTCAATTATATATATAAATGGCTTCTACAGGACTAGAACTGTTTCATTCGAAAGAAATCATCATAATATTGAGAGGGGGGACTAGATAAAATATTTCAAATCAAATGTGTATAAGTTATAAGTTAAAATGTATAAATAGAGACGATAGTGGAGGTATATCTGTTTAGTGGAACAGTAGACGATAGAATTAAATACAGACGAGAATCTCCCTTTAATGAAACAGCAGACGATAGAATTAAGGCAATTTAAATTTTAAGCATTTGCATTTTTGCCTTTCATCGTTACGGGGTCGATAAAATAAAGTACCAGTAAATACACTGTCACTATAAGTAGACGACTTTCAAATTGAATTGTTGGTTCCATTTCTTTAGTATTTTCAATTGTAGTTATCTACTTAAAAAGCGTTACACGGTTAGAGACATAATTGGTAAGTTATATCTCCCCTATTAAACCATTGCATTATTTCGCCTACAATAGAACAAAAATGAAATGTTCTTTAAAGAAACAGGAATATAACTTTATAAAAAAAAAAGTTGCATCCGCTTCTTTTATCATTGATAATTTTTTCGTTTTAATATTAATTGTTTTTTGTAGTTGTTTATATTAAAAATCTTACTGTAATATTTACTTAAACGAAGGCAGACATCTAAACTTATAGATTAATCTTGAGCGAAGGACTAGATAAATCTCTCTCTCTATATATATATATATCTATATATATATATATATATATATATATATATATATATATATATATATATATATATATAAACGAAGAATGATAAAATTTCAAGCAAAGAGTTTAATTAGGTAATGACTTACAAATTTGTTTCAGTATATATTTAATATAATATTAATATATTTTGTAATATTATTAACTAATTATTATAATTAGCGCTTCAGGCTTTGTCTATATATATCACTCTTCGTTTTGAATTTCTCCTAAGTATTCAATACTCTGTTGAGAAATACATTTTACATAAACAGTCTTTGTACCATTTATACGGTATTAATTACTTATATTTATATATATATATATATAGCGTATGATTAGAACTGTGTTTATTATTAATATTTTAATGGATTTAATGAAAAATTTTAGGTGTTCATATATATATTCTAAAAATGCGCGAAATCGTGAATCCGGGATAGTTGAACCGCCAAGTAGCGAGGTATCACTGTATATATGTTTAAATATATAGTGTAGCTGTGATGTATCTCGCGAGTGAATCGAGACCTGTCACTGATTTTGGTGTCCCCACTGCCGATGTGAATGAGCAACGCTGCACTTGTGAATTGGGTCTTGATGTTGCAGGAACCCCTATCTTGCTCAGAACATTGACCTCCTGGAAACTGTTCAGAGACATGCAACCAAGCGCATACCCTCCATCAGACACCTACCATACCCTGAATATTTTGCTTCCCTCTGGCAATGGACTTGGTAAACACCCACAAAGTTATTAACCATCCGACCAACAACAATCCCGAACACCTTTTTGATCTCCATGTGTCTAACACGTGGACATGCCTACAAAGTCAGAAAACAACACAGCTCCCATGACTTTAGGAAATATTTCTTCATGCTCAGAGTTGCTGAAGGATGGAACAAACTTCCTGCATCAGTTGTTAGCTGATGACACACTGCATCCTTTAAAACCATCATACATTCCGAAATACACCAAAACTACACCTGATGTCCCCCTTCCATACACATGCACATATGTGTATATCATGACTCATGCACTGTTCTTTTTTCCTGACGTTTTTATATTACCCTATGTATTATATATGCACTTTTGATGAGTTGTAGTGCACCTCAGCATTGTACACAATATTTTCATTATTATTATCATTATTATTATTACACTCATTGATCCATTTTGCACTAACTCTGCATCAAGCACCCTCACCTAAATATTAACCAATCAAGGATCCAATACAGTTATCTGTTGGATGAGTATTGTATAGTGCCAAAAACGAAACCAATCAGTTTAGCAGAAAGTTTCCAGACAAGAAACACGCATATTTTGCTATCCTCAAACACGTTTACACATGGCATGAAATATAACTAATCCGAGATGGCTAGGTTTCATCTTCTAACTGGATATACGAAATCCATTATGTCTTGACAACAACATGAGGTAACATTATGTTATTCACAGACACACTTTGTACACTGTTCCATATCAGAATGTATTTCCTTCGTCACATTCACAAACAGTATTGAAAATATGTTCTTCGGCAAATAAAAATGTTTTGTTCATAATATTTCAACTAGCGATTGCTCTACTCCACGCACGACCACCATAAATTAATGACCAGCTCAACACAAGTATTGGTAGAGCGTCAGACACCATGCTTTGCAGTATTGTTATGGTCCTTTGCATTCTAAGTTCAAATCCTGCCGAGGTTAACTTCGACTTTCATACTTACTAATTCGATAAAATAAAGTACCAGTAATGGACTGCCGTAATGGATTTGTGCCGAAAAATAGAAACACTATTAATGTGCAATAAGAGCAAAATATAACGACATTGCTCAATTATTTTATCTAATGTTGTAATAACACAAGGAAATGTTGTTTGTGTATTTTTTTTTATATTTGCTCATAGGCTTTTACAATTTCGCTCAGCCAACAACTATTAAAAAGTGAGTTGCTTAAGATAACAATTTAATCACAAATTGTTGCTATCTTTTAATACACTCCAACAAGTCAACAAATTATGTACAATAAAAACAAATCTTATTAATTTGCTCAGGGAATATAAAGAAAATGTATATACACTGATAATTGCAATTGTATGTAAATATTTTGTTTTTGTATTGTTTATTTTATGTTTTCTATTATGTATAATATATTGATTTAATATTGATTGTTTTTTGTAGTTGTTTATATTAAAAGTCTGAAAATATTTTTATACATCTTACACTAATATTTATAAGATAATTTATAATAACAATTACATAATCTAATTACATTACAACGATAATTTATTATTAATATATATCCTGTTTAACTAGAGTTATTACAAGCGTTGCCTTAAAAAAATATTAAACTAGACATGAAAAATGCGCAAGCTCAAAAGTGCCACAGAATGTTATAATAAACCTTCAAAAGTGTGGGACTAGAGTTGTTGCTAAAAAATATTGTAATCATTATATATCGTACATTCTGTGGCATCCTTTATAAAAATAGCTTAAACCAACGAAGCCTTTATTTTTACGCTATTTCACTTAGTTAATTCTTAGAGTGTAACATATAAAAATAAATACATCTATGTTTAATGTAATAACAGCTATAAATAATTACGTAATATTATTATCATATACTCATAGTAACAAAATAATTGTGTTGAAAATTAATATGATGCATATATGAACGATCAAATCTATAATGATAATTTCTTAAATATACTAATAGTAAAATAATTTAGTTATCTATTGTTACATTTTCATAGAACTATAATATTAACAATCGTATTGCATTATCAAATTTTTATCACTACAAACTTTCATATTGGAATTACCTTAAGCCACTTATTATTACTTCGCTTTCGTACTTTTACAGCTGTAGATATTGCGCTGTATCTTATATCTAATATCAATATCTCATGGTAATTTGCATGCAGTGTAAAATAGGTTTATTAATAACTTTAATATGAAATGCATTATACAGGGCTGCGGAGTCGGCCAAAAATTGACTGGCTCCAACTCAGGATCCGATACTCCATTATTTCCTAAATTTCAGCTCCGCAGCTCTGTTGTTATATTAATTAATTTATTTTATAGTTGTAAATCATATTTTTATATGTTACACTCTAAGAATTAACTAAGTGAAATAGCGTAAAAATAAAGGCTTCGTTGGTTTAAGCTATTTTTATAAAGGATGCCACAGAATGTACGATATATAATGATTACAATATTTTTTAGCAACAACTCTAGTCCCACACTTTTGAAGGTTTATTATAACATTCTGTGGC
>OZ024754.1:26396740-26409240 GCA_964016885.1 Eledone cirrhosa | reverse complement strand
AATTTGTTTTTACACGTTTCTATCTTGTTATAACCTTTTTACACGGCCAAAACCCACTTTGTATCGTCCTGTGCCGTCTGTAATGTTTTTCTTCATGTTAGCCCTTGTGGCCAATAAAGAAACCATTATTATTAACCATACATTTTCTGTGGTTATTATAAAAGAAAAATAATTATCAGTTAAAAATTTAAAATTGACAATTTTCTTTCTGTTACTTTAATTTCTAAATTGTTGATTTTTAATTCTATTTCACTTGGTTTACATAAAATTGTTCAGAAATATTAATTTTTATTAAAAAAAGAAATAACACAATAAAAAGGGGGTATTTTGCACCAACAAATATCTGGCCAATTAAATTTAGATATTTTACTGATGAGAAATTGATATCCTGGCTTGCTTCACCGTTTTGGAAAATTCTTAGGGTTTATTAAATTTACAATCTCTTATTATATTATATATATATTTTTTTTTAATTATCATCATTCTGTATTTTCATGGCGTTCGTAAGGTTTTCGTTTTATTTTATTTTCCGTGTCTTTTGAGACTGATCGGCAGCAGTAGAAAAAACGATAATGAATACTGTAAATTATCATGCCATCATCTTCCTGTATATATAATAGTCAGGGCGTGTGGCAAATGTGGTTAGGATCTTAGGGTTACGCTTAGGGTGTTAGGGTTAGCGTATTAGGCATATGAACATAGGTACGATCCCTGAACAAATACTGCATTGCACTCTTGAGAAAATATTTATTTCACATGGTTCCAATCCACTCAGCCGATAGACGTTGTTATATATATATATATATATATATATATATATATATATATATATATATATATATATATATATACAAAGACAGAGAGAGAGAGAGAGAGAGAGAGAGAGAGAGAGAGAGAGGGAGGGTGGAGGGAGAAGATGAACTTCCGCAGTTTCCGTCTAGCAATTTCTACTCACAATGCATTGGTCAACTCGAAGATATAGTAGAAGACACTTGATATAAGTGCTGCACAGCGGGACTATAGCTACAATCAAAGATAATACGTCATTAATGTGGATATAAGTTGTAACGATGAAAGAATGGTATTTAACTAATGTATTGGTACGCGATGGGCCCACCCACAGCCCCGGCGGACAGAATGGAGAAGGCGTTTCCCCGGGGGACGGCAAGGGAGACGCGCTGGAAAAATCACTCCAACTCCCGGGGCTCACACCTGCGGGTGGCCAGCTCAGCGCCTATGGTGGTGAGTATGCCTCTACTTATATATATATACGAACCGTATATACACAGAGAGGGAGAGCGAATATATGTGTATATATATATATATACATAATATATTATATATATATATATATATATATATATATATATATATATATATATATATATATATATATATATATACAAAATTAAGATAAAATAAATTAAATGAATTTAATCTAAATCGAAATTGTGGGTGTCATGCCATAATGGCATGCGCCATATGACCTGGAAATTAAGCTCTAAGATAAATCTGAGCATTTTATAATAACTAGAAATTGATTAACATATAAATATACATGAATAATCACAGGAGATAATTTTTGCCCTCTATCCAAGACTTGCAATCTCTGTCTGAATGAAAAATTTACCATTATATCTAATTTAGATTCTATAATAAATAGACGCACTGACTTGTTTTCTATCTGCTTGCATAAATTCCACAGAACTTTCCATAAAGTATACAGCTAATATCCTAAACTTTATCAATTCAGAATCCTTTTCTCAAAGGCACATATATATATATATATATATACTTCTTTAAAAATATACCCATCTTTCTACCTTATTTCAAAGTTATTTATCATATTCTATATCATTCCTATTCATCACTTCCCTTTCTTCCTTTTCCTTTTCTTTTCTTTTTCTTTTAATTTCCAGCCCCTAATCTGTACCTTTTTCTCACTGTGCTTAACATAGAAACAATTATTACACAATACACTATATTCTTACTTTATATCACTTTGAAAAAATCCTTCGTAAACATAAACATTTTTTTTGACGTTAGATTATTCATCCTCTTTTCATTATTTTTTTCTCACTTTCATCTAACTTATTCATGCTCATCTCACAATATATCCTTACTTACATTACTTCTGTTTTTTTAATAATACATATCAACATTTTCTTTCCATCGCACATATTATTAAACCCTTAAAATTATTCTTAATACATATTAACATTTTCTTTTCATCGCACATATTATTAAACCCTTAAATATTATTCTTAAGACATATTAACAATTTCTTTTCATCGCACATATTATTAAACCCTTCAATATACAAACCTTAACTTTACATTATTTTTCTCTTCGTTAATTTTCAAATTCTTTTAATTTATACATTATCTTCCAACGGTTTTTCAACCTCTCTATGTAAAACAATATATTTTTCTCAGTTATAAAAGCTATCTCTCTCTCTCTCTCTATCAGCCATCTCTCCTCCTATCTCATCCTTCCTCATTATACTCCTCCCCCTCCACTTTTTACTCTCATCTCCTCCTCTTTTTCATCCTTTCCAACCCCCCCCCCCCCCCCCACAAAAAGATTTTTTCCCCAATGTCACACATCAATCTAAAACTACTTTTCATATGTTGATTTAAAACTGCACTATCCACAAGTGTTTTTAACCTTCATATCATGTCCTCCTATTTTATCTGATGAAAACACAATTGTTATTGCATGATGATATTTATTTTTGAAATGCGCATAATAAAATACATGAAACTCATTTAACCATCTTTTGATCTTATATATTATGTATACTCCAGTCCTACAAACTGTAGAGTGCTTCTTATCCGATATCTGCATTGCTTTATTGTACTACAATAAAACTCACCACCTACATATATATAAATATATATATATATATATATATATATATATATATATATATATATATATATATATATATATATATATATAAATATATATATATATATATAAATATATGTATATATATAAATATATATATATATATAAATATATATATATATATATAAATATATATATATATATAAATATATATATATATATATATGGAAAGTTATATTTAAATTGTTGGGTTACAACTAGTAAATATTTATAACTGATATAAAAGCACTCGACAAGTATAAATATATATATATAAATATATATATATATATAAATATATATATATATATATAAATATATATATATAAATATATATATATATATATAAATATATATATATATATATATAAATATATATATATAAATATATATATATATAAATATATATATATATAAATATATATATATATATAAATATATATATATATATAAATTTATATATA
Organism: Eledone cirrhosa; assembly: GCA_964016885.1. Taxonomy (NCBI): domain Eukaryota; kingdom Metazoa; phylum Mollusca; class Cephalopoda; order Octopoda; family Eledonidae; genus Eledone; species Eledone cirrhosa. Next base: position 26,405,887 of record OZ024754.1, on the reverse strand, counting down.
TATAAATATATATATAAATATATATATATAAATATATATATATATATATATATATAAATATATATATATATAAATATATATATATAAATATATAATATATATATATAAATATATAATATATAAGATCAAAAGATGGTTAAAGGAGTTCCATGTATTTTATTATGCGCATTTCAAAAACAAACATCATCATGCAATAATATTTGTGTTTTCATCAGATAAAACAGGAGAACATGATATGAAGGCTAAAAAACACTTGTGGATAGTGCAGTTTTAAATCAACATATGAAAAGTAGTTTAGATTGATGTGTGATATTGGGAAAAATATTTTATTTAGAGAGGGGGGGTGGAAAGGATGAAAAAAGGGGAGGAGATGAGAGTGAAGGTGGAGAGGGAGAGATGGGTGATAGAGAGAAAGAGATAGTTTTTATAACTGAGAGAAGATATATTGTTTTATATAGAGAGGTTGAAAACCGTTGGAAGATAATGTATAAATTAAAAGAATTTGAAAATTAACGAAGGGAAATATATGTACGAGGAAAAAATATTTTATTTAGAGAGGGGGGGGGGGAGGATGAAAAAAGGGGAGGAGATGAGAGTGAAGGTGGAGAGGGAGAGATGGGTGATAGAGAGAAAGAGATAGTTTTTTATAACTGAGAAAAGATATATTGTTTTACATAGAGAGGTTGAGAACCGTTGGAAGATAATGTATAAATTAAATTTGAAAATTAACGAAGGGAAAGAGAGGGAGTTGATATGTATTGATATTAAAAAGTTTGAAGATAGAGAGAAAAAAATAATAATTGCGGATGAATATTCTAACGTCAAAAAGGTGTATGTTTATAAGTATTATGGCAATTTCAAAATTAACGAAGAGAAAAAAATTATTAAGGTTTGTGTGTAGAAGTTAAAGTTTGTATATTGAAGGAATTGATAATATGTGCGAAGAAAGAGTTAATATGTATTAAAATTATTAAGGTTTGTGTATTAGATGATTTGAGAAAAATAATGTGAAGTTAAGGTTTTTATATTGAAGGAATTGATAATTTGTGCGAAGAAAGAGTTAATATGTATTAAGAATGAGTTAGTTGATGGGAAGAAAAAAATATATTATTAAGGATGAATATTCTAGCGTCAAAAAAAGGAGGAGGGGGAGTTAATGTATTGAGATTAAAAAGTTTGATGATGGAGAGAAAAAATAATAATAATTGCGGATGAATATTCTAACGTCAAAAAAACAAATGTATATGTTCTGAAGGATTTTATAAGGTGAAGATAGAGTGAGGGTAATGAGTAAACAAGTATTATAGAGTGTATAATGCCCTTTGAAGTAAGGTAGGAAGATGGGTATATTTTAAAGAGGTGTATGTATATGTGCCTTTGAGAAAAGATTCTAAATTGATAAAGAATTGAATATTAGCTGTATACTTTGTGAAAAGTCCTATGGAATTTATGCAGGCAGATAGAAAACAAATCTGTACGTCTATTTATTATAGAATCTAGGTTAGAGATAATGGTAAATTTTTCATTTAGGCAGAGATTACAGATTTTAGATAGAGAGCTGTTCAAGTATGAGGACGCAGAAGAAACCTTCTTCCAAAAGATGGTATATTTAATGTTTTTGTCTTTCAAGGACCATATGAGTTCTGAGAGAGCCGTGTTGGTTCTTTTAAGTTTGTATTTAAAAGATGAATGATGATTATAGAGACGAGCTTTAAAAGAGGTGGAAGTGGAGCCAAAATAGGTGAAGGAATTGGTGCTACAATAAAACTCACCTCCTACATATATAAATATATATATATATATATATATATATATATATATATATATATATATATATATATATATATATATATATATATATATATATATATATACTTATATATATATATATATATTTATATATATTTATATATATATATACATAAATATATATATATATATATATATATATATATATATATATATATATATATATATATACATAAATATATATATACTATCTGGCCGTCTGGCTGGCGCACGGCTACCATTGGTGTGTTCTACGGCATCCAGGTAGATATATATAGCTGACGTACCTAGCTTCGCTTGGATAAACAGACGATAAGCCGTCTGTGTAATATAGTATTACTGTTGAAAATATATAGTACAGTATTACGGTTGAAAATATATTGTATAGTATTACTGTTGAAAATATATACTCGAATATATAATTATATATATATATAATTTAGCTAAGAACAACAACACTAGCAATGCAGACACAGATAGGGCCCGCGCGCCTGGAAAGCGTTATGCCGCCCCAAGCAAGTCCAACAGTGAAAACGGGGGCCAGAGGTCTAGGAGATTCGAGACCAACACACATACCATTGGGAGCCCAGCAAGCACACCTGGTAGAATCCGTAATAATCTAGATGAAGGGAGGGTAAGCAGCATAGGGGATAAGAAACGCAGTGGTAGGAATAGAAGACGTGATAGTACCTTCTTTAACCCGCCCTTCAACTCTAATATTACTACAGACCTCCCCAAATCTTTTTTCTCTTTAATAGATAAGAACTTCCCCCCAAGTAGTAGGTACGGTAGTGTCATCAATAAGAATACTATCAAACTATCGTACTCGACAACCCCTAATCTGGTCTCCCACCTAGCTAAGACCAATAAGAGTAAGATTAAAGACGGACTTAAGGCCATCCGAAATAGTGAACCATGACAGTACACACGACAACATGGGACCGACCCACTGAGTTAAAGACCCAGGGGGTTAACAGGCAATAGAACCGGTCCCACTAGGCAGCCCCGCGGCCGCTTGGAGAGACATGCACCCCCGATTGAGGAGCATGACCCTATTAGAAAGTGTAATTGCAGACGGAAGGACAAATGCCCACTAGCTGGACACTGCCTTATTAGGAACGTAGTATATGCTTGTAACGTAACCACAGACACGTATACTAAGACGTATGTGGGGTCAACCGCTAACCAGTTCAAGACGAGATTCAACGCCCACCAGCATAGCTTCCGAAATGAGAAGCTTAAAAATACCACGTCGTTAGCGGGACACATACATAACTTAAAACAAACAAAAAACCCCCCTACACACTAAGCTGGAGATGCCTTACTAAAGCTCCTCCATATAGCTCGTTGAGCAGGTTTTGTAGCCTGTGCCTAACTGAATCTCATGCCATAGTATTCTCAGGACTCAACTTGCTCAACAGGAGGTCAGAAATCTTCTCGTCCTGCCCCCATACTATACTTAGCTCTTTCTTTTTCTTCAGACCAGACACCTAACCCTGACCCCACCCTGTCCCGCAAATGGCTGCCCCGCTGGCGAATAGGGTGCTCTTGAGTAACCCCGGCCACATTGATGCCTCGGCTCCCCGATTGTCGATGGGGACTCTGGTGAGGAACAGTCGACCCTGTGTCCCACTTGCCAATTTTGGATTGGTGGCAGCATTGTTGCTGGGCGCCCTGGGGGCAGCTGATGCCTGCGGTGTGGGACATTGCGAGTGCCTGGACCCACGTTGACTGGTCTGGGGGTGCCATCGGAGATGTATATCAACAAATTCGGGAATTTGCCCAAGGAAACAGTAGCAGAACACCCAATATGGCAGCCGCTCCCTGCCTATAACCAATCAACCCCCCCCCCCTCCCCTAGTAAACCCCCGCCCAAATAGATGCCCCTCCCCATTCTCCCCCATTCATTTTTTTTGAATTAGTTCTTTATTAATAGTGGGTTTTTTGAGTTAGTTCTTTATTAATAGGGATTTTTTTGTATATTACCACGGTTGACATAATGGGCTTGGAGAGTTGACTCCCTTGATGTCTGACCACTCGATAAGTTAGGGGCTGTGCCCCTTGAGCGGGGGTGTATCTAACTGGTCTACCTGCTGTCTGCTACTACCCGAGACTGGACATGGTCGTAGCCACAGGCCAGCGCGTGCGCGATAGCATGGAATATATATTTTCTGCTAGTCACCCCGTGTAATATGATACCCCAAGATCCCATGCACGAGATTCAACGAAGCATGCGCAGACTTAACCGGGAGATGACATGCGAATTTGAAAATACCACAAGAGAGACCCTTTGGATAGCGTAGACGCTGGACCATACCCGCAAATATATACCCTGATCTGTCTTGAATATGCATGGCTGACGGAATATGGATAACACGACCACCATCTAAGCTAGAACCGACCCCTACAATAAGCAAAGAGGGGACAGTCCTTAGCATTTGACCTGTCGCGTCTGTGCTTGGAGTTCGTGAGAGGAGGGGATATTAGCGAGAGACGCAATATACCACCCCAGTCAAGTCCATACTGGACTTTTTTTACCAATATATCATGTACACCAATACTTCCTATACAGCGAGACCTTGGATTTAGAACCGGCAGGCTGATCTATCGCAAACGCGTGCAATCCCCGAAACTAAAAGATCGAACGGACCACACCCTGCGACCACTAGCTATTTGATCCACAGGTACATTTCCCAGAGTCCACACAGCTGATAGTGAATCCCAGTTGATTCGTGAACTCTGAACTTTTAAACAAGACCAACTGTGCCTGGAGCTATGCAGATGACTACATGCGCACAATGGATATCGCACCTACAAGGTCACCTATATTGTTCATCTTGCTGTATGTGTGTAAAGTATCGGTGCGTGGGATATCCCTGAGTGAATTTACATGACTATTAATTGTTTATTGATTGTTTGTTAATTAGGCAGGAATATACCATTATGTCTTTGTTAATCCTATGTGTTGCTGTATGTGTGTAAAGTATCCGAGCGTGGGATATCCCTGAGCAAATTTTGCTTGATTGTTAATTGTTTATTGATTGTTTGTTAATTAGGCAGGAATATATTATTATGTCTTTGTTAATCCTATATTAATAATTTTATAATAATTTTTTGATAGTACATTATTAGATTACTGAAGCTACCTTATACCTTCTTAAAAATACATTTTATAATTATTGTCTTTTTGCTTATATATTTTCTTACTTATCATTTTCTTTAATCTTGCCCAACTTGATCAGCTCTTTGAATTGCTCCCTAATTAGATTACTTAAATTACTTAAATTACTTTATCTATTATACCTAAGTTGTATCTGTTGTAGCAGCCCTTTGAAAATCCCTCGGATCTCCCAAATCCCATAATTTTTAACTTTTAATTTGTAATTTTCCTCAATTCATTTATATATATCTTTAAAGGCTCTCTAAAATTTTAATTCTTTGAAGGGTCTTTCGGAAGAGGTTCTTATTAAAAATATTAAAGGGGCCTCTTCTGAGGGATTTTTTAAAGGCTTTTTGAATTAACCTTTAATTGATTAGTTTCTTTCAACTATTTATTTCTTAATTTTTAAAATTAAATGTAATGTTCAACCCCTTAATCGTTAATTTTTAATCATGGATATATAAGATTGCTTAATCTTAAATTCATTAAATTTTTTAACTTCGGGGTTTGGAACTCTTAAAATTCAAATCCTAACTTAAAGCTTAATATTTATATTATGTACTCCCTAAATCATTAACTTTATTAACCTGTTAAATCTTATTGAAAGTTCTTTTCCTTAATTTTTAATTTTTAATTTTTAATTTTTAATTTCTGAGTTTAGAACTTTAGTAGGGATTATCAAAACTTCGTAAATTTTCTGAAATTTTTTAACGGGATCTCTTAGAAAAAATTTTTTTCTTTTGAAGGAATTTTTTAGGAAACTTTATATTTTTATTTTTTTATTTTTTTAGTCTCTTAATCTCTTCTGGTTTGTTAGGTTTATTGGGGCTTATAAGCGTTATGCACTTATTGAGGGATTTTTTAAGGTGCTTCTACGTGATCCCAAGTCTTTTACTTTTAATGCGTAACTTATAAATTCTCTAATTTTTAACCTTCAATCCCCAACTCTTAGGCCCTTTTCAAATTCTCTTAACTCCCTATAACCCATCCCTTTTACAACTCCTACAACTAATATAAAAGAGCCCCCTTAGAATATAGACCCCAAATATACAAGCGGAGCTGTTGATGTATACCACAATTTCAAACTGCTAATCTTGAGTGAAACGTTGATGTAAATAATGAACTTACAATCACCTGTTATATGCCTTGAAAAGTCCCACCATATGGTCGGACGAAACGGCTGTCGGCAATAAACTTGTTATAATGTCATAATAGTTCCTTTGTTCATTTTCATTAATATTTCTGCTCTGCTTATACGCATAGAGCTTAACTAGCTACCGTCGCATATTTGGTAGGCCAGGCGTGATCATCGCGATTCACGTACGACCTACCATACATCTTGCTTATATATATATATATATATATATATATATATATATATATATATATAAATATATATATATATATATGAAAAAGTTTGTCCTTCATCAGTGGTCTTCCAACCGTCCTAGGCATTTCATCGCTTTAAAGACCATATACCTCAGGTTGGTGCGAGCAACGGCTAAAAAAAGTCGTTGGGACACGTAAATAAAGGGGACGCTAGGGTAAACAAACAAAATGGTTTAAGCAACAGAAAGTGATGAAGAAAGAGACAAGTCTCAGATTTCTATGAATATAAATTCGGTGAAATCGTGAACAAGAGAATAAAGACCATCAAACCTGGTTGAAATGTGAGCAAGGAAGGAATTTCGCACAGGTCTAACGGGAGGAAGAAGGGATCGGGTCTGCAAATTCGGTAAACATAAGTTCTGTGAAGTCGCAGACGAGAGAGAGAGAGAGAAAAAAAAATTCATACCGGCTTGGCCAAGAGCGCGCGAGAAAAGAATTACGGACAGGTCAAACGGGAAGAAAGAGGAGGAGGAGAGGTAGTGACAGAGAATGAGTGAGTGAAGGGTGAGGTGAGGAAGAGGCTAACAGAGAGAGAGAGACTGCTAGAAAGGGTAAAGATACAAAGAACGAAACAGACGGGTAGCAGCAGAGGAAAAATATATGTGTAAATATGATAATAATGGAGCTGCGGCGTTGCAAATGGGTTACATATGAAAAAGTTTGTCCTTCATCAGTGGTCTTCCAACCGTCCTAGGCATTTCATCGCTTTAAAGACCATATACCTCAGGTTGGTGCGAGCAACGGCCTTTTTTTAGCCGTTGCTCGCACCAACCTGAGGTATATGATCTTTAAAGCGATGAAATGGCTAGGACGGTTGGAAGACCACTGATGAAGGACACACTTTTTCATATATATATATATATATATATAAGGTTTAGAAATGTTAAAACACTTATTGAATTTACAAAACTAATAAATAACCTGCAATTTAAAAAAAAAAAATTAAATCTTGATTCTTCACCCTAAAATAGCATAAATTAAATATTTTCAAACTTAACCGTTTAACTTTCGGAAAATCTCCTACATATATTCCCTCTCTCTATATATATTATCTCAGCGGCTCTCATTGACCGCTTTCCCTGATAAATTGAAGTATCATTCATTTTAAAATCTCTTTCTCTTAGGTTAATCACTACCTTGATTAAATCTTAACCATTTAACATCTCAGGGTGTGTCATGTATCATTATATTTTGTCTGATGAGGACGTACTGTTGTACATCTGAAATATGTATAATAAAATGTAATTGATAAAAAGAACATGTATTTTATTAATATTTGTATTTTAATATATATATATATATATATATATATATATATATATATATATATATATATATATATATATATATATATATATATATATATATATATATATATATATATATAATATATATATATATGAAATGTTACCTTATCAAATTTGATAATCCCATTATCACGGAAGTAACCCTATGAGAGACTTAAAATATCGAATGGAGTTGAGTTGTTTGTTTGGAAAGCAGATTTAAGTCTCTCATAGGTAAGATTATTTTGTTATCTTAGCAATCTTGATTTTCTTTCTAGTGCATTGTATGATTTTCAAAATTATTTAAATTTGTATTTCCTATTCATCAAGGCTTCAAGCAAACTACAATACCCTTATATATATATATTCCTGCTGTCTCTTAAATTATTCATATATACTAACAGTGAATGTACTGCTATGCAAATGAACAACAATCGATGTCTAGTACTTGATGCTTTATTCATTATTAAAGAGTAGGCTGGTGACTCTAGCTATGAGATAACATGATTAAACTCCCCGTGATGAGATGTCAATAATCAGTCAGTCGAAAACTGTCGAGCACCTCTTGTGTTTGGACTCTATTTAAACAGCGAATCTGAATGCATGTTTATTCAAATATGCATATATATGTGAAAAGTATTCATTATATATATATATCTTTATATATATATATCTGTATATATATATATCTTTATATATATATATATCTTTATATATATAGTATTCATTATATATATATCTTTATATATAAAGATATATATAATGAATAATTTTCACATATAGATGCATATTTGAATAAACATGCATTCAGATTCGCTGTTTAAATAGAGTCCAAACACAAACTATATATATATGTATATATATATATAGTTTGTGTTTGGACTCTATTTAACCAGCGAATCTGAATGCATGTTTATTCAAATATGCATATATATATATATATATATATATATATATATAAAATAAAATAAATAAGTCAAATGTTTAAAATTTGGTTTCGTTTATTACTGCTATATATATTTCAGTGACAGCCATCTTTGGCTGTGACCTCTTCAGGCAGTCCGAATTAGTGTGGTATAAAGTATTGATACAGAGTATTGACAAAGTTAAACACCTCAACATGTGTACTCGTCTCTACCACACTAATTCGGACTGCCTGAAGAGGTCACAGCCATAGATGGCTGTCACCGAAATATATATAGCAGTAATAAACGAAGCCAAATTTTAAACATTTGACTTATTTATTTTATTTTACATTACTCCGGAGTAACCAAACCAACCTGCGCACTTCGTCGAGTGCTCCAATTTGTATACTGAGGTGTTGGTATACAACCAACATATTCTCAAAATATATATATGTGTGTGTGTGTGTGTGTATGTCTGTGTGAAAAAATATATATATATATTGAATGTATATTAGCTTAAAGGTAACTGCTTTGGCACCGGTTTTTTACTATGAAAAGTAGTCGTACAAGACCCTAGAGATGAAAAATGGGGTGAACAGTATCGCCCATGAGACTCAAC
>OZ024754.1:26379240-26391740 GCA_964016885.1 Eledone cirrhosa | reverse complement strand
ATGTTCATATATGCTACCAACTGTGTTTATCACTCTTTAACTTTTGGCGGAGAAAACTGGGGCACTGAAATACATCAAAGCAAGGCTTCCTCAAAAAAGTAAAAAAATTTCTTTTGAATTTCTTCATCACAAAACTGAATCATGTCTTGGAGCAAAATTTTAATATTCTTCCAATTCTTTATTGCAGCGAACATTTTTGCTTCTTCGTTTCATTTAAATTGTTTCCCTCTAGGGATGTCTTCTTATCATCATTTTACCATTTCCCTAAAGCTAACTCTTCAAATGAATTTGAAAACGTTATCAATATTCTACAATATTCTTGATCATCTTCGGAAGTAGTCATTCAATTATTAATTAGGTTGATTAAATCCATTATACCAACCATCTTTCTTTCGAGTCACGACCTTATGACACATGAGTAGAGGAGAATGAATAAATTAAGTTTTAGTTAAAAAATATGTTAATAGCTATGTTAAATATTGCTTTTTATGTATGTTTGGTTAATTGTAATGTGTTTATATCAATACAACTACTACTACACCGACTACATATGTTGATGTTAAGGTTACACAATGATTAAACAAAACAGAAACCTTTGTGTAGATACATAATGTGAGACGTGTTGTGTACAGATGATTGAACTCATAAATGACACAGTTCAATAAAAAATAGAAACTTGTCCCCTTCCCAATAAAAGCTCAGTGATTGTGATTAATTATGAAATATTACCTACAATTTATTATAAACAAGTTTTCATATCACAAAACATAATTCAATTTTATAGATAATTTGCGACCGATTTATCACTGGCCGATTAAATGTTAATCGTCAAATTTGCTTATCAATGCATCATGTGGCGTATTGCTGGGGTAGTGTGCAGGATTTAATGCTAGATTTAATGGGGGCCAAAAGGGGCAATTGCCCCGGGCTCCCTGCAGTATGGGTCTCCACTAGCGATAGCCGTAGGAATTTATTTGTGACCTCTGCTGGGCTTTTTAATTTTAGGACGCCTTATGCTGCGACACATTCAGCCACAAATCCGGACAATGCTGTCCGTAATACAGAGGAGCGGAAGATATATGGGCTTAACTGACCGCTTCTTTTTAGAATCAGTCATCGTCAGGACATCTAGTATGCTCGATTCCCGAATTGCCATTTTCCTACGCAAAATTGAGGCAGGGGTGCATCTCGTCTGATTACAGTCCTGTGAGGTGAAGTACAACGGGTACTACAGGCTATTCTCGACATTGTATCCGCAGGGGCGCAGCTAAGTTAGGTGTATTGAATCTGCACCTACCTTTTCCTTTTCTTTACTATCGTTAATTAATGTTATTACTGCAAGTACTGTATAATCTAATTGAAATAAAAGTTCAGTATTGTGAAAGGCTTGACGTTTTCATGTGTCAAAGTGTCAATGTGGTGTTTGTTAAATCATACAATATTTCACGAATAATCTTTTAAATAATGTTCTTCTTAAAACAATGACATTTCTCATAGCCCTAAATTACGCATAGTTTATATTTTTCTCCCTTTTTTGTAAAATAATCCGTATGTGGCATTATGAGTTAATCATATTATCTGTCGCTATAGTTTCAAACATTCATGCAACATTTTAAATAACTATAACCTAAATATGAATATAAATATAAATAGATAGATAGATAGATAGATAGATAGATAGATAGATAGATAGATAGATATGTTTCTTTTATTTGCCACCAGGGCATCAAAAGTGGGACAAGTACAATGGGGGGAGTTTACAAAACAAGGCGTCCTCAATAAGGAGGAGGCAATAACAATATATAAAAGTAAAATAAAATATAACAAAAAATAAAATTTATAACAAAGTCCTCAATAGAGAGGAGGCGCCTTGGGGGGTCGCACACACCCCCGAAAAAAGTGTGCAACCCTTCTCCTCGGGAGCACAGAGAAGGGGTGCTCCCTTGGTCTTTCATCTTCCTCACCTATAGTCTGATGTAGAGTGAAGGCCCATTCACACGGGCCATTCTCGCCACTTTCACCCATCTTTCATAGAAACGGCTGGGGTGCAGCACCTCTCTCTCCATCCTGATCCTTCTTCCGAAATGATATCGGAAGAAACGGACCAGTTGTTGGCCAGAGAGAAAGGTGTCTGACCTCAGTCCTTTCAGACGCGTCCACCATACAACCTCTTTCGCCATGGCTATTACGCACAGAAACACCGCCTCTCCTTCGTTTTTGAAGAGGGGAGGCCGCTTGATCGTTACAATAGACTCGGTGGTCAACCGGATCGGTCCCACCCTTGACAGCAGTTGTTCGACATAGCCCCACAGATCGGCAATGCCCGAGCAGTGTAGCAATGCGTGTGCAACGGTTTCCTCGTCGCACACGCATCTGGGACAGATCTTTTTCGATGGGTCCCTACCCGGCCGCCCGTGTCTGTAGAGCCTTTCTCGAACGGGCAGAGCCTTCTGTAGCATTGCCAAGCCAGGGACCTCTGGAAGTTATCCATGGGCCCCGGGCTGAATGTCCTACCGAACAGGTTGGCCAGTTCGTCTTCCTCCATGCCTAGGGCTTCTCCGAGGGCGTCGTCGCACCTGCTAACCACCAGCCCTCTATAGAATGACGAGGTAGATTCTCCACTGACAGCCGGGTCCGCCTGCCAGAGAGCCGTGAGCGCCTGGGCACACTCGGTGTGCCAGGCGCCCAGTTTTCTCGGTCTTTGCTTGACCCAGGATTGCAGCTCGGTGAGTGAGACGAGTCTGGGAAAGGCTCGCCTCACAAACGGGGCCCACACCGGTTGACCGGAGAGGAATACCTGAAGGTGCCGTAGCCTTAATGCGTGTTTACGTATCATTAGCCACGGCAACCCCAGCCCTCCTTTCGAAGGGTGTTGACAGCAGATGGATCTCCTCACCATAGGAGCCCGCTTCTTCCAAAGGAATTGGAAGAGTGCGCGCTCCATTTTGGCGAGCGTTTCCCTTGGGCAAGGCACAACGGTCAGGCGGTAGTAGATGACGGACGCTATATAAGTGTTCGCCACCTCCGCCCGACCTTTCAGGGACAGTTTGCACTCGGCCCACTTCTGGGTCAGTGCAAACACCCTGTTCGTCACCTCACCCCAGTTCTTCTCCACCTGGAGGTCTGGTCCGAACCAGACCCCGAGCAACTTCACCGGGCCCTCCGTCCAGCGCCCGACGACGCCATCGGAGGGCATCGATCTGCCCCTCCACGTGCCGAGTTGCAGACCGATCGACTTGTCCCGGTTCAGTAAGGTGCCAATCGCCCCGATTTCCGAGGCCGTCGACACCATTACTGTTACGTCATCGGCGTAGGCTGACACCGCTTTCCGCAATCCCGGTTCCAACGGGATGCCCTGCAACAATTCCAACTTCCGCAGCAGTGGCTATAGAGTCATTACATACAGAAGGGAGGAGAGAGGGCACCCCTGTCGGATGGACCGCGCGATTTCGAACGGCTCCGAGAGGTAGCCGTTCACCTTGACCCTAGAGCAGATGCGGCTGCTGTGCATGGCATTGATCCAGCCCCTGAAAACGGGTCCGAAGCCTGCCGCCGCTAGCACCGCATCCAGGTAACCATGGTCGACCCTATCGAATGCCTTAGATTGATCCAAGTTGATCAGAGCCCCACCAAAGCCGGGTTCGTTCCCAACCCTCTCTATGATGTATCGCATGAGGTGGAGGTTATCGTGGATGGACCTGGACGGGATAGCACATGTCTGCGCCTCTCCCACCAGGTTGCCCACGACAAGCGCCAACCTCTTTGCTAGCACCTTGGCCAAAATCTGTAACTCTGTATTTAGCAGAGTTATGGGCCTGAAATTATTTATATCGTCCCCCTTGTTCTCGTCCTTCCTCACTAGCGTGACTACGCCCTTGGTCACAGCACAGGGAATTCTCCCGTTCTGTTGCCAGTTGCAGTAGACCGCCTCGAGGAGATCTGGGAACAAGTCCGGCATAGCTAGATATAGTTCGTATGGAAGACCATCGAGACCCGGGGATTTGCGTTTGCCACATTGGCTCAGCACGTCCTCTATCTCAGCGGCTGAAATCGGCTCCTCGCAGGACTTCGCCTCCCTGTCCGAGAGACGCGGCAGGCCGTCGAGGTATGGACCGAAGTCCACGTCCCCAACCGGCCCCCCGCCCCTTCCGAACAATCCGGCAAAGTGCTTTTGAAAAGCCTCGCACATCTGCTTAGGTTCAAGGATCACCCGTCCATCCTGGTCTCGCAAAGACCGGATAGTGGATCTGCTCCCTCTTTTGGCTTCTGTCACGCGGGCCCAGCTAACAGCTTTGGACCCCTCGTTTCCCAGAGCACGTATTTTGCTTCGGACGATGCAGCCTTCGTGTTTCGCGTCGAAGAACTTGCCCAGGGCCGTTCTCGACGCTAGCACTCTGGCCACGTCGCCGCTTCTAATTGCCTCTTCTACACTATCTACCAACTCCCTTTCCTTCCTATTTCTATTGGAGGCTAACTCCTTACTAAATTCTATAGAGACTACTCTAATCTCTCTTTTGAGAGATCCCCACCACCTGCTGTTGACGATGGCGCCCGTCAACCGCTCCTTAACTAAAGTGCTAATCCGGTCCCTGTAAGCCTTACTTGCTGGTAAGTACAAGTTGAGCTTCCAGTAACCGGGTCCCTGTCTATGAGTTCTGTCAAGGTTGATCATGCAGGTCACTAACTTGTGACCTGAATAGCCAACCATGCGCATTTTTGGACAACTTAAAAAGTCCTTATCCTTAATTCTGACTAAGAACCTATCTAGGTACGACCTAGATGATCCGCTACGATTTGCCCAAGTCCAGGTTGGCGCAGTCGGAAAATCTAGTCGATATCTATCGGCCAGGTCAAATCGACCGATTAACCCTTTGAGGCTATTACACGCCTCTCTATCGGGACAGGCCCCTACGTAGTCCCAGCGTGCATCTAGGATACCATTCCAGTCCCCCACTAATAGCAAGGAGCGGGACGTCCCTAGAAAAGTCTCCAGACGATGGAAGAAGTCCGGCCGCATTGACCCGAAAGGGCCATAGGCGGCTACCAACCTAAACGCTCCGCCTTTACCACTGCCAAGGTCCAGAACCACTAGTCGACCCTCCGGGTCCAAATGTACCATCTGTGTTGCGAGACCCAGATGGTTTTGCAGCAGAACGATAATTCCACCCCCACCTCCGGGCTGACAGAGAGATGCATGCATCTCAAAGCCATCAAAGGTGGGGGCCAGCTGTCGCACGTTGCTGATCCGGGCCTCGATAGATAGATAGATAGATAGATAGATAGATAGATAGATAGATAGAGCGAAGCAGAGAGAGAGAGATGGATGGATGGATGGATGGATGTATAGATAGATAGATAGATAGATAGATAGATAGATAGATAGATAGATAGATAGATAGATAGATAGATAGATAGATAAGTGGATTATATAGGGGGATGGATTATATATATATATATATATATATATATATATATATATATACACCCTATGGTCATGAATCTTGGGTAATGACCAAAAGAATTGAGAGATCACACCTCCGACACTATGGTCATGTGGTTAGAATGTCTCTGGAAAGAATCGCTGGACACATTATCGGCAGGAGACCCAGGGGTAGGCCCTGAGAAAGATGATTGGATAACAACAAGGAACTTGGTTGGTCCCGCTTGGGGATCCAGCAGGATCAGTTGGAGACGGTTGCTTTTGACAGGACCCACGGGAAAAGTGTTTGAGGACTCTGCCGCCTCGACCCTCTCAAGAATATGTGGGCATATATATATATATATATATATATATATATATATATATATATATATATATATATATATACGATATTAACAAATGGAAACTATATTTATAAAACCATATCTATTCTATTATACATATTTCAAGGATACCATGTTAAATTATGGTATGCTTTCATCAGACAAAATACAATATATACCAGTTTTATAAATAAATATTGACATACCCTTTCAAAATGCAACCGTTACTTTTGGAAGACATCAGGGATAGTAGATTTGTTTACTTATATTAGTAAGTCGTTGTGTTACGGAGAAGGAAATATATATAATACTAAAAGTCTGCGATTGCTTGCTTGCTTGCTTGCCTGCTTGCCTGCTTGTCTGTAATGTAATACAGATAAAAGGGCGCATAATGGGAAATACTTTCAAAGGAAGTTGACCCTGAAATGGGAATACAAAAGGAATAAAATAAGTTCCGTGTAAATCGAAGCAAATGTTCCCGAGATATGGGGTTTTCTGGGTACCTTCATAAGCAGAGAGAGAAAGAGAAGGATAGAGAGAAAGAGATATGGTTGTGAGAGAGTAGATTGAAAGAGAGAGACATAGAGAGGGGGAGAGGAGACAGAGAAGGAGAATGGAGCTGGTGGTGTTGTTGTGTATATATATGTGTGTGTATATATATATATATATATATATATATATATATATATATATATATATAAAAATATAAAGGTTTACATATACATAAAGTCAATCGGCAGGTATATATTTTATCTAATAATTCTAAGGACATGATTTATGATATATTGCTCTGATTATTTAATTTATTAATTCTTCATTGAGCCACAACGTGACCGGTTGCAACATATATATCTATGACTTTATGTATATGTAAACCTTTATATTTAATAATCTCCCGTTAGGTTGAGATACAATTGGGCGATATTGGGCTGCGCTTTCTAGCAACAAGCCTATCCGCCGTAAGCAACTGATCACATTCTTTCTAACTTGACCACTGCCACGTCACGATTCTTAGCCATTTTTGAATCTATTTTTGGCGCGATCACTTTGGAAAACTAAATGAATCCGATACTCTGGACATATCCTGTTAATTGGATGTCTAAAAATACGGATGAAACCATGGTAGAGATATAATTACGGTATGTACACATTTCTTCTAAGTTTGAATTCACACCTAATTGTGTATGGTTGACGGTATATTTAGTCAGTTTCTACATGCTGTTGATATGTTGGATAAATACTCTATTGGGGCCACTGCGAAGAGGCCACTTTCGGTTATTTGTCGGAAATTTCTTCAGAGAAGCCTTTATTCTTATAGCTTGGTCTAATTGATTTTTTATATGGTTAATTATGGTAATTGGGAGAGGAAATGGCATATATTTTATCTAATAATTCTAAAGACATGATTTATGATATATATATATATATGTATATGTGTGTGTGTGTCTATGACCAATGTATATAAATCACAGACACCCACATATATATATATATACACGCACACATACATATATGTATACAAACACACACATTTATATATGTACATAGACACACGTATATATATATGGGCCTTCCAGTTTCATTTCATATATACATGTCTGTGTATATTTTAATTATCTAAAAATTATTTTTTTTTAATATTTTGAAATGAACGTGACCCGTGTGGTCACTGGTACTATATATACACACACACACACATAAGCATATCTACACACACACACACACACACACACACACACACGATAGCAACTAACAGCGCTGCGATCGATCGAATGTGGCTTTTTAGCCCAGCCAATGATCTAAAATGTCTTGCACAGAGTCGGCAACCAAAACATTCACTGGGAATAGTCGGCTGTGGTTGGAGTTCATGTACTTTTGCATGTCGTTTGAGCCCTCCTGCTGATTTACATTCTCTACCACATGTTTGGCAAGCATGACGAGCAACATCTCCAGCAGCAACCTGGTAGTCAACCGCTGGTCTTACTTTATGACTGCGAAGATGACTTTCGAGTCCAGCTTTGCTTAGGCAGAGTCTCGCACATACGCTGCATGTCAGCACCATAGGAGGACCCTCGCCGTCTGCCCTTCCTCACATCCCGCTTTACTTTCTCGTATGCGATTCGAGATGCCTCAAAGGCAACTTTCCCCTCATATACAGTCTTTCTCCATTTATTACGATCAGCAGCAATATTTTCCCATGTATCAGCAGAGATGTTAGCGTCTTTCAAAGAGGCTTTCAAGGAATCCTTATACCTCTTTTTTGGTTTATGTGGCGGTCATTTTCCTTTAACCAACTCTCCATAAAAGAGTTGTTTTGGTATTCTAGAATCCTTCATCCTGGCAAGGTGACCACTCCAACGGAGTCGTAGCTTAAGCACAAGAGCTTCTATACTGTCACACATAGAGCTTTCCAAAATCTTGACATCACTGATGTGGTCCCTCCAGTGAACGCCATGGATCCGTATGAGACACATCTGATGGAAACGCTCCAATTGCTTAAGGTGGTGTCGATATGTGACCCAGGTCTCGCAGGCATATAGAAGACAAGAGAGCACACATGCCTTGTACACCTTTACCTTTGTCCTCCTGCATATGTCTCGCCGACCCCAGAGTCGCCTTTCTAGCTTTCCGAAAGCATCACTTGCTTTCCTAATCCTAAGTGAGATTTCACTGTCAAGGTTGCTGTATCGATTGACAGTGCTTCCCAGGTAGACAAACTGATCAACTACTCCAAGTCGTTTACCATACACATAGATATTTGGTTCAGTATACCGCTTACCAGGGGCAGGTTGGTACATGACGACGGTTTTCTTGAGACTGACAGTCAATCCTAGGGCAGTGCAAGCGTCAGAAAATGCATTCAAAATGTGCTGCATATCACTCTCTGTGTGCGCTACAAGATTGCAATCATCTGCATACAAGAGGTCTCTTATGATTGATGTAAATACTTTTGTCTTTGCAGCAAAGCGCCTGATGTTAAATATGCTGCCTGAGGTTCGATAGTGGATGTAAACACCATGCTCGCAATTCCTGAATGCAATACAGAAAACCATTGCAAAGTATATGGCAAACAAGGTCGGTGCTGGAATATCCCCCTGTTTCACTCCATTTTTTACTGAGATAGGCTCCGACATGTTACCTCCGACATTAACCCAAGCCTTCATGTCATCATGGAAAGACCTAACTAAAGCAAGGAACTTATCAGGGCAACCAATTTTCTGGAGAACCTTCCATAATGCATCTCTGTTAACAGTATCGAAAGCTTTTGTCAGATCGACAAAAACCTGATACAGATCCAAACCTTGTTCCATGCACCTCTCCTCGAGCTGTCTAGCTGAGAAGATCATATCAGTAGTGCCGCGTCCAGCACGAAAACCAGATTGACTTTCAGAAGAACACAATCTGTAATGTGTGTCAGCAGACGGTCCAGAAGCACCCTACATAAAACTTTCCCTACGACAGAAAGCAATGATATACCTCTCTAATTCCCACAATCATTCCTGTTACCCTTTCCCTTGTACAAGACCACCATTACTGCATCTCTCCAGTCCTCAGGTTCGGATTCATTAGCCCATATCCCGCCAAACAAAGAGTGAAGATGTTGCAGGAGTCTCTCACCACCATATTGTAGGAGCTCAGCATGTATGCCATCCATACCTGGAGACCTTCCACTGTTCAGCTTCGAAATAGCCACTGCAACCTCCACAAGCGTCGGAGGTTCTGCGAGAGCTACTTTTACAGGACTTTCTGGAATGAGATTGAGGAAATCTTCACTGACGACAGACGGCTGATTCAAAAGATCATCAAAGTGCTCTCGCCACCTTCGTAGAATTCCTTGTGAGTCACGAAGAAGTTCTTTGCCATCCTTGCTGCGAAGCGGTGTCACCAGAGAAGAAGACGGTCCATAAACCTCACGCAAGAGACTGTACAACAGCTTTGTGTTATTGGAATTGACGCAGTTTGTAACTCACCAGCCTTCTCACTCCACCACTGATCCTTCATCTGAGAAAGACTCCGCCTAACACGTGATTTTACATCCTTGAGTTCCTCATGCAACGTATTCCTCTCCTGTGGTTTTGCCGTCAAGTAGCGTGACAGAGCACATACATACATACATACATACATACATACATACATACATACATACATACATACATACATACATACATACATAACAGACCAGATATTATGATATGGGACAGGGAGAAGAAAACATGCACAGTAGTGGAAATTAGCTGCCCAGCAGATGCCAATATAATATCAAAGATTAGTGAAAAGGAGAATATTTATGCAGAACTGATGAGAAATCTGCAGACACTCCACCCTGATTACACCTTCAGATTTATGCCTGTGATTATTGGGGCACTGGGATATGTAAGTAACTGCCTCAATACAAATCTTGAGAAGCTAGGCTTCACAGGAACAGAAAGAACACAACTAGTTAGGAAACTACAAGTACAATCCATTAATGGAACAGTAAAAATATGTAAAACATTCCAAACATTTTGCATCTAATAACTGCATATACACATGTACAGATACAAAGCATATACACATGCACACATACAACTCAAAACATCCACATCCACACATACAATAACATCCATATCTACACATGCATGCATACATACATATCTACCTAGTTGATGTTGTGTAAATTCCAATGAGAGAGTCTTGTGTCTATGTTAGAAACCGACTCTCTCTCTATTGGTAAAACTTTGTGAAATTATAAAACCAGAAGAACACACACACACACACACACACACACACACACACACACACACACACACACACACACACACACACACACACACACACACACACACACACACACACACACACACACACACACACACACACACACACACACACACACACACACACAGATACCTTCAACATCATATTCTTCGGTCGTGTATATTTGTTCTTTCAATACAAATATCATTATACTTCTTCGTCTGTGGAATTTGCCAAAATAAGATATAACATTTCTTCATTAGAGAAATATATATGTATACATGTGGAAGTGCGGATGTGTGTTGTATGTGTCTATACATTATATATATATATGTGTGTGTGTGTGTGTATGTACGCGTATATGTACAGCACAGACATGCGTATATACATTTATGTATATATAAAATTGTGCATGTGTGTGTGTGCGCGTGTGTGTGTGTGTGTATGCGTGTGTGTTTGTTTGTCTGCATGCGTGCGTATGCGTTTGTATGCGTGTGTATGCGCTTGAGCGTTTGTATGCGTGTGTATGTGTGTGTGTGTGCGTGTATATGCATGTGTATGCGTGTTAAAAGTAATTTTATTACTAGGACCTCATACCCAGCTTATGTTGCTTGGAAATATCTAAAATAAGGTGGTTTATAAAATATGAGTAAATTCACACGTATTTATTTCCAAATATTACATTAACTTCTCGAGATATACAGGTTATATGAAAAGATGCATGAATGTGTATGTGTGTGTGTATGTGTATATATAAATATATATGTGCGTGTGTGTGTGTGTGTGTGTGTGTGTGGATATGTGTGTGAGAAAGAGAGAGAGAGTAACGTAGTAAAAATAGCCCCAGAACGCTACATTGGGAAAGATATTAAGTTTGAAAGCTTGAAACAACTCAAAGTGATTTATATAGATATACGATAAAACAGACACACGGAAATCTATATATGTTCATAAGTTTATGCATACTTTCTTTTGGTATTTTGACCGCATCTGAATGTAAATATGTATATATATGTATGTAAAAGGTAAACAGAAATAACAACACAATCGGTATAGTATATAGAAGGGATATATTAGGTTAACGCTTGATATAGGAGGAAGAGGATCTTAACCTTTCAGAGGCTAGTCCTTCATCAGAAGAAAGAATGAGAAATAAGATAGATTGAGGGAACGGGCGAGTTGGAATTGGACAAAATGAAGAACTCTTCAATATCGGCACGTGTGCGGAACTCGTCGGTTGGTATAAAACGCAAACCACGGACGAGGAGGGAGCTCTCAGCTTCGGAGAGTTGTAGGTCCTGGGGTATGGTGACTAGAGTGCAGGGACGTGAGGTAGTTAAAGAGGCGGGGGCGGAGGGGTTAAGGTGGTTGGACCTATTCTGGTTCCCATCGCTACCCCCAGAGACCTGCTGATAGAAATCACCCGAAAAATAAAAGCCACTGAGGGTGAGAACAAGCTCAGCCAGACGGAGAAAAGTGGTAGTGCTGGGGTCAGCGGTAGGGCGTAAATCTAAAAAATGCTGGAGAGCGCGGAGGCCGTCATCATGAGGAATGACGGTACAGAGAGTAGTGATGTCCAGGGTAAAGAGAAGGTGAGAGGGACCAGGAGGGAAGGAGAAGGAGTTGGAGAGTCTAAGGCATTTGTATCGTGGATGTAGGAGGGGAGATTGCCGACCAACGGGGCGAGGATGGTGTCTAAATATTCAGAAATTCTCTCGGTGGGGCAGTTGCACGCAGAAACGATAGGACGTCCAGGATTATTTTGTTTGTGTATTTTGGGGAGGAAGTAGATGGTGGATGTGCGAGGGGTGCGTACAATAAGGTTTGTGGCTGTGTGGGGTAGGAGAGAGGAGATGAGCTCGTGGATGGTGGAGGACACGAGTTGTTGATAGCCAGGAGTGGGGTCAGAGGATAAAGGGCGGTAAAAAAGGGTATTGTGAAGCCGGCGGAGAGCCTCAGCCCTATAGAGGTCAGCGCTCCGAACCACCATAGCGCTACCT
>OZ024754.1:26370194-26371540 GCA_964016885.1 Eledone cirrhosa | reverse complement strand
ACATACCTTATCAGTTGAATTTTCCTTGGATAGGAAAATTTCCAAGGAAAATTCAACTGATGAGGTATGTTCCTTGGCTATGTCAAAATTTATAAAACACACTTTGTATTTTATTGGTACCCTTGAAATATATATAATAGAATAAATATGGTTTTATAAATATAGTTTCCATTTATTTAATATCGTTGTATATATATATATATATTCTATATATATATATATATATAGAATTCCAGTAATAATCAGGAACTGATTATACAGAGCGGTCGCCGGTCCAGCAGAAATTGAAAATTAGAATTGGTGCTCTGATATATATATAAATGTATATATAGTGTATTTTGCAATACACTGTATTGTTAATTAAAAGCATTTTGAAGACCATACGCTATTGTTTTAAAATAGTGACAATGTCACTTACTTTAATTTTCAGCAAACAGAGGAGATAAACTGACAGAGTTCTGTTTCGTACTTTTTGGTACTTATAAGAATCCAACACACATAATTTTCAGCAAACAGGAGGGTAGTCAGCTTTGATAAGTACCAAAAAGTACGAAACAGAGCTCTGTCAGTTTTTTTCTCCCCTGTTTGCTGAAAATTTAAATAAGTGACATTGTCACTATTTTAAAACAATAGAGTATGGTCTTCAAAATGCTTTTAATTAAGCATACAGTGTATTTTGCAATACACTATATATACATTCATATATATATCGCTATTTCAGAGCACCAATTCTAATATTTATATATATATATATCACTCTATGCAAATTAGTCTGCCCACTACTAATTTTCATAGAAAAAGCATATAACGATATGTGCTTTTACAATTCTCCAGAAGGGCCGGTAGATAGGTAAATATTGCTGATGAGTTGTAACAACAACGAAACTAGTTCAATATTCCTTGTCTGGCTTTCTGGAGAATAGAGGGAAGGTGTTCCCCCGAAAACCAGTATGACTCTAAAAACCGGTTTGTCTGTGTGTTTACATACAGAATAGCTGGGTGCTCACAGTAAAGCAACCAGTGAAAGACTTGTTACACCTACATATGTATACGTGTGTGTATTCATATACACACTAGTATTTCAGTATGCATATGTAGATGTACATTTTTGACTTAATTGTTTAAGCGTCAGTCATACAAAAGTGAGTTACAAACGAAACGAAATTTAATTTCGTTTCGTTATTTGTATATATATATATATATATATATATATATATATTATATATCATAAGCAAAAGGGATATTCAATTTGTTGGTAATTCAACAAATATAAATCTTTATAACTGATTCAGAGCACTCGACAGGTTTTCTGGAGTATAATATTCAATGATATTAAATAAATGGAA
>OZ024754.1:26335194-26360194 GCA_964016885.1 Eledone cirrhosa | reverse complement strand
CATTTCCCGGATAGGGGGCAATCAACCCGATTCCTACAATTACAGTTAGTACTAACTACAGGGTTGCACGTGTTCCTACGGCTAGGTAGCTAATTATATATACATATTTATACATAAATACATACATAATTATATATATATAAGTATGTATACGTACATACATATATGTATACAGACGTACAGTAGTATGTATATACATACATGCACTCATATATATATGTACGTATGGGTTTACCGAACATTTATTATAATGCTCGGTTTGTTTGTAAACAAACAGCCCGAATTATTAGCTGTACAGTGTTCGGCAACCATCGTTGCCCTTTTGTTCAACACTGACAAAGGAACGATGAACTAGTTTCAAGCTTATTAGCTGTCATCAGCAACGTATACCTTCCTGTCAGTTGATTGAACGTTTGAAAGTATATACTTTCCTTATGCATATTAACGACTGAGCAGCCTAATTTGCATATCGAGTGAGTTAGTCGGCCGGGCGTACCGAAAACGATAGATGGAAAAAATGAAATTTCATTTCTCACTCTTAGTACGGCTGATACTTGAATATAAGTATGTATACGTACATACATATATGTATACAGACATACAGTCGTATGTATATATATATACATACATACACACATATATATATCTACGTATGGGTTTACCAAACGTTCAATCAACTGACAGGATGGTACACACGTACATATATATATATATGTGTGTGTGTGTGTGTGTGTGTGTGTGTGTGTGTGTGTGTGTGTGTGTGTGTGTGTGTGTGTGTGTGTGTGTGTGTGTGTGTGTGTGTGTGTGTGTGTGTGTGTGTGTGTGTGTGTGTGTGTGTGTGTGTGTGCGTGCGTGTGTGTGTATGTGCATGTAACAGGTCAACATCATCGGTAACTACTGAGCCTCATACATACATACATGATGGCTGCCCCTCGTTATCAAGTATGGCCATTGCACGAGGAGAAAAAAAAATAATTAATAAAATAAAAAAGAAAATAAAAATTTAAAAAAAATATATATATATATATACGATATTAAACAAATGGAAACTATATTTATAAAACCATATTTATTTCATTATACATATTTCGGGGATACCATATTAAAAATATGGCATGCCTTCTTCAGATAAAATACAATATATAAACAGTTTTATAAATAATTTTGACGTATATAATTTTGACGTAATATTGATCAACTTTTATGTAAGAAGTTGGTTTGGTAGTGAATTGTTTATAAATATTTAGTGTTAAGCACAGTTAAAAAGAAAGACGGAGAAAAAGAAGAAATGTATGTAAAGAAAAACAGAGAGAAATAGAGAGAGATAGGGGAGAGAGAAATAGTGAGGAGGTGAAAAAAGAGGCAGCTGAGGCAACAGATGAATAATAATAATTCATCATACAAATTGAGAGATTTAGGAGGGAGGGAGTACTGTACTTATTTAGTTATAGTGTTAAGGAGACGGAGAGAAATAAAAAATGAAGAGAAAACAGAGAGAGAGAGAAAGATAGAGGTGGGTGGAAAAAAGAGGTAGACCAAATAATAATAATTATTATATATGGGGAGGTGAGAGAAATAGGAGAGAAGTAAGAGAGAAAACAAGAGAGAAACTCGAGAGGCAAAGTTAAAATAACCGATACTTAGACTTCATCAAATGTAAAGAGGGAGGAGAAGAAAGAGCTATATCTAGAGAGAGAGAGGGATGATAGATTTACATCTTTACGTTATGTCCTATCAATTTGAATTATCAATTCATATGAATTGGGTATTATAATGTAAATATCAATATTCATGAATGAGACATAGATATATAATGTGTGAAAAATAATGACCATATGTTTAGTTTAAAATTCTGAGGTCGATGTACCAAAAACTGAGATAAAACTTCAAAAAATACGGAAATATATAAGTATATATGTACTTTCCGGAAAAGGAAAGAAAGAGAAAAAGAGAAGGTCATCTCAAGTTCTAGTTGATACTATAGACATACCCATGATCTTACGTGATCAACTCTGTAATTTCTTGTTTCACAGAAAAAATGTTTCCCTTGTGTTATAAAAGATTTTACTATATATATATATATATACATAAAAAAAATATATATACATAAAAAATATATATTAATACTCCTGCCCTCACATACATGATTATCGTTCATGTATAGAATATTATGCATATCTGTAACATATCCAGAGCTATACCCACACATACACATATATATATATATGTATGCACACATATATGTACATGGACAGATAAAATAAACAGATAAAATAAAATATACTCTGTAATCATTCCATATTCATATTAATACATATGGCCTTTGTACAGAGACAACCAGATATTAATATATCATCACAGAGATATCAAAACGTTAAAAATATTTTCATCACTCCCTAGAGTATCTCGGGCCGTAAAAAACACAGTATGCACCCCATATCAACCACAGAAATCTACCCTTCCAATTTATCTGACAATATATTGCCAAGTTCATTAGAAGCAATCAGAATCAAAAAGCAAACAAAAAACCAAAAATTATTCAACAAAACTTATTTAGCAGAAATCATTTAAAAGATTTAGGAGACCCTGTTGTTCTACAGATGCTCTTATATTTAGTATAGAAGTTTATCTAGCGTAAAATTTATTCAATAGATTGGGAACATCTACATTTTAGGGTAGTTTAATTACATCATTAGTATATATTTATGAAGAAGGTTTAAAAGAAAAAGTTGAAGGAATCGAAAGATTTATCGTCAGGTTTCATACATTAATTAAATATCTTAACTAATTATACTACATTTTAAATTTATATTTATATTTAAACGTTGAGTTCAATCTATGTCTGCAGCAACTGAATAAATTGCTCCTTAAATTAAGGGAATTTTTAGATTTTAATATAAAGAATATCTCCTCCACACAGAGGTCACATGTCTCAGATGAGGAATTAAAAGGAATCCCTCTTGAGACAATATTCCAAAACATCGAATACCCAACGTTATCATGTTTAAGTTGCCAGAGTAAGCCTGATAGTGAAGTTGAAGATTTCTTTTATCTGAAGAAGGCATGCCATATTTTTAATATGGTATCCCCGAAATATGTATAATGAAATAAATATGGTTTTATAAATATAGTTTCCATTTGTTTAATATCGTATATCTACTCCAAAACTTGTTGAGTGCTTTATATCAGTTATAAAATATTTACTTGTTGTAACCCAACAATTTTAAATAAAACTTTTGCATATATTTTTGCTCCAATACTGTTGAGCGCTTTATATTATAACTGAAAAAGATGGAATTCTTTAAGATATCTTCTTCTCTAAAAGACATACCTCTACCTAAGAACAAAGACTTTATTAAACAATTAATAGAAAAATCAGAAGAATCAGGTGGCGTGCCTTCCACTTTGATAAATCTAATCTAAATGAAAATGTTTCAGACTTAGATAAAGTTTTCAAATCTAAAAAAAATCCACCCCCAACAAACTTTTAATGGATTTTGAAAACGATATAATTTCTATCATACAAGGAGTCAAATACAAGAGAAACTTCAAAAGGCCAGGACTATCTAAGAAGCATTAAGGATAATATTGAGGGCTTGGAGAGAACAGAGAAGTACTTGGTGAAATCGGACAAAACCAACAACCTTTATGGAGTGCATAAAGACATGTATAATGGCCTTATACTGAAAGAACTAAGGAAAAAGTACAAGGTAGCAGATAAGGACGAACTGGAAAAAATGAATGTTGAGGCATCTTGTATAATGCATGAGTTGGAAATTGAGAACAAAACACAACCCTTCTTGCCTAGGAAACCCAAGATCAATATGAAAGATCACAAAAGAAATTTTGAAAATGATTTGCCAGTCAGATTGATTGCACCATCAAAATCTGACCTGGGTAAACTTAGCAAAAACATTCTAGACAGGGTGATACAGCAAATTAAAAACTTACATAATTTACCTAACTTAAACTTATGGAAGGGGACTGGTGAGGTTATTGAGTGGTTTAAAGAAATTAAATATAACAATAATAATAAAATTATTCAACTAGATATTGCTAACTACTATTCATCTATTACCCCTAATCTACTGAATAAGGCACTAAATTACGCATTCAAACATACAGACCTAACTAGCAATGAAATGTACATTATATTATCGGCAAGGAAAACATTGATAGAATTTAATAACCAACTATGGACTAGGGCAGATAGAGATAATAATTTCGACATTACTATGGGATCATCTGACTCAGCTCAGGTAACGGACCTTGTGGGCCTATTTATAATTAATTCGCTGCATAGAAAAATACCTGGTGTAACCGGAGGATTATATCGTGATGACATGCTTTTACTTATTGAAAATAATAACTCTGAACTAAATAGAAAAAGAAAACAAATTATACAATTTTTTAATTACCTTAATCTAAAAATAGAAATAGAGAATAACCATCGAATAGTCAATTTCCTAGATGTAACACTAAATCTCAACACATGTCTTCACTATCCATTTCACAAACTAAATGAAAACTTGAATTATGTCAATTTTAACTCTAATCACCCCAGATCTGTTAAAAATACTATAGTGAACTCTGTTCAAGAACGTATCTCAAGAATTTCATCTAATAAAAATATTTTCGACGAAAAAGCGCAGTATTACAATGAAGCGTTAGCTAGAGCAGGATATAGTGATAAAATTAAGTACATCGATAATAATAGGCAAACTAACCAAAATAATAACAATTTTAATTACGGTAACAACTTTAACAACTATAATAGAAAACATTACAATAATTCCAAAAGCCAGAAAAGAAATAGAACTAGAAATATAATATGGTTTGCCCCCCCCCCCCCCCCCCCCCATTCTCACTAAATATTAAAACCCACATTGCTAAACTATTTTTTAACGCTCTTGACAAACGCTTCCCTAGAACACATAAATATCACTCAATGTTTAATAGACATACTATAAAATTAACTTACTCGTCCACCAAAAATTTAGCACAAAATATTAACAGAATAAATAATAGGAATCAAAAACCTAGCCAAAATACCGATAATAGCCAAAACAATATTCAATTAAACAACTGTAACTGTAAAAATAAATCTAAATGTCCGTTAAATAACAATTGCTTAGTTAAAAATATAATATACAATTGTAATGTTAAAACTAACTTAAATTCTTTTAACTATGTTGGTTCCACCTCGACAGAATTTAAACTTCGCTACAATAATCATAAGAATTCTTTCACAGATCCAAACAAGAAATCTTCAACTTCACTATCAGGCTTACTCTGGCAACTTAAACATGATAACGTTGGGTATTCGATGTTTTGGAATATTGTCTCAAGAGGGATTCCTTTTAGTTCCTCATCTGAGACATGTGACCTCTGTGTGGAGGAGATATTCTTTATATTAAAATCTAAAAATTCCCTTAATTTAAGGAGCAATTTATTCAGTTGCTGCAGACATAGATTGAACTCAACGTTTAAATATAAATATAAATTTAAAATGTAGTATAATTAGTTAAGATATTTAATTAATGTATGAAACCTGACGATAAATCTTTCGATTCCTTCAACTTTTTCTTTTAAACCTTCTTCATAAATATATACTAATGATGTAATTAAACTACCCTAAAATGTAGATGTTCCCAATCTATTGAATAAATTTTACGCTAGATAAACTTCTATACTAAATATAAGAGCATCTGTAGAACAACAGGGTCTCCTAAATCTTTTAAATGATTTCTGCTAAATAAGTTTTGTTGAATAATTTTTGGTTTTTTGTTTGCTTTTTGATTCTGATTGCTTCTAATGAACTTGGCAATATATTGTCAGATAAATTGGAAGGGTAGATTTCTGTGGTTGATATGGGGTGCATACTGTGTTTTTTACGGCCCGAGATACTCTAGGGAGTGATGAAAATATTTTTAACGTTTTGATATCTCTGTGCTGATATATTAATATCTGGTTGTCTCTGTACAAAGGCCATATGTATTAATATGAATATGGAATGATTACAGAGTATATTTTATTTTATCTGTTTATTTTATCTGTCCATGTACATATATGTGTGCATACATATATATATATATGTGTATGTGTGGGTATAGCTCTGGATATGTTACAGATATGCATAATATTCTATACATGAACGATAATCATGTATGTGAGGGCAGGAGTATTAATATATATTTTTTATGTATATATATTTTTTTTATGTATATATATATATATATAGTAAAATCTTTTATAACACAAGGGAAACATTTTTTCTGTGAAACAAGAAATTACAGAGTTGATCACGTAAGATCATGGGTATGTCTATAGTATCAACTAGAACTTGAGATGACCTTCTCTTTTTCTCTTTCTTTCCTTTTCCGGAAAGTACATATATACTTATATATTTCCGTATTTTTTGAAGTTTTATCTCAGTTTTTGGTACATCGACCTCAGAATTTTAAACTAAACATATGGTCATTATTTTTCACACATTATATATCTATGTCTCATTCATGAATATTGATATTTACATTATAATACCCAATTCATATGAATTGATAATTCAAATTGATAGGACATAACGTAAAGATGTAAATCTATCATCCCTCTCTCTCTCTAGATATAGCTCTTTCTTCTCCTCCCTCTTTACATTTGATGAAGTCTAAGTATCGGTTATTTTAACTTTGCCTCTCGAGTTTCTCTCTTGTTTTCTCTCTTACTTCTCTCCTATTTCTCTCACCTCCCCATATATAATAATTATTATTATTTGGTCTACCTCTTTTTTCCACCCACCTCTATCTTTCTCTCTCTCTCTGTTTTCTCTTCATTTTTTATTTCTCTCCGTCTCCTTAACACTATAACTAAATAAGTACAGTACTCCCTCCCTCCTAAATCTCTCAATTTATATGATGAATTATTATTATTCATCTGTTGCCTCAGCTGCTTCTTTTTTCACATCCTCACTATTTCTCTCTCCCCTATCTCTCTCTATTTCTCTCTGTTTTTCTTTACATACATTTCTTCTTTTTCTCCGTCTTTCTTTTTAACTGTGCTTAACACTAAATATTTATAAACATTTCACTACCAAACCAACTTCTTACATAAAAGTTGATCAATATTTATGGCACGTCAAAATTATTTATAAAACTGTTTATATATTGTATTTTATCTGAAGAAGGCATGCCATATTTTTAATATGGTATCCCCGAAATATGTATAATGAAATAAATATGGTTTTATAAATATAGTTTCCATTTGTTTAATATCGTATATCTACTCCAAAACTTGTTGAGTGCTTTATATCAGTTATAAAATATTTACTTGTTGTAACCCAACAATTTTAAATAAAACTTTTGCATATATATATATATATATATATATATATATATATATATATATATATATATATATACACGTATACATATACATATACACGCACATATATATACACACACATATACATTAATAACAATAATAATAATAATAACAACTATAATAATAACGACAACAACAATAATAATATACATATACATATATATACACATACACGCACACACATAAACATATCTATACACACACACACACACGATAGCAACTAACAGCGCTGCGATCGAATGTGGCTTTTTAGCCCAGCCAATGATCTAAAATGTCTTGCACAGAGTAGGCAACCAAAACATTCACGGGGAATAGTCGGCTGTGGTTGGAGTTCGTGTACTTTTGCATGTCGCTTGAGCCCTCCTGCTGATTTACATTCTCCACCACATGTTTGGCAAGCATGATGAGTAGCATCTCCAACAGCAGCCTGGTAGTCAACCACTGGTCTTACTTTATGACTGCAAAGATGACTTTCGAGTCCAGCTTTGCTTAGGCAGAGTCTCGCACATACGCTGCATGTCAGCACCATAGGAGGACCCTCGCCATCTGGAAGTGATACAGCAATGCCCTTCCTCACATCCCGCTTTACTTTCTCGTATGCGATTCGAGATGCCTCAAAGGCAACTTTTCCCTCATATACAGTCTTTCTCCATATATTACGATCAGCAGCAATATTTTCCCATGTATCAGCAGAGATGTTAGCGTTTTTCAGAGAGGCTTTCAAGGAATCCTTATACCTCTTTTTTGGTTTATGTGGCGGTCGTTTTCCTTTAACCAACTCTCCATAAAAGAGTTGTTTTGGTATTCTAGAATCCTTCATCCTGGCAATGTGACCACTCCAACGGAGTCGTTGCTTAAGCACAAGAGCTTCTATACTGTCACACATAGAGCTTTCCAAAATCTCGACATCACTGATGTGGTCCCTCCAGTGAACGCCATGGATCCGTCTGAGACACATCTGATGGAAACGCTCCAATTGCTTAAGGTGGTGTCGATATGTGACCCAGGTCTCGCAGGCATAAAGAAGACAAGAGAGCACACATGCCCTGTACACCTTTACCTTTGTCCTCCTGCATATGTCTCGCCGACCCCAGAGTCGCCTTTCTAGCTTTCCGAAAGCATCACTTGCTTTCCTAATCCTAAGTGAGATTTCACTGTCAAGGTTGCTGTATCGATTGACAGTGCTTCCCAGGAAGACAAACTGATCAACCACTCCAAGTCGTTTACCATACACATAGATATTTGGTTCAGTGTACTGCTTACCAGGGGCAGGTTGGTACATGACGACGGTTTTCTTGAGACTGACAGTCAATCCTAGGGCAGTGCAAGCGTTAGAAACTGCATTCAAAATGTGCTGCATATCACTCTGTGTGCGCTACAAGATCGCAATCATCTGCATACAAGAGGCCTCTTGTGATTAATGTAAATACTTGTCTTTGCAGCAAAGCGCCTGATGTTAAATATGCTGCCTGAGGTTCGATATCGGATGTAAACACCATGCTCGCAATTCCTGAATGCAATACAGAAAACTATTGCAAAGTATATGGCAAACAGGGTCGGTGCTGGAATATCCCCCCGTTTCACTCCATTTTTTACTGAGATAGGCTCCGACATGTTACCTCTGACATTAACCCAAGCCTTCATGTCGTCATGGAAAGACCTAACTAAAGCAAGGAACTTATCAGGGCAACCAAGTTTCTGGAGAAGCTTCCATAATGCATCTCTGTTAACAGTATCGAAAGCTTTTGTCAGATCGACAAAAACCTGATACAGATCCAAGCCTTATTCCATGCACTTCTCCTGGAGCTGTCTAGCTGAGAAGATCATATCAGTAGTGCCGCGTCCAGCACGAAAACCAGATTGACTTTCAGGAAGAACACAATCTGCAATGTGTGTCAGCAGACGGTCCAGAAACACCCTACATAAAACTTTCCCTACGACAGAAAGCAATGATATACCTCTGTAGTTCCCACAATCATTCCTGTTACCCTTTCCCTTGTACAAGACCACCATTACTGCATCTCTCCAGTCCTCAGGTACGGATTCATTAGCCCATATCCTGCCAAACAAAGAGTAAAGATGTTGCAGGAGTCTTTCACCACCATATTGTAGGAGCTCAGCATGTATGCCATCCATACCAGGAGATCTTCCACTGTTCAGCTTCGAAATACATACATACATACATACATACATACATACATACATACATACATACATACATACATACATAATTGTTTAATATATTACCAGTAATATACTGACATCGATTTAATTGCTGGCCATGTGCCTAAATAAGAAACCATTATATAATATAGGGTGGTGGATTGGCAGTATCGGTAGAGGGCCGGACGCCATGCTTTGAAGCATAGAGTTACCTCCCTTTATGATCTGAGTTCAAATCCCGCCGAGGTTAACTTTGCCTTTCATCCTTACAGGGTCGTTAAAATAAAGTACCAGTAATGTACTGGGTAATTGCTGGCCTTGTGCCAAAAATAGAAACAATTATATATAGTAAATACGACCAAATCCTAACTTGACCTCTACAAAAATGTCATACTAACAATGTGAAATGTTTTCCATCAAATATTTAGGACATACTCAAAGATCAAAACTGTTGATCATATCAATAATAATGACGTTGTTGTTGTTGTTGTTGTTGCTATTGTTGTTGCTGTTCTGTTGGTGATAATGATGATGTTGTTGTTGTAACTGTCGTTGTTGTTGTTGTTGTTGTTACTGTCGTTGTTGTTGTTGTTGTTGGTATTGTTGTTGCTGTTCTGTTGGTGATAATGATGATGATGTTGTTGTTGTCGTTGTAACTGTAGTTGTTGTTGTTGTTGTCGTTGTAACTGTAGTTGTTGTTGCTGTTGTAACTGTCGTTGTTGTTGTTGTTGTTGTTGTTGTAACTGTCGTTGTTGTTGTTGTTGTTGTAACTGTCGTTGTTGTTGTTGTTGTTGTTCTGTTGGTGATAATGATGAAGATGGTGATGATGTCATTGCTGCTACTGTTGCTGCTGTTCTATTGGTGACAATGATGATGAAGATGATGCTGGTGATGATGATGATGTAATTGCTGCTGCTACTGCTGCTGCTGGTGATAATGACGATGATGATGACGACCATGATGATGATGATGGTGGTGTCGTTGTTGTTGATCATGTTGATCTTTTTTATCGTTTAACCACACATCAACATAGGCGGAATAAACAAACCTCATGAAATATCGAAAGTTTGTTTACTACATAAGGTATGTATGTATGTTTATATTATCTCTTTCTCTTAATTTCGAGTATATTTTTTTTGACCGGCCACCTTCCTGGTGGCAAGGTTGTAAAAGAAAAGAAATTGTCATCCCTTGAATCGCAAGAATGTTTTGCAAATGTTGAAGGTGCCAGCTATCGCAACCATTTATGTATGTATGTATGTTCTTCTGTAACATAGATACAAGACTCTCTCATTGGAATTTACACAACATCAACTAGGTAGATATGTATGTATGCATGTATGTGTAGATATGGATGTTATTGTATGTGTAGATGTGTATGTTTTGAGTTGTATGTGTGCATGTGTATATGCTTTGTATCTGTATATGTGTATATGCAGTTATTAGATGCAAAATTTTTGGAATGTTTTATATATTTTTACTGTTCCATTAATGGATTGTACTTGTAATTTCCTAACTAGTTGTGTTCTTTCTGTTCCTGTGAAGCTTAGCTTCTCAAGATTTGTATTGAGGCAGTTACTTACATATCCCAGTGTCCCAATAATCACAGGCATAAATATGTATGTATGTTCTTCTGGTTTTATAATTTCACAAAGTTTTATGTATGTGTGTATGTATGTATGCATGTATGTATGTATGTGTGTATGCATGTATGCATGTATGTATGTATGTTGCATGCATGTATGTATGTATGTATGTATGTTTGCATGTATGTATGTGTGCATGTATGTATGTGTGTATGTGTATATGTATGTATGTATGCATGTATGTATGTGTGTATGTATGTAGAAAAAGCGCTTGCAGTTTCCGTCTACCTAATTCCACACTCAAGACATTGATCAACCCGATGCTATAGTAGAAGGCACTTGCTCAAGGTCCCACACAACGGGACTGAACCCAGCATCCCGTAATTACCAAGCGAACTGATTAACTATAGTCACAAATATATCTATAACAGTCAACAATAACTGCAAAATCTTTTGAGAATTATCTGGTTAACTGTTGTCATTTATTGACGTAATATCCTGTATGACGTAATATCCTGTATGAGATATATATCTCAACCGCTTATCACCCATCCAACTGGAGTATGCTCAACAATCTCTTAAAACTCCCCTTGGGACATCTATATTAATATACATAGTCGATCTCTATATTAATATTTACATTAATATTAATACGAAGTTTTGTTTCAACATTCTGATTGTTTGGATATTAGCTATCTGTTTGAATTATTGGTGTCCATCCTGTCCTATAGGTTAATAAAAAATAAAAGAAAGGCAAAAGGAAAGAAGCTGAATGTCGTCCCCCATTAGTTCACAATGGTAAGGTTGTGTGTTCGAATCCCAGACCGGGTGATGCGTTGTATCCTTGAGTAAGACACTTTATTTCATGCTGCTTCAGTCCACTCAGCTGTAGAAATGAGTTGCAACGTCACTGGTGCCAAGCTGTATCAGCCATTGCCTTTTTATTGGACAGCATCTTGCTCAGGCTGTGCCTCGGAGGGGAACTTTCTAGGTGCAGTAACATGGTCATTTGTGACCGTTGGTGGGCTTATTGATGTACTGGCAATATCAGTAGAGCGTCAGACGCCATGCTTTGCAGCAAAGTTACGTTATGATATCAAATCCCGACGAGGTTAGTTTTGCCTTTCGTCCTTTCGGGGTCGATAAAATAAAGTACCAGTAATGCACCGAGGTCATTGCTGTGCTTGTGTCAAAAGTAGAAGCAATTATTAGTCTTTCTACTGCTGGTAATATTTTCTGGCCTGTTTCACACCCACAACAGGACACTACTATATGCCTCACGTCATAGTGCAGATCTCCAGCTTCATCTCCCCCCCCCACACACACACACACACACACACATTTTCCCAGTAGAAGAGCTTAAACTAAAAACAATGTAACAGTCAGAACAAATACAAAGTTCTAAAGAGAGAACAAATTCCATTATTTTAATGATTAGGAAGCTTAATGCGAATTACAATCACTACATGTAAAAAGACAGGTGCATTTATCAAGAGTTGTGTAAAATGATAGCTATATACCGTTTTCACTTAGGTTCATTTTTTACATTTTAAATATATTTCTATTTTATTTACACACAATACCGTGGGTGGATGGCGTTGTTGTATCACTGGTCTTCACAGGTTGTCTAAAGTTTGATTTTCTAATTCACAGTTGAGAATCTTTGTACAGTCGATACTCTAATGTCCTTGAAAGGATATAAATACTAGCACTTACTAGTTTGTTTTTCCTTCTTGTATAATGTATAGTTTTAAGACTTGCTGATTACCTATAAATCATTATTCTCTGTTAGTTGCATGTTATGTGAAATACAACACTAACTTAATTGTTTTATATCTCTTCTGGGCTTACTTAAGTATCTTCTCAGTCGTACGTCTTGTTTAGTATTCCATTTTTCACTTTAGATTTATAAAAAAAATACAAAGATACGCCCCAAAGGAGATCTAGATAATGTAGAATCTATCTATGACATTTCTTAATAGCCTGTGTTGC
The DNA here is from genome assembly GCA_964016885.1 of Eledone cirrhosa. Lineage (NCBI taxonomy): Eukaryota > Metazoa > Mollusca > Cephalopoda > Octopoda > Eledonidae > Eledone > Eledone cirrhosa. Next base: position 26,347,076 of record OZ024754.1, on the reverse strand, counting down.
AGACTGTTGTTATATTTAGTTAACCAACACTGCGGTGAAATGCCAGAGTTGTTAAAACGTTGGAAATAATATTTTGTGACATTTGTTGTTTCGGTTCTCTGCACTCTGAGTTAAAATCCCGCCATGGTCAATGTCCCTTTCATCTTTCGAAATCGAAAATAACCGATCTGGTACTGAAAACGATTCTCTCCACCCCACTCTCTCTCTCTCTCTCTCTCTCTCTCTTTCTCTCTCTCTCTCTCTCTCTCTCTCTCAACACACGTACTTAATAAGGGAATAATTGTCGGAATTTACATTTATAAACATCCTCTCGTGTTGGAGATGAAGTATGATAAAACTATTTGTTCCTAATTATTTCAAGGCCAGTGATTTGTGAAGCGGAAACAATCGATCATATCCACATCAAAGATCGATTATATCAACACCAATGTTTGACTGGTGCTTTGTTGTATCGACCCCAGAAAAATGAAACGCAAATTTGACCTCGACGGGATTTGAATTCAATTAATTTTTGAGAACGAAACAGATAGCTAGAAGGATTGTAAAAATTCCTTATATTTGCTGAGAAGAACTGTGGATGAAATTTAAATTGTTTTAGAAATATTATCTCGTGTTACAGAGATAAGCTATAATATTTAAAGAAAACCATTTTTAAATAATAATAATAATAATAATAATAATAATAATAATAATAATAATAATAATAATGCTGAACAAAAAGAAATGGATAGGAAGACTAGGAAGCTATTGACTATCTACAACATGTTCCACAAGAGGAGTGATGTCGATAGACTCTACCTAAGGAGATCTGAGGGTGGAAGAGGTCTTATCAGCATAGAGGACTGTGTTCAGATGGAGAAAAACAACCTATACAAATACGTGACCTATAGTAAGGAGCCAATGCTCAGAACTGTACTGAAGGAGGGTACAGTAGGCCAGGGGATGTCCAAGGAGGAAATAACATCAAGGAGGAAGAGCAGCCTTAAGGGAAAATCCCTTCATAGTACCTTCTTTGAGAAAACTGAATTTAGAGATCCACAGACATGGAACTGGTTGAGAAGAGGAGACCTCAAAAAGGCTACAGAAGGAATGCTAATGGCTGCGCAGGAGCAGGCCCTCAAAACGAAGTGGTTGAAGCACCATATTTACAAGGAGGAGGCTAGCCCACTGTGCAGGATCTGTGGAGAGAGAGAGGAGACTGTGGCTCACATTGTGTCCGAGTGTAAACACCTAGCCCAGACCCACTATAAGGGCTGGAGACACGATGTGATGGGCAGGGTGATCCACTGGCACCTGTGCAAAGTAAACAATTTACCACATTCTGAGAAATGGTATGAGCATAGGCCAGAGGCGGTGATGGAGAACAATCAGGTGAAGGTGCTGTGGGATTTTAGGATACAGACGGACAAAAAACTGGAACACAATAGACCTGACCTGGTGGTTGTGGACAAAGAAAAAAGATCGTGTCTGATTGTGGATGTGGCCTGCCCTTTCGACACGAGAGTGCAAGAGAAGGAGAGGGAGAAAATTAACCGATACCAGGACCTAAAGTGGGAGGTGAAAAGGATTTGGAACTGTCATGAAGTCAAAGTGATCCCGATTGTCATAGGCGCACTGGGGACTATCTCCAAAAGTTTCCAGGGATGGTTAAAGAAAATCGGCCCCTTCACGCTGTTTGGAACGCTTCAAAAGGCATGCTTGCTTGGAACAGCAAGAACCCTCCGATACGTCCTGAATATCTGAGGCTGCAGGTAGTGGCTTGATATTCATTCCAACGGACTTTCCAGTTAACCAACATCAATGACTGAGATTCAAGGAATAACAACAATAATAATAATAATAATAATAATAATAAGGGAAGAAGACACACATGGTGGATAGAAGGTCGAGAAATCGCTCCCGTAAGTTTTGATTTTTTAACATATTTAAATCAATTGTGAAATAACAATTCTTAGTACAAATGTTGCATAAAACATCCAGCTTGAGTCCCAAAAAATTCGGATCCATAATATATTGTTATATCGCTCAAATATTCAATTTTGTATTATACATTTTATATTAAAAAAGAAAATGGTTATAAATGGAAGAAAACCCCCTCAGTCTACACTATATAGAACAGCCAAATAACAGCAATTTCACCAACATCAGAAACTAGATACACCACCTACCCCATCACCCCTCTGTGTACACTAAACACAACAGCCCGATAACGGCAATTTCACTACCACCACCACCAATCTCAGCATAATAATAATAATTACTATTACGATTGCCTCAAGTTTTAGTTTTAACAAAATGTTTAATTCCAATATTATGGGTAAATGTCAACACATATACGCGACTAACGATAATTTCACTAAAGATAATTTCACCACCAATACCACCACCACTACCACGATGAAAACTCTGGTCAAGTCGACTCAAATTTCTACTCCAACTTCAACACCATCACTACAGTAATACGACCACATCACCACCACCGCTGCCTCACTATCGCTACCGCCGCTATTCTCTCCCACTACCTCCTGCTAGTTGCTGCTAGCACAGCACCGCCACCGCCGCCGCTGCCTCAATATCACTACCGCCGCTATTCTCTCCCGCTATCCCCTGCTACATTGTAGAATTCCCACTAAAAGAGGAAAACATCAAAATATATAAATAGACTGAATTGATGACCCGGTCAAAATCAAAAATAAACAACAAAAATCAAAATCAAAGCAGCACAGCAACAATGAAAAACGTAAAGGAAATAAAAATGAAGAGAAAAACAAACGGGCGGACAGAAAAGAGAAGGGAAAAACTAAGTCAGACATTCAAACACTACATTACAATGAAACTTATGCTTATTCATTTTTGGGTTTTTTTCTGCCTGTTTGTTTGTTTGTTTGTTTGGGTTCGTTTACAGCGTGATAATGCCACACAAAAGTCACGTGGAGTGACGAAACCACCGGAGACAAGTAATTCACCGGTGGTTATGTAACCATACATTCGCCAATCCTCGATAAGAGTGTTTAAATGTCGAACCTAAACAGTTCGAATAACGGTGAAATGGAGACTAGAATGTCATGTGACAGACTCTCACCCAACAGGTGCTCCCTGGCTCAGCAGCAGGGACCTGGCTGTCAACCAAATACTGCTGGTGTCGGAGGAAGAAGAAGAAGGAAAGGGACCAGAACCAACTGGACGAAAGAATTGAATAGAACTGTTATGCAATGTTACCTGAAGAGTAACCCCAAGGAGAAAGGCTATAGGAAAAGGATGCATAACATCTGGAACGAGATTGGTCCATTTAAATTAGATGAACAAAAACTGGCCGGGCAGGCTCGGGTAATAAGAACTAATGGGTGGATAAGCGAGCTGGAACTGGAGGAACTGGGCAGAGAGATTAGCTTGGAGATGGAGGGTGGAGTATGCCAGGCAAACGAGCCAGTGGGAAATGAAGGTGAAGAGGTCGAGAGAACGGAGGAACCACCTGAAACAGACAATGATCTGAATGCTGAGATAAATAATACCTGGAACAGAGATACGGCCACTGAGGAGATGAATGCTGACGGGCTAGGACAAGATTTGGTAGATATCCTAAACTTAGTGGTAGATGAATTGAACAATGATAGTGGGAGACCTATGAACCTAAGATTTGTAGACAGGAAAAAGTTAAAAGAAACAACAGCTAAGGTAAACAAAGTCATCCCATACCTTGAGGCGAGGAGCCTTCACCAGTGCAACAATATCCTCAAAGCAACAGCAAATACGGTGAGGTAACTACTTGGTATAAAAGCGAGAGGAAACAACAGACAAGAAAGAGCAGAGCCTTGGTGGAAGAAACGACTGAGTGGTCAAATCAGGGAAATGAGAAATGACATTGGAAAGCTTGAGTCCCTACTGAATGGGACACTAAAAAACATAGACACTAAAAATAGACTGGAAATAAAGTACAAAACTAGGAGGAAAAAGCTAAATATTATCATAGAGGAACTGAAGCAACGCATTGTAGCAAAGAGTGCAAAAATCAGGCGATACGAGAACAGAGTCAGCCAGTATAGACAGAACCGCATGTTCGACAACAACCAGAAGATGCTGTTTGGACAGCTTGAAGGGAAAGAAAGAGGCAACGACTTGATCCGTGAGGCGGAACAAACTAAAACATTCTGGAGATGAATATGGGAGCAGGATGTTAAACATAATGACCAGGCAGTGTGGAGATCACGCTGTTTGGAACGCTTCAAAAGGCATGCTTGCTGGGAACAGCAAGAACCCTCCGATACGTCCTGAATATCTGAGGCTGCGGGTAGTGGCTTGATATTCATCTCAACAAACTTTCCAGTTAACTAACATCAATGACTGAGACTCAAAGAATAATAATAATAATAATAATAATAATAATAATAATAATAATAATAATAATAATAATAATAATAATAATAATAATGCTTTCTTTATTAACCACAAGGGTTTACACAAAGTAGACATTAAGGACAGTACAGGACGGTACAAATGGGCATTCTGCGTGTAAAAAACACGAAAAAAAACAGAGTATGTAACAAAAAAGGACAATGAAAAATTCCCCAATAGGGGGAGACTTCCGAGGGCCATCGTGGAGAAAGCCCATTAAAAAAAGCCACGGTGATCCTGACCACCAGGGCAAGTGCCCTCTCCCAGTTTTCCACCTTCAATTTACAGATATATACTCAGAGTCGGCCCATTCACTCGGGCCATTCTTGCTTCTCTCACCCATCTTTCAACAAAATGCTGGGAAGAGAGCACTTCCTTCTCTACCCTGATTTTCCTTTTCAAATGAAATTTGAAAAAGTTAATCAGGGCATCACCGAAGAGGTAAGTGCTCGTCTTCAGCCCTTTCAGACGCATCAACCATACTATCTCTTTCGCCATGGCCACCAGACAGATAAAAACTTCCTGCCCTTCCCGGCAAAAGGAAGAGGGCGGGGAAATCCTCACGATGGACTCAGCTGATAGCCGGATCCGTTCTATACGCGACAGCAGGTGTTCGACATAAACCCATATAATAATAATAATAATAATAATAATAATAATAATAATAATAATAATAATAATAATAATAATAATGATTTCTTTATTAACCACAAGGGTTTACATAAAGTAGACATTAAGGACAGTGCAGGACAATGCAGGACGGTACAAATGGGCATTTCTGCGTGTAAAAAAACAAAAACAGAGGATGTAACAAAAATAACAATGAAAATAACAATGAAAAATTCCCCAATAGGGGGGAGACTTCGGAGGGACATTTGTGGAGAAAGCCCAGTAAAAAGCCACAATGACCCTGACCACCAAGGCAAGTGCCTTCTCCCAGTTTTCCACCTTTAGTTTACAGATATATACTCAGAGTCGGCCCATTCACTCGGGCCATTCTTGCTTCTCTCACCCATCTTTCAACAAAATGCTGGGAAGAGAGCACTTCCTTCTCTACTCTGATTTTCCTTTTCAAATGAAATTTGAAAAAGTCAATCAGAGCATCACCGAAGAGGTAAGTGCTCGTCTTCAGCCCTTTCAAACGCGTCCACCATACTATCTCTTTCGCCATGGCCACCAGACAGATAAAAACTTCCTGCCCTTCCCGGCAAAAGGAAGAGGGCGGGGAAATCCTCACGATGGACTCAGCTGATAGCCGGATCCGTTCTATACGCGACAGCAGGTGTTCGACATAAACCCATATAATAATAATAATAATAATAATAATAATAATAATAATAATAATAAAAAACTGGAACACAATAGACCTGACCTGGTGGTTGTGGACAAAGAAAAAAGATCGTGCCTGATTGTGGATGTGGCCTGCCCGTTCGACACGAGAGTGCAAGAGAAGGAGAGGGAGAAAATTAACCGATACCAGGACCTAAAGTGGGAGGTGAAAAGGATTTGGAACTGCCATGAAGTCAAAGTGATCCCGATTGTCATAGGCGCACTGGGGACTATCTCCAAAGGTTTCCAGGGATGGTTAAAGAAAATCGGCCCCTTCACGCTTTTTGGAACGCTTCAAAAGGCATGCTTGCTTGGAACGGCAAGAACCCTCCGATACGTCCTGAATATCTGAGGCTGCAGGTAGTGGCTTGATATTCAATCCAACGGACTTTCCAGTTAACCAACATCAATGACTGAGATTCAAGGAATAATAATAATAATAATAATAATAATAATAATTTCATTTATTGGCCACAGGGGCCGATAATAATGATAATATCAAAATCCCTTCATAGTGCCTTCTTTGAGAAAACTGAATTTAGAGATCCACAGACATGGAACTGGTTGAAAAGAGGAGACCTTAAAAAGGCTACAGAAGGAATGCTAATGGCTGCGCAAGAGCGGGCCCTCAAAACGAAGTGGCTGAAACACCATATTTACAAGGAGGAGGCTAGCCCACTGTGTAGGATCTGTGGAGAGAGAGAGGAGACTGTGGCTCACATTGTATCCGAGTGTAAACACCTAGCCCAGACTCACTATAAGGGCTGGAGACATGATGTGATGGGGAGGGTGATCCACTGGCACCTATGCAAAGTAAACAATTTACCACATTCTGAGAAGTGGTATGAGCATAAGCCAGAGTCGGTGATAGAAAACGATCAGGTGAAGGTGCTGTGGGATTTTAGGATACAGACGGACAAGATATTAGAACACAATAGGCCTGACCTGGTGGTTTTGGACAAGGGAAAAATATCGTGCCTGATTGTGGATGTAGCCTGCCCATTCGACACGAGAGTGCAAGAGAAGGAGAGGGAGAAAATTAACCGATACCAGGACTTGAAGTGGGAGGTAAAAATGATTTGGAACTGCCATGAAGTCAAAGTGATCCCGATTGTCATAGGCGCACTAGGTACTATCTCAAAGAGTTTCCAGGGATGGTTAAAGAAAATTGGTCCCGCCTCGCTTTTTGGAACACTTCAAAAGGCATGCTTGCTGGGAACAGCAAGAACCCTCCGATACGTCCTGAATATCTGAGGCTGCAGGTAGCCGCTTGATATTCATTTCAACAAACTTTCCAGTTAAATAACATCAATGACTGAGACTCAAAAAACAATAATAATAATAATAATAATTAAAATGAGAAGAAGAAGAAGAAGAAGAAGAAGAAGAAGAAGAAGAAGAAGAAGAAGAAGAAGAAGAAGAAGAAGAAATAGAAGAAATTCATCAAAACTCCATTCATCAAAACTTCTCTTAAAATAATATAGTGTGTTTTTTAGTTTCTTTTTTTATTTAATTTAAATTCTGATTTTATTTCTTTCAATTTATCTTAATTCTAAAATATTTTAATTTGTTAAATATATCTGAAGTATGTCCTTTTTGTATGTCGATTACAAAAAAAGATTTTAGTGGTGGGGGATAGGGTGCTGGTGGGGGTGCTTGTGGTGGTGTTGATGGTGCTGATGGTGGTGGTGGTGGTAGTAGTGCTGGTGGTGGTGGTGCTGCCGGTGCTGATGGTAGTAGTGGTGTGGTGGTGGTGGTGCTGCTGCTGCTGCTGCTGCTGCTGCTGGTGATCGGTGTGGTGGTGGTGGTTGTGCTGATGGTGCTGGTTTTGCTGGTGGTGCTGGTAGTGCTGGTGGTGTTGGTGGAGGTGGTGTTGCTGTTGCTGCTGCTGCTGGGGGGGGGGGGCAATAACGAAGATAATGATGATGATGATGATGACGGTAACGACGATAACGACGTTCGTAACGACCATGATAATGATGGTGACGGTTGTATTGATTATGACGGTAATAATGATGGAAAGGAGGCCGGTAGGAGAAAGAGGAGGGTGTCAATTAAAAACAAAATTCTCCCCCGCCCCTTTCATTAACTATAAATTTCAAATGTCACATTTAATCCGTGTATACTATCGTTTTGTTTTGTTGTTTTTACAAAAGGACGAATTGTCAGAATCGTTAGAGAGTCAGATAGAATACTTTGTAGTGTTTGATCTGGCTCTCAGTCGTTTGGGTTTAAACTGAGATCAACTTACCAATGTGATATCTCTCCTGGCTTTCTGTTGTTTGAGTTTAAATCCCACCAAAACAGAGATAAACTTACCAATGTGGTATCTCTCCTGGCTCTCTGTTGTTTGAGTTTAAATCCCACCAAAACCGAGATAAACTTACCAATGTGGTATCTCTCCTGGCTCTCTGTTGTTTGAGTTTAAATCCCACCAAAACCGAGATCAACTTACCAATGTGGTATCTCTCCTGGCTCTCTGTTGTTTGAGTTTAAATCCCACCAAAACCGAGATCAACTTACCAATGTGGTATCTCTCCTGGCTATCTCTTGTTTGTGTTTAAATCCCACCAAAACAGAGATCAGCTTTCCGATGTGGTATCTCTCCTGGCTCTCTCGTTTGTGTTTAAATCCCACCAAAACAGAGATCAACTTTCCGATGTGGTATCTCTCCTGGCTATCTCTTGTTTGGGTTTAAATCCCGCCAAAACAGAGATCAACTTTCCGATGTGGTATCTCTCCTGGCTCTCTCGTTTGTGTTTAAATCCCACCAAAACAGAGATCAACTTTCCGATGTGGTATCTCTCCTGGCTCTCTGTTGTTTGAGTTTAAATCCCACCAAAACAGAGATCAACTTTCCGATGTGGTATCTCTCCTGGCTATCTCTTGTTTGGGTTTAAATCCCGCTAAAACAGAGATCAACTTTCCGATGTGGTATCTCTCCTGGCTCTCTCGTTTGTGTTTAAATCCCACCAAAACAGAGATCAACTTTCCGATGTGGTATCTCTCCTGGCTATCTCTTGTTTGGGTTTAAATCCCGCCAAAACAGAGATCAACTTTCCGATGTGGTATCTCTCCTGGCTCTCTCGTTTGTGTTTAAATCCCACCAAAACAGAGATCAACTTTCCGATGTGGTATCTCTCCTGGCTCTCTGTTGTTTGAGTTTAAATCCCACCAAAACAGAGATCAACTTTCCGATGTGGTATCTCTCCTGGCTATCTCTTGTTTGGGTTTAAATCCCGCTAAAACAGAGATCAACTTTCCGATGTGGTATCTCTCCTGGCTCTCTCGTTTGTGTTTAAATCCCACCAAAACAGAGATCAACTTTCCGATGTGGTATCTCTCCTGGCTATCTCTTGTTTGGGTTTAAATCCCGCCAAAACAGAGATCAACTTTCCGATGTGGTATCTCTCCTGGCTCTCTCGTTTGGGTTTAAATCCCACCAAAACAGAGATCAACTTACCAATGTGGTATCTCTCCTGGCTATCTCTTGTTTGGGTTTAAATCCCACCAAAACAGATCAACTTTCCTATGTGGTATCTCTCCTGGCTCTCTCGTTTGGGTTTAAATCCCACTAAAACAGAGATCAAATTTCCTATGTGGTATCTCTCCTGGCTCTCTTGTTTGGGTTTAAATCCCACCAAAACAGAGATCAACTTTCCTATGTGGTATCTCTCCTGGCTCTCTCGTTTGTATTTAAATCCCACCAAAACAGAGATCAAATTTCCTATGTGGTATCTCTCCTGGCTCTCTCGTTTGTATTTAAATCCCACCAAAACAGAGATCAACTTTCCGATGTTGTATCTCTCCTGGCTCTCTTGTTTGGGTTTAAATCCCACCAAAACAGAGATCAACTTTCCTATGTGGTATCTCTCCTGGCTCTCTCGTTTGTGTTTAAATCCCACTAAAACAGAGATCAACTTTCCGATGTGGTATCTCTCCTGGCTCTCTTGTTTGGGTTTAAATCCCACCAAAACAGAGATCAACTTTCCGATATTGATATAAAAAATACTGCACTGGAACCGGTGACGATTCCTGGCATATTCGATTCATTACTTTTACATGATAATTCTGTACGTCAATATGTGTGTGTATGCGTGTGTGTGTGCGCGTGTGCGTACATAGATATACACTCATAAATATTTATGCATTTAGGCATACATATACATATACATACACGCATGTATGTACAAAGATAGAAACATACTGCATATTCGTGTATATATATGTGTGTCTGTATATATATGTATATGTGTTTGTGTATATATATATATATATGTGTTTGTGTATATATATGTGTGTGTATATATATGTGTGTGTGTGTGTGTGTGTATGTGCGTGTGTATATATATATGTGCGTGTGTATATATATGTGTGTGTGTGTGTGTGTGTGTGTGTGTGTGTGTGTGTGTGTGTGTGTGTGTGTGTGTGCATATATGTGCGTGTGTTTAGTGTCGGCTTTTTCGCCACTCGTCATATTGACACAAGATTATATATTTCTATATATATTTGTATATATGCATGCATTTATATGTGGGAGGGTGTATATGTGTGTGCGTGCGGGTATATGTGCATGTATTTGTATGTGTGTGGGCGTGCGTATATATGTGTATATATTTGTATGTGTGTGTGTATTATATTATATCATATAAACTTATATTAATTCATATTATATTATATTATATTATATTAATAGGGCGGTGGATTGGCAGTATCGGTAGAGGGTCAGACGCTATGCTTTGCAGCATAGTTACGTCCCTTTACGGACTGAGTTCAAATCCCGCCGAGGTTAACTTTGCCTTTCATCCTTACGGGGGTCGATAAAATAAAGTACCAGTAATGCTCTGGGTAATTGCTGGCTTTGTGCCAAAAGTAGAAACAATTATATTATATTATATTAATTTATATTATGTTATATTATCTTAATTTATATTCTGTTCGCCTCTATATTATCTGTGTCATCCATTCTCTTTCCCTTAACGAAACCCCGGAATATAATGAAATGCAATATAAAAGTGTAAATTGTTGCTTTGTTTTCTGCTTTACTTTACACTAATTTTAATACATATTTCTAATCTTCATTTCACCCACATTCCCAAAACATTCATAACCCATTTTATACTATTCCCCAAAGCAGAGTACTTTGTAAGATGTTAAGCTTCTATTACTGGCAGTGGAAGATTTATATTTTCAAGTATTAAGCTAATCTGAAAGATATTTCTTCCGGCTTATCTCATGAAATAGTCAATTGCAATTGAATGTCCGAGAGACATTTTGGCTTATATGAATCAAAGGACAACTATCTTTGTTTTCAATACATCTCAGTGTCTTTGGATATTTACAATTGTTTCTTCTTAAGATTTTAAGGCTATCATTTTTTTAAATATAGTTGGATGTCAAAAAAAATTTTAATTCGCGTGTTTTCCTTTATATCTTTTCCGAATTAGCAATGTGTTTTCTTAAGATTTTCAAGTTAAGATTATAAAACTATATAAAATTTGAAGAAAAATACAATTTTAAAATAGGTGAAATCAGCACCACATGCTAAACAGATGATATATTGTACAACAAACAATAATGTGAATACATATAGAAAATAGCAGACGTTGTTTACTGTTGAATACACACTAAACGTAGCAATAATAATTGTTTCTACTTTTGGCACAAGGCCAGCAATTACTCAGTACATTACTGGTACTTTATTTTATTGACCCCGTAAGGATGAAAGGCAAAGTTAACCTCGGCAGGATTTGAACTCAGTCCATAACTCTATGCTGGAAAGCATGGCGTCCGACCCTCTACCGATACTGCCAATCTACTTTAGGCACAAGACCAGCAATTTGAAGGTGGGGGAATCGATTAGATGGATCCCAGTGTGTTACTGGTGCTCTATTTACCGACCTCGTAAAAATAAAAGGCAAAGCTAACTTCGGCGGGATTTGAACTCAGAATATAAAGGGCTGTAACTATATGCTACAAAGCAGGGTGTCCGACGCTCTACCGGCACTGCCAATCCACTGCCCTATAGCAATAATAATAATAATTTCTAATTCAGGTACAAGGCCAGTAATTTTTGGGAAGAGGAAGGTCGATTACCGTCACCCCAATACTTAACTGGCACATCATTTTATCGACCCCGGAAGAATTAAAGGTAAAATTTA
>OZ024754.1:26312694-26325194 GCA_964016885.1 Eledone cirrhosa | reverse complement strand
AATTTTTATTATATATTTTTATTATTTTTATTATATATTTTTGCAATACTTTAGTGTATGTACACTCCATATTCTTCGGAGCTTCCGGCTTGTATCTGCCGATATTACTTCTTGTTGTTTTAATTGCCCTGATGAGTCCTTAATAGGACGAAACATTGTCGGCTAATAAAGACTTTTGATGTATTGAAGGATTCTTTGTTTTACTCTCTTAATTTTTCGGCTCTGTTTAATTACATTGAGCTATACCTTTTACTGTCATTTCTATAATACGAAGAGGGTGTTTAACTCCAACACGCTCCAGTATTTTAACCCTTATATATATATATATACATGTCTATATATATATATATATATATATATATATATATATATATATATATATATACATACATGTCTATATATATATATATATATATATATATATATATATAGACATGTATATATATAGACAAAATTATATATATATATAATTTTCCTGATGTTAAAAAGTGCCAAAGTCAATAGAAATTAAAACCCCAAGTTGACTATAGTGCACTACTAACAAAAATATAATTTTAATACTACACTTTCTCTCTCACACAAACACACGCCAACACATGTACATTCGCAGGCACCGACACATCCACGCCCACACACATATATACGGTGCCAGATATACGCATACGCACCGACAACTTTTCCGATACACACACATGTCAACATCCGGCCTACACACCCCATAAAGTACATACACCACACTGCAATCATCACCCATACGCTTGCATACTCAATTTTATACATAAATTCGCTTATCTTTTAGAATTATTTACACATAAGCAACAGTGCAAAACACACCAATAACACTACATATACGCAACCTCACACACATGCAACTATTGTGACGCTAAGCTCCGCCAGTTGCAGACTACGCATTAACATGTGATATCTCTCTCCACAAAGTTCGATCACCAACTGCAGAGTTCAAAGAGCAAAGATCAAGTCTCATATACAAACCTACCCTAGCTGTAGAAATGTTTTTAAATACACGAAAATATGCACATATGCCTGTAAAACAAAGGCACAAACAAGTTTCAGCACAACATTAACCCCAACACATCACAACGAACGCAACAAACATATCAGTAATAATCACATGCACTCATAACAACAACAACAACAAAAGCAACAACAATTACACTCAAAACAACAACAACCACAACAATCACACTCAAAGGAGACACCCTTATCGAACTCCCCTTGTTCTAAAGAATTCGCCAAGGTTGCACTGCTTGAGTTGTCATAAACTACTTTAATTATTTGAATGGGGTCGATGACAAAGTTGTAATCCTTCATCACCTTCCACAAACCCTCATGCCAAACACAGTGAAAGGCTTTTTTAAAGTCAATGAAGTTATGACAGATTTGTGCTGCAGGTGTTTCTCGGTGAGAAGTTTGATGTTAAATCTGTTGTACTTCTTTTGGACCTGAATCTTGCCTATTCTGTTGCCAGGGTTTCTTCCGCCATTAAGTCTGTTTAGCAAAACTCTTAATAGTATTTACCTGGGGTTGCTAAATAGGCTGATTGTTCTGTAGTTCTGGCAGGGTCTTAAGTTTCCTTTTTGGGGAAATGGATATCATCAGTGATTGGGTCCACACATTTTGCCACTTCTTTGTTTACCATATATTCTGACAAGTAACTGCCAGGGCCTTAATAAATGTTTGACCATCCATGTTTTAGAAGCTCTAAATGTTATCGACTCCAGGGGATTTATCATCTTTAACATCGGCGCTTTGACTTCCTCCTGGAGAATTGGAGTATCTTCAAGAATTGGAGTATCTTAAATTTCATTGTTTTTATTAGTGGAATTGTCCAGGATGTTGATGCCATGTATGAGTTAGTGATCATAAAGTTCTTCGCAATACTCAGACCATTTTTTGATGACATGGACCTAGTCTGTGAGGAGCAAGCCAGTTTTGTCATCAATTACAGTTGTTTGTGGAACGCCAGCAGTCACCTCTCTTATCAATCTCCCCTCTCCACGCTACCGATGTTGTCCAGGGGAAAGGTAAAGGCCGATAGAGCTTGGCACCAGTGACGTCAAAACTCATTTCTACAGCTGAGTAAATTGGAGTAATGTGAAATAAAGTGTCCTGCTGCTAAAACTCACAAGAATCAAACTCACAACCTCCTGATTACAAGCCCAATGCTCTAACCACTAAGCCATATATATATATATATATATATATATATATATATATATATATATATATATATATATATATATATATATATATATATATATATGGCTTAGTGGTTAGAGCATTATATATATATATAGAGCATTATATATATTATGGAATACTGTTAGCTTCTCGCTACAACAATTTCTATACTTTTCATTTATATATATATATATATATATATATATATACGCATATTGCTATATGTGTGGGGACATGTGTGGGGGGCATCTGTGCTGTATTTTCTACATTCCACCTTGCGCATAGAAATGTCCGTTCCTTAGTTGTAGAATAATTCAAAATGATATAAAAGATTATTTGTAATCATTGTGAATCAGCAGCAATTCAAGCATAAACAAAAAAAAGTTTCATGTATTCGTAGAAATACATTATATAAATGTCCGTATATGAATGTGCGTTAAATAACCCAGGTTTTTTTTTTTTTGGGGGGGGGGGGGTTATTGCTATAAGACATTTATACCCAAAACATAAACATACACATACCGACCATAATTAAATATGGAATGATACGTTATAGATGATGTTTGAAAATTCAAACTTCTCTTTGAGCAAAACCCACGACGGGTGGAATGAATAATGACATTGGTGCCATTACTGCACATGTTGCTAACCTTGGTCGAAAAGACCCATGTTCAAAAACAATCCCACCATGACTATCTCATATGTTTTTATATATCCAAGACCACAATGTCCAACCTAACAATAAAACCTTCCATTTTTTAAAGACAATTGGGGTGTTATTTGAGGGATATATGACTATCTCTAACAGGCTGACATATCTCATTCGAGGCTCCTTCATTCGTAGTTTACTCGTTAAAAGATCTTCGTTTATTTCTCATGACTATATCATATTCTTTCTATATCCAATACTACAGTGTTCAACCTAACTATAAAACCTTCCATTTTTAAAGACAATTGGGGTGTTATTTGGGTGATATTTGGCTACTATCTCTAACAGGCTGAAATACCGCATTCGAGGCTCCTTTATTTGTCATTTGCTCGCTAAAAGATCCTAGTCTATCTCAAACAAAAATGAATTACAATCGACTTTCAAATTAATCCAAATACGAGACAACAGGCAAACGTACTTCTCTAGTACAGAGATTTTATTTTAGATTATATTGAATTATATACAATTCAAACTATAACATATCTAAACAGTTCTAGCAGCGATCGGAGATAACAACGAAAATCCGCCATTTTGTTTTCAGTTATTTAATTCTAGAAGATCTAGTTTTCTCCAATCAAAGCCACGATAGAGTTTTGTTGATTTATTTATATTTCTCCATTTATCTTATAATATATTATACGTATATGCTAGTCTTAATCATTTATCAAATCGTTCCATTTAATTTCAAATTAAATATTTGTTATTACTGGTGGTGTTGTTCTTTTTTTGTTTTTTCTTTTTCTTTTTCTTTTTATTGTTATTTTTGCCGCTGCCGTGTCTGCTTCTATCTATGGCTTTCTTGGTTTTATTCTAAATAATTACTGGATTACTAACACAGCATGGATACTGAATATGTATATATATATATATATATATAAGTATACAAAACACGGAATTAAGAGTATTCCGCAGTTCACAGTAATAATAATAATATTAGCTCAAAGAAGAATAGAGAATTTTCTTCTGAGCTCAAATGCAAATATATTACACAAAGAGAAGCGTGTTACACAGTGAGATGTGTGTAAAGAATTATTACAAGTGAGTTTTTCCGTTACTGTATAGAGAACAATATCTACAGGTTTAGCAATTAAATAGTTCTCTATACAGTAACGGTAAAACTCACTTGTAATAATTCTTTACACACATCTCACGCTTCTCTTTGTGTAATATATTTGCATTTGAGCTCAGAAGAAAATTCTCTATTCTTCTTTGAGCTAATATTATTATTATTATTACTGTGAACTGCGGAATACTCTTAATTCCGTTTTTTGTATACTTAACGAGCTCCAAATTGTTGAGCTAATAAATTCGAATGGTTGGGCTGCCCTCTCTAGCATTTTCCCCAATCCATGAGAGCCGTTATTTGATGCAAATAACACGTGATTTCGCCCTACTCTGGGCAGCGTGTATATTAGCTTTCTCTCTATCCATGAGGTTAGATGTGTAGTGAACAGTGTCCACATTTGCTGACTGAGGATCCTGTGGCCTGTTATACTGCACATGTTGGTGGTGAAACGAAGCGAGATTCGTATCAGCAAACTTATAGTTATAAGATTAGTAATTTAAAACTCTAATCTAATTCAGAGATTTGATTCTGACTTAGTTCTTTCTATTTAATTGCTAAACCTGTAGATATTGTTCTCTATACAGTAACGGTAAAACTCACTTGTAATAATTCCTTACACACATCTCACTGTGTAACACGCTTCTCTTTGTGTAATATATATATATATATATATATATATATATATATATATATATATATATATATATATATATATATATATATATATATATATACTGAATAGATATATATATATATATATATATACTGAATAGATATATATATATATATATATATTCTGAATACATATATATATATACTGAATATATATATATATATACTGAATATATATATATATATATACTGAATATATATATATATATATATATACTGAATATATATATATATATATATATATATTCTGAATACATATATATATATACTGAATATATATATATATATACTGAATATATATATATATATATATACTGAATATATATATATATATATATATACTGAATATATATATATATATATATATATATATATATATATATATATATATATATATATGTATATAAAATAAAGTTAAATAAAAAGTCAAATGTTTAAAATTTAGCTTCGTTTATTGCTGCTATATATATTTCAGTGACAACCATCTTTGGCTGTGACCTCTTCAGGCAGTCCGAATTAGTGTGGTATAGACAAGTACATATGTTGTTGAGGTGTATAATATTGTCAATACTCTGATATGCCCAGTTCCTGGTTGGGTTGTTATTTCACTGAGGAACTGGAATCATATGAATTCAAACAAACGAATTTCAGTGTCAAAGGGACTCTTCTCCTCTCATTGGTCAGTTGTTAGAACATTCCTCATTCTAAGTGTTGTTATTGTTGGAGTTAGCTTAAAAAATTGATAAAGTGGTAGAAGGGACAAGGTGTTAAAGGAACAAAATAACAAAAAAAGTGTCAAACTTCCCATTGGTCAGTTCTGAGAGCATTCCTCAGTCAGAAGTCTATAGAATTCTTTCTGGGGCGAGGCTCCCTGTAGTGTTTGTGTTTGCTATTGTTAAGTACATTTGACCTCTACCATTATTTTGGTAGTATTGTTGGTGTTGTGGTCAGCTTATGTCTTGCTTCTGTTGACAATTTAGAAGTATCTGTGTGTGTTTTTTCTTCATCTCTCCTGCCACCATCTCTTATAGTGGTGGGGGGGGGGGAGTTCTTCCATGTATATGAAGAAATATAAGGCAATAAATGAAGAAAACAGAAAATAAATAATATAATTTGTATAATTTGAAAATAAATAATAAATAGAGAATAAAGAATAAATGAAAATTGGTGAAAAAGTAATGAAAATGAATATGGAGAAGTGAAAAATAAAATGAAGATTCAAATAAAGTAGGATAAAGTGTGTGTGTGCTATAACCAATCTCAAGGTCAGAAATATGTTGGATAGATTGGTATGAGGATCAAGATGTTAAAATAAGATAATCAAACAAAATATGTTTGTGTAATAATCAATCTCAACTTAAAAATAAATATAAGGTGATACAGTGAAGAGGGCAGAAAACAAATAACAAATTAATAAAGAGAAATCAAGATTTAAAATTGGGACTTGAAAGTCAGAAATCAAGTAAATTAAAATGTGTTTGTGTTATATAGATGTTGGCCAAATTATAATGGCTGTGTCCGATTCAATCCCTAGGCTATCATGGTGTCTGCTCAGCCTGGGTTGTTCCCTATGGTTTGAGGGGAGTTCACAACCTAGGGTGTTGTTACTGCCCATATAGCTTGACTTGGTTCTGCTGACTGTTTGTATTGCCATCTTCTGGTTGTGTGTGGTTTTTAAGCCTACTCCTGTTGATGCTAGCTATGTCTTGGGCCAGATTTCTCGTGGTGGAATACGAGAGCTTCACAGTGTGTCTGTTGAAGATCCTGTGGTATCTGTGGTCCCTCGGGAAGCATTTATCAAGTGCTCCAAAGAATGATCGGGCCAAGCTGTTCTTTAGGGCCGCTGAGTAGGGTGCGTTGTACCACGTGATTTTTCGGTGTCTCCTCCTATATGTGTGGGTCGGGGCGTCGTGATTTGTTGGAGATTTGTTGGGTTGCTGGTGGTTTCCGCACTGTTGCTTCCCCTTTGGGCGCTATGCTTTTTGTTATCTTCACGGCCGGAACCTGTAGGGTGGTCGTTTCCCGCGCCGGGAGATCTATCGTGGGGTGGTCCCCCATTTCCCCACCCCCTATGTGTCCTGCGGTTGGGGTCGTCGGTCTTGGGGTGGTTAGCGTCACCCCTGAGACTGTTACTCATATTGTGTTTCGTCTCGTGGTTAAGCGTACTAGTCACCACCGCCCGTGTGTGGTGTCGGGCACATGGTGCCTATTTGTTTCTGCTCTGCCTGTATTGTTAGGGTTCACCGCACCCCCCACCCCCCGGGCAACGCGGGTGTGGGTGTCTGTTGGGCTATCCCCATCCCGGCGTTTCGGACTGTATGTTATATTTTGGCCATGTGCCGCCTTCTTTAGAGCTGCGTTGTAATATTCCGCGTGGTTATTGAATATTTCCTTACTTGCGGACAGGCTGGAGATCCTGTCCGAGACACTCTTCACCACTGCCTTGGTTATGGATCTAGGGTGGTTTGATTTGGCGTTAACATATACGAGTTTCTCGTTGGGCTTGTGGTAGGGGTAGTATTGTTCGGTGTTCAGGTTTAGGGTGGTGTCTAGGAAGTTAACTACCTTCCTATTTGGGTCTATTTCTATGCTGAGCCCCTGGTTCTTAAAGAAATGGCGAATACGTCTCCTCATTCCCTCCAACATATTGGTGCTGTGGTCATATACTGTGAATAGAGCATCGTCACGGTATAATCCGCCGCCCAGGCAGGGGATTTCATCTTTTATCTGCTTCAGCAGGTAGAGCCCAACCAGGTCCGTTACCTATGCTGAGTCGCTGGAGCCCCTCGTGATGTCAAAGTTAACCAAACCAACCTGCGCACCTCGCCGAGTGCTCCAGACTGCATACTGAGGTGTTGGTATACAACCAACATATACTCAATATATATATATATATATATATATATATATATATGGCCATGGGATTTGCACCTAAAAAGTTCCCTTCCGAGGTACAAGTCAGGGCTCAAAGACTTGCTCAAGGAAAAAACGCATTACCTGCACAATCTCATGATTGCAAGCCCAACGTCCGAACCACTAAGCCATGCTCAGCCACTTGTACGAAAATTTCACAAGCAAGCTGTTCTGTTGATCGAACAACTGGAGCACTCATCGCCGAAACCGATGAAGATCCATTCCATTATCTGCCACTCTTCACCAGGTATGACACAATCTATTGCTAGTTTTCTATTTGTTTTACCATTAATCTTTTTCATCCTTTTAAAAGGAATTTTTTGATGGTTTTTAAACTGTAAATTTGTTTCTTGTCTAAAGCCAAGAACCTTGAAAGGTAAGATGCTACTTAAAGATAGTTAGAGGAGATTGACAAAGAATGAGAGAGGAGAAAGGCAGAGAGTGAGAGAGAAAGACAACGAAAGTGAAAGCAAGAAAGCAAGAAAGAAAGAAAGAAAGAAAGAAAGAAAGAAAGAAAGAAAGAAAGAAAGAAAGAAAGAAAGGATTGCTACTGATAGAGAGAAAGATATACTTAGAAAGCTAAAGAGACACAGAGGTAGAGAGAGAATGATAGAGAGAAAGGGCAAAGGAGAGAGAGCGAGGGAGACTTGCTTGATTGAACAAAATAAAAAATAAATTTATAAAGATGCGAGTTTTGAAGCAAGCGAAAGCATTTAAAGAATTCTACGAAATGTAGAGGTAGAAAGACATAGTTTGGAATGAATCGTAAAACAACATAGTGTAGAACTCAACAAAAGGTAGCAGAAAATATTATACAGAAAATAAACAAAAAAAAAACGAAATTTAAACATAAAAAAACATACATACAATAAAGAAATGAATTGAGAACTGGACCGTGGCGCACGATACCATCAGATCGATAATCAATAAAGAAGAAGAAGAAGAAGAAGAAGAAGAAGAAGAAGAAGAAGAAGAAGAAGAAGAAGAAGAAGAAGAAGAAGAATTCTTTCTAGTATTGAAAGAAGGTTAGCGATTGGGGGAAAGGGAAAATTCGATTTTATCGACACCAGTATTTAACTGTTCGATATAATACCACAAGTACGTAAGGCCCAGACACTGAAAGAGTACACCCAAAGCTGTTTCGTTGCGCATCAGAAAGCAATGCAAGAATTGCAAAAGCTGATGCAGTAATGCATTCAGTAATGAGACGAAGGGAGGTAAGCGTAAAAGCCAAACTCGCAATCTTCAATTCGGTTCTCGTGCTAACTCTTACCTATTGTCATGAATCTTGGGTAATAACCGAAAGAATACGATCACGAATACAAGCGGCCGAAATGGGATTCCTCCTAAGGGTCTTTGGAGTAATGTTACTCGATAGATGGCGTAAAGGGGTGTAGCTCGGAGATCAGAGAGTCACTTCAGGTAGAGTCGCTATTTCTCCGAATTGAGAGATCACAGCTCCGATACTGTGGTCATGTGGATAGAATGCCTCAGGAAAGAATCGCTGGACAGATTTTACGGGCAAAACCAACGGGCAGGAGATCCTGAGTAGACCCTGAGCAAGGGCGTTGTACAACATCTATGATCTTGGCTGGTCTCGCTTGGGGATCCAGCCGGATCAGTTGGAGACAGTTGCTTCTGATAGGACCCGCTGGAAGGAGTGTTTCAGGACTTAGCCCCAACGACCCTCTCAGGAATAAGTGAGAGAAGAAGAAGAAGAAGAAGAAGAAGAAGAAGAAGAAGAAGAAGAAGAAGAAGAAGAAGAAGACTCTAATAGTTGAAGATCACCTGCTTTGGATCTCGAGAAACCCGGATGATCCGATCTTCTCAAAGAAATCTTAACAAAGAAATCAATAAATCAGATACTGATTTGGAAAGGGGTGGGGGTAAAAGACAGAAGAAATAAGCCTGAAAATTATAACAAAAAACACAGTAAAAGACAATAACTAACACACACGGATACACATACTAACACACAGGTAGAAACGCACTCAGTCACAGATATAATCAGGCATATACAAGCAAACACACACAGCGCTACAAACACAGGCACACACACACATACACGCACACTGAGATAGAAACACACGCATATCATATATGCAGAGATACAAACATACACACACAGACACCGCAATAACGATGAACAAAAGAATGAGGTTAAAGACCTTTAGTGGAACGTTTCTTGTCCAAAACACTGCCCTAAGGCATTACAAAATAATTACTTTGTATATACACAAACAATACATATACACACACATATATACATATACACACACGCATATACATATACACACACACACGCACGCACGCACGCACGCACGCACGCGCACACACACACACGCGCACACACACACACACACACACACACACACACACACACACACACACACACACACACACACACACACACACACACACACACACACACACACACACACACACACATATATATATATATACACACACAAATAAACGAAATTATTTCAACTGAAAAATATTTAAATGAAGAACAATCAATGAATAAGGATTTCAAATTTAGGCACAAGGTAAGCAATTTGTAGGGAAGGCGGAAAGTCGATTATATTACCCCAGTAAGTTTCTGGTACTTTATTTTATCGACCCCGTAAGGATGAAAGGTGAACCTAAGCAGCGTGGGATTTGAACACAGAACGTAACAGACCATAAACTCTATGCTGCAAGACAAGTTGTTCGGCGCTCTACCGACGACGAGTGTTCCAGTCGTACCGATCAACGGAACAGCCTGCTCGTGAAATTAACGTGCAAGTGGCTGAGCATTCCACAAACACGCGTTCCCTTAACGTAGTTCTCAGGGAGATTTGGCGTGACACGGTATGTGACAAGGCAGGTCCTTCGAATTACTTCTCATTTTTGCCAGCTGAGTGAACTGGAGTAACGTGAAATAAAGAATCTTGTTCAAGAACATAGCAAAGCCGCCAGGAATCGAACTCGCAACCTTACGATCGTGAATCGAACCACAAAGCCACAGAATAAATAATATTTCAAATTTAGGCACATGGCCAGCAATTTGTGGGGAAGTGGGGGGAGTCGTTTATATCAACCCCAGTACGTTACTGGTACTTTATTTTATCGACTCTGGCACATGCGCTGACCTCGGCGGGATTTGAACTCAGAAAGTAAAGACCGGGAACAAATACCGCAAAGCATTTTTCCAACGCGTTGGACTTGATCATAATGCCGTGGGTTCGATTCCACGGCTGGGTTGTGTGTAGTCTTCTTGAACAAAACACTTCATTTCACGTTACTCCAGTACACTCAGCTGAAAATAAGTACCAACAATAGCTGGGGTCCTGCCCAAAGGGGGGGGGGGGGGGGTCTTGTAATCCCAGTCACTTCACGCCACGAAGCCGGGATAAACGCCGGCTTTTAGCTTCCTGGCTTGAAACAGATTTTAGATTTATAGTGAAATGTGTGGAGCCTCAGTCGGTTTTGATGATGAATGTTGCAGTTGTTAGATCAACGGAACTGCCTGCTAGCGAGATTAACGTTTAATTGACTGAGAATTCCACAGACATGTGCACCGTTAGAGTATTTCTTAGGGAAACCCAGAGCAACACAAGGAGTGACAAATTATTTTTGCCAACTGAATGAACAGGAGCAATGAGAAATAAAGTAGTTTGCTCAAGAACACGAAGCGCTCGCAACCGAATTCACGACCATAGGATTATGAGTCAAACACAGAGCTTTTTAAAAATATGATTTAAATGCATGTAGTTTGATCTTCCATGCTTGGATCAAAGCTTTGTGTGAACATAAATAGATGTCTTTAGATGACTAATTAGTAAAGTTGTAAGAACGTTCTGGCGACTTAGATGGCGAGTTGTAAGAACGTTCTGACTTTCTGTTTAAATCGGGATTTAAACAGAAAGTCAGAACGTTCAAATCCTATCGAGGTCAACTTTGTCTTTCATCCTTTCGAGATCAATAATTAAAGTACCAGATTCTCTTTCTCTCTCTCTCTCTCTCTCTCTCTCTCTCTCTCTCTCTCTCTCTCTCTCTCTCTCGAAAGATTGCGTGTGTTAAGGGTCCATTGAGAGAATAACTAGTGTACACGAGCCTTCAAATACGAAATTCTCACTATCTCTGTATCACTTTCATCCTCTCAATCTCTCCCTTTTCGATCCTACTTTCTAGTATAATTGATCTGATATCTGGAATCAAATTATCTCTGATAGTTTCCAGTATATTTGAATATATAAAATTAAACCAAATCCTCCGATGACTAATTTAAGGTAGTATGGTTGGGGCCAATGGGAAATTTAAGTGGCAGACATTATTCTTTCATCCCTTTCATTAGCTTCGAATTATGATGGAAGGGTTTTAGATAAGCATATACACTTTAACCCTTTCGTTGCCATATTTCTAATGTAAGATGCTGTCTCAGTGTTTGGAACTTATCTTAAGAAAGGTTCTAACATAGAATTATGATAGAAGGTTTTTAGATAAATATATACACTTTAACCTTTCCGATATTATATTTCTTATGGAAGACACTGCCTATGATTTTAAAATCCTCATTGTGTCTGAACACAGCTGATTTCTTCTAGAGATCACAGAGATGAAGTAAATGAACTGATACTTTATTTATCGACCTCAGAAAGATGAAAAGCAAAGTTGATCATGGCAGGATTTGAACTCAGAGAACTAGAACGAACACCATAACACATTTAACCGATGTTCTGACAATTTGCTGTCTAAAACATTTATTTACCTTCACAGGAAACGTTGATCCAAGCATGTAAGATCAATCCACAAATATATTACATAATAAAATATTTTACATAATAAATTTGTGATAAACGAAATAAGAATAAAAAGTTACTTTTCATCTAACATACAGACATTAACCAACAACATTTTCAATGTGATCGTGTTTGTTCACGTAACTCTGATTTG
>OZ024754.1:26300194-26302694 GCA_964016885.1 Eledone cirrhosa | reverse complement strand
ATACTTCTGTGCATTTTCACCTTCAATGTTTAACTATATATATATGTGTGGGAGTGTGTGTGTGTGTGTATATATATATATATAACGAAGGAGATGTGGTAAGGAACCAGATGGACCATACCGCACCAGAGTATTCAATACTTAGGGTAGTAGAGTGGGTAATAGGAAAATGTTTGACCTCGACGGCAGAGCTGAAACCGTCTCGGCGGCAATTTCTGGACTCTGAGTCCAGAAATAGCCGTCGAAACGGCTTGAGTTCTTCCGTCGGGGGTCAAACATATTCCAATATATAGGGTGTCTTAAAAAAACAGGTAGACCGTAACCTACCAGAATACTCGATACTTGGGGTAGTAGAGTGTGTAATATGAAAGGATTTCATCAGACAGCAAAACTGAGTAAATGGTTACGTTTTCATGTATATATATATATATTTCGTTTCTGAATTTGTTTAGCAAGATTCTTTGTCTGAAATCGTGTGTTGAAACCGATATTGTTATACTTTGGGAGGGTCATGTTGCCAATAAGAAACACACGCACCAGATGGTTTCACTTCAATTTATTATATATTTATAAATTTATAAATTTACAAATCTACAAACTTATAAATTTCTGGTTGGTTGGTTGGTTCCACAACCAGATAGTTGTTTATATATAGTCATAGTCCTTTCGTCACACACTCTGTGACCTCTTCAGTGACTGGGGATTCCTTTCTTTGTTTCTGTGCCTTTCTTTTCTTCTGTCCTACGCCATTTTGTTTCTGTGTGTGTGTTGTGTGCTCAGTTTGCGCATGCGCCACATCCGGGTGTCTGTGTGTGTTTGTGTTCATTTATCTATTTGTTTATTTATTTATTTATTTATTTACATGTTGTTGGTTGGTTGTTTGTTCTATGTGTGTGTGTGTTTTCATTTTGTCCTTAATTGTAAGTTGTGATGTTGCTGTTCCACTCATATTTTCTATTTAATTTTGGTTGTAATTCTTTTATGCTTACTGCCTCTGTAATTTGCCTAAACATTGCATCTTTTCTGTGTGTGGATTCTATTTTTATTTCTATGTTCTCTAATTTAATCTTGTGTTCTATCTTAGCATGTTGGTAGAGTACAGATGATTCTTTATTATCTTGAAGGTCT
The DNA here is from genome assembly GCA_964016885.1 of Eledone cirrhosa. Lineage (NCBI taxonomy): Eukaryota > Metazoa > Mollusca > Cephalopoda > Octopoda > Eledonidae > Eledone > Eledone cirrhosa. The sequence continues at coordinate 26,301,566 of OZ024754.1, read as the reverse complement.
CGCCAGTGTTCATTTATCCGTTCCCCTATACTACGAGCTGTCTCACCTATGTACACTATATTTTTGTTTCTACATTGTCCTTCAGTACATCTTATGCTATACACTACATTTCTAGTTTTACAGTTAATATGGGGGCTTATTTTACAGGTTATACATTTCTTATCTATACATGAGGGTCTTTGGAACGGGTATGTCTTGCTAATAAGTGTTTTTACGGAGGTACCTGGTCTTTCTACTATCTTAATAAGAACAATTAGAAGACAGCTTAACCCTGATAATGTACTCCCGCTACGTAGATGATATAAACATCGTAGTTAAGACACCCCCACTAGAGAACAGTCAGGGACTAGAGAAAAACACAATGGAAAGCATCCAGCAAATAGCAAACTCCATCCACCAGAGCATTAGAGTTACTATAGACTACCCAAGTAGACACCCCAACCATCGATTACCTGTACTAGACACAGAGCTCTGGTTAGATACCATTAACAACCAAAAACAAATCCTCCATTCCCATTATGCCAAACCCATGACTTCCAAACATCTGATCCACCGAAACTCGGCCATTTCGGACCATACCAAAATCAACCTACTAATTGCGGATTTGGTACGGGTGATAAGAAATGTGTCCCGCATGTGCAACCCCGAAGAACTAGAGAGACACATACAACACTTCATCCACCGTATGCAGTTCTCTGGCTACAATCAGAGAGATAGAATCAGAGTGTATAGAGGAGCCAGAACCAAATGGGAAAAAATGGTAAATAATGACATAAATGGGACCTGCCCCTTGTATAGGAGCAAATTTTGGAATAGAATAGAAAGAACTAGGAACAAGGCCAATAGAATAAACTCATGGTATGATAGCAATAAATACCAGAGTGTAATGTTCATCAATACAACCCCTAGAGGCGAACTAGCCTACAAATTTAGAAGGGCCCTAAATAAACATAAACTCAATATTAAGATAGTAGAAAGACCAGGTACCTCCGTAAAAACACTTATTAGCAAGACATACCCGTTCCAAAGACCCTCATGTATAGATAAGAAATGTATAACCTGTAAAATAAGCCCCCATATTAACTGTAAAACTAGAAATGTAGTGTATAGCATAAGATGTACTGAAGGACAATGTAGAAACAAAAATATAGTGTACATAGGTGAGACAGCTCGTAGTATAGGGGAACGAATAAATGAACAGTGGCGAGACCTTCAAGATAATAAAGAATCATCTGTGCTCTACCAACATGCTAAGATAGAACACAAGAGTAAATTAGAGAACATAGAAATAAAAATAGAATCCACACACAGAAAAGATGCAATGTTTAGGCAAATTACAGAGGCAGTAAGCATAAAAGAATTACAACCAAAA
>OZ024754.1:26285194-26295194 GCA_964016885.1 Eledone cirrhosa | reverse complement strand
CAGCTTCACCGGGCCCTCCGTCCACCGCCCGACGACACCGTCTAACGGCATCGGTTTGCCCCTCCACGTTCCGAGTTGCAAACCGACTGACTTGTCCTGGTTCAGCTTGGCCCCCGTCAGCCTTTCGTATTCCTCCAGTAGGGTGGCGATCGCCCCGATTTCCGAGGCGTCCGCCACCATTACTGTTACGTCGTCGGCATAGGCCGAGACCGCTTTGTGCAATCCCGGTTCCAGGGGTATGCCCCGCAGCAACTCCAACTTCCGCAGCAGTGGCTCGAGAGTCAATACGTACAGAAGGGAGGAGAGGGGGCACCCCTGTCTGATGGATCGGGTGATTTGAAACGGCTCCGAGAGGTAGCCGTTTACTTTAATCCTAGAGTAGATGTTGCCACTGTGCATGGCAGAAATCCAGCCCCTGAAAACGGGTCCGAAGCCCGCCGCCGCTAGCACCGCATCCAGGTAACCATGGTCGACCCTATCGAACGCCTTAGATTGATCCAAGTTGATCAGGGCCCCACCAAAGCCGGGTTCGTAGCCAACCCTCTCTATGATGTATCGCATGAGGTGGAGGTTGTCGTGAATGGACCTGGACGGGATAGCGCATGTCTGCGCGTCTCCCACCAAACCACCCACCACAAGCGCCAACCTCTTCGCCAACACCTTGGCCAAAATCTGTAACTCTGCATTCAGCAGAGTTATGGGCCTAAAGTTACTTAAGTCGTCCCCCTTGCTCTCGTCCTTCCTCACTAGCGTGACCACGCCCTTGGTCACAGAACAGGGAATTCTCCCGTTCTGTTGCCAGTTGCAATAGACAGCCTCGAGGAGTTCGGAGAACAAGACCGGCATAGCTAAATAAAGTTCGTATGGTAGACCATCGAGACCCGGGGATTTGCGTCTGCTGCATTGGCTGAGCGCTTCCCCGATTTCAGTGGCTGTGATTGGCCCTTCGCAGCACTCCGCTTCGCCGCTCGAAAGACGCGGTAGACCGTCGAGGTATGGACCGAAGTCCACATCCCCGTCCGGCCCCCCGCCACCTCCGAACAGTCGAGCAAAGTGCCTTTGAAAGGTCTCGCACATTCGCTCAGGTTCAAGGATCACCCGTCCATCCTGGTCTCGCAAAGACCGAATGGTGGATTTAATCCCACTCTTGGCTTCTGTCACGCGGGCCCAGCTAACAGCTTTGGTCCCCTCGTTTCCTAAAGCACGTATTTTACTTCGGACAACGCAGCCTTCGTGCTTCGTGTCAAAGAACTGGCTCAATGCCGTTCTCGTCGCTAACACTCTGGCTACGTCTCCGCTCCTAATCGCCTCTTCTAGTTTATCTGTTAACTCCCTTTCCCTCCTATTTCTATTCGCCGCTAGTTCCTTACTGTAACCTATCGAACTTACTCTAATCTCTCTCTTTAGAGATATCCACCACCTACTGTTGACGATCGCTCCCGTCAACCGCATCTTAACTAAGCTACTAATCCGGTTTCTGTAATCTTTCTTTGTCGGTAAGGACAAGTTCATCTTCCAGTAACCGGGACCCTGTCTATGCGTTCTATCAAGGTTGACCACGCAGGTCACTAATTTGTGATCTGAATAGCCAACCATGATCAGTTCTGGACAACTAAATACGTCCCTATCCTTACTCCTAACCAAAAACCTATCTAGGTACGATCTAGATTGTCCACTGCGGTTTGCCCAGGTCCAGGTTGGCGCAGTTGGACAATCTAGTCGAAATCTATCGACCAGGTCGAATCGATCGAGTAACCCCTTGAGGCTGCTACACCCCCCTCTATCGGGACATGCCCCTGCATAGTCCCAACGCGCATCTAGGATTCCATTCCAGTCCCCCACTAAAAGCAGGGAACGCGACGTTCCTAGAAAAGTCTCCAGACGTTGGAAGAAGTCGGCTCTCTCCGCCCCGAAGGGAGCATAAAGACCGACCAGTCTGAAAGCCCCGCCTTCACCACCTCCGACGTCCAGCACCAGTAATCGACCCCCCGGGTCCGAGTGAACAATCTGTACGTCGAGAGTTAGACGTTTATCCAGCAGTACGGCAACTCCCCCCCCGCCTCCGGGTTGACAGAGAGATGCGTGCATCTCAAAGTCATCGAAGGCGGGCGCCAGCTGTCTCACGCTGCTGATCCGACTCTCGCAAACAACCATCACATCTATACTTTGTGACCTGAGGTCACTTAGAAGCTTTGCTTGCTTCCAAGCTGAGCTCAGGCCACGCGCGTTCAAACAGCCAACTCTCAATTGATCTATTTTGGTGTTGAAAGTGAAGAAAGAAAAGCACTTACCTCTCCGGGTTGCGTAATTTCCATGGCATCAGGTGTGTTGGGTGGAGGGATGTTTTGTGGTGGTGTGGGGGTACACGTGTGTGGTGGGGTTGGGGTATTTGGAGTTGTGTCAGGGAGAGGGGCGGTTATGGGGAAATCTTTCAAGAGGACGCGATTCAACGGTTTTAAACAGGGGGGGCTCACGTCCCGTCTAAATTGTTCTTTTAAGGAACGATAAAGGTCCAGAGGGACCTTTATCATTTTTAAATGGGTGAAGTTCTCTGTTGAGATAAAGTTTGGCCCTTCGGTCTGCACCATAGGGTTATTGTTTATTAATTTAACCAGTTTTTTGTTTTCTTTATTTATATATGTGTATTGCAACGTCTTTTTTTGTGATGCTGTCAATGTTTCGGAGAGGGGAGGCGCAGATTTATTTTTGTTTGTTGAGGGTGGGGTGTTTTTGATTGGAGTTGGTGTTTGTGTGTGGGTTATTTGTGGTGTGCTGGGTGTGTGTTTTCTTTTTTTTCTTTTAACTTGTCTGAAGGCTTCTCCTCCTTCTTCTTCAGAAGTTGGGGGAAACTCTTCAGCGCTAGGTGGGAGGGACGTGTTGTGTGGTTGTTTTTTTTTTGCGGGAGGGGTAGATTTGTTACTGTTTTTTTTATTATTTGTTTGGAATGGGTTTTGTGGTGGTGGTGGTGGTAATGTTTGTGTCGTGCTTGTGGTTGGTAATGGTGGTGGTGATGTTTGTGTTGTGGTTGGTGGTGGTGATTTTTGTGTCGTGCTTGTGTTTGGTGCTGGTGGTGGTGATGTTTGTGTTGTGTTTGTGGTTGGTGGTGTCTGTATTTTGTTTGCTGTGTGTGGTATTAGTGTATTTTTGGAGGTGGGTGGTGCTGGTGTACTGTTTGTGGTGGGTGTGGGCAATAGTCCTTTTTGGGGGATACGTTTCGGGCAGTTAGCCTTAACGTGTCCCCTTTCCATGCATAAATAGCATGCTGGTCTTCTCCCCTCTACAATTATGTCTATTGGGGTAAGGTCATCCAGCCAGATGCGATCCGGGATTTGTGCTATTCTTTCGGGCCTCATTTGGACTAGTATGTCGAGGCCCATTCCCAGGAACGCATCTCCAGTTGCCTTCCCCATTGACAGCATAGTGTCTTCGCCCATATCAATGAAGCCAGCAATAGCCCACCAGAAGTCCATTGTGGGCAGCATTGTTTTTACTTTTACCCTCTGTGTTCTTCTACCCATGTAGGAGGGATAGAAGCTATATGTTGTCGACGAGAGTGGGCTTAGGGAAAGCTGAACCGCCGTTTCTTTGTCTCTTGTTAGGACCGAAATGCTGCCATAGAGTCGGTCCTTTCGTATGAAGAGAATATTCTTCATATAGTCTTTTAGGACTAACTCTATTTCCATTTGGCTGGGCTGTGCTGGCTTTCTTGACTGGTTTAGTATAGTTCTGTATATAACTGTGTTTTCTTCTCTGGCTTTCTTGAATTCTGGGGGGGAGTTAATGGAAAACATTCCGTTCTCTCCCAAAACAATATGTTTCTTTGCTTCGGCCAGTTTTTCTCTGGCGGCAGTTAGGTCAATTGGTGTGTATGTAATGGATTGCTTTGTTTTCTGGGCGAAAGTTGCCCTGTCGTTATTTGTATTATTTTCTGTTTGTTTGTTTTCTGTTTGCTCATTTTCCTTAACATTTGTTTTTTCATTTTGTTTGTTTGTTTCAATGTCTAATTTTGTTGTAATTATTTTTTGTTCTTCAGACTTGGGGGGCGTGGCAGAGCTAATGGCAGACATGTCTGCCATCTTTTCCGCCATGCTGCCAAGAAAGAAATTTTTCGGCAAAAATAGATATTTATTTTACCCCCTAAAAAGGGGGTAAATGCAAAAATGTTTCCCTAAATAACAGGGGTTAGTGTTCCAAATGTGTTGCACTAAAAATTTTATCCGGTACTTACAATAGTAAGGGTAAATCCCGATGGAATAGCGGAGCCGATGCGAAGCGTGTCTTACTCTATCAAGATAGATAGATAGATAGATAGATAGATAGATAGATCTACCAAAATATACGGTAGTGTCCAATCCGTATGAAGAACTCAATGTAATCCAAATATCATGAAAAGAGATGTATTCAAAAATGTTTTCGATGAAAATCACAGGAAAACAGAGTCAAGATAAATTAATAAAAACAATGAATAAAAACAAAGAAACAGTTCCTTATATTAAAAAATTCATCATTTTATTATCGTTTCTAGGATATATATGTGTGTGTTGGTATGTATATCATATAGATCTATGTAAAAATTTACAAACTATCAGAGGGAATATACATACCTACACATATATATGTTGTCTTCAGAAATAATGTGTAGGTATGTATATTCCCTCTGATAGTTTGTAAAATGTTTACATAGATCTATATGATATGCATACCAACACACACATATATGTACTAGAAACGATCGTAAAATGATGAATTTTTTAATATAAGGAACTGTTTCTTTGTTTTTATTCATTGTTTTTATTAATTTATATATATATATATATATATATATATATATATATATATATTATATACATATATACATATAAATATATATATGTGTATATATATATATATAGTAATAATAATAAATTTGAAGACTAAAATCCGGATGTCCATGTGTGTTTATATTCGTTTATTTATTTGTTTATTTACATGTTACCGGTTGGTTGTTTGTACTATGTGCGTGTGTGTTTTCATTCTGTCCTTAATTGTAAGTTGTGATGTTGCTGTTCCACTCATGTTTTCTATTTAATTTTGGATAGTAAAGAATCATCAAGATAGTTAATAATCATCTGTACTCTACCAACATGCTAAAATAGAACATAAGGGTAAATTAAAGAACATAGAAATAAAAATAGAATCTACACACAGAAAAGACGCATTGTTTAGACAAATCACAGAGGGAATAAACATAAATGAACTCCAACCAAAATTAAATAGAAAATATGAGTGGAACAGCAACATCACAACTTACAATTAAGGACAGAATGAAAACACACACGCACATAGAACAAACAACCAACCAGTAACATGTAAATAAACAAATAAATAAACGAATATAAACACACACAGACACCCGGATGAGGCGCATGCGCAGACTGAGCACACAACACACACACAGAAACAAGATGGCGTGGGACAGAACAAAGGAGAGCCACAAAAACAAAGAAAGGAATCCCTAGTCACTAAAGAGGTCACAGAATGTGTGACGAAAGAACTTTGACAATATATAAACAGCCATCTGGTTGTGGAACCAACCAACCAACCAACCGGAAATGTATAAATTCCTAAATTTATAAATTTATTATAATAAATTGAAGTAAAAGCAACTGGTTTCTGGTGCGTGTGTTTCTTATTGGCAACATGACCCTCCCAAAGTATAACAATATCGGTTTCAACACACGTTTTCAGATAAAGAATCTTGCTAAACAAATTCAGAAACGAAATTATATATATAATCATATATATATATATATATATATATATATATATATAAAAACAAATAACGAAACGAAATTAAATTTCGTTTCGTTTGTAACTCACTTTTGTATGACTGACGCTTAAACAATTAAGTTAAAAATGTACATCCACATATGTATACTGAAATACTAGTATGCATATGAATACACACACGTGTACATATGTAGATGTACCGAGTTTTTCACTGGTCACTTTACTGTGAGTGTCCAGCTATTCTGTATGTAAACACACAGACAAACCGGTTTTTAGAGTCATACTGGTTTTTGAGGAAACACCTTTCCTCTATTCTCCAGAAAGCCAGACAAGGAATATTGGACTAGTTTCGATGTTGTTACATCTCATCAGCAATATTTACCTATCTTCCGGTGTTTACATACAGAATAGCTGGACACTCACAGTAAAGTGACCAGTGAAAAACTCGGTACATCTACATATGTACACGTGTGTGTATTCATATGCATACTAGTATTTCAGTATACATATGTGGATGTACATTTTTAACTTAATTATATATATATATATATATATATATAATTATATCCTTTCAAAATGTGGGCTATCTTTATGCCCTACTCTGTATATATATATATATATATGTATATATATATGTGTGATTGTGTGTGTGTTTGTGTGTGTGTGTGTACATGTGTGTGTGTGTACATATATATGTGTGTGTGTAAGTATGAAAGCAATGGCTTCGCGGCATATATTATAAATCGGGGGAGTTGGACACAAATAAAAGAAAAAGAAATTTGGTGGAGTTCTGTTGGAAAAAAAGAGATAGATGGGGAAAACTGGGGCGGGAGAATATGACGGGGAAGAGGGAGGGTCAGAAACATTGACAGGGATAGAGGAGAATGTGTGAGAGAACGAGAAAAGGAAGAAGAGGAGAAGACTAAAGGGACGAGGAGAGACATCAAAAGAGAGACTTTGAGAGATTTCATTGGCAGAGAAGATGGAGAGAAAATCGTGGTAAAGCGTGAAAGATAGTGATAAATTGGAGATTTGGTTTGAAAGAAAAATATGGTGAAAGATAAGATTAGTTATGACAGCTCAAATGATAAACTACTTAAAATATGAGACGACCACCGACGTGACATCATCACCCACGGCGATCGTCTGCTTGTTACATTTATACACTTTAGTTTAACTTAAATATTCTTTACTTGGTGGTTAAGAAGTTCACTTCCCCATCTTAAGGTATCGGGTTCGATAGCGGTACATGGTATCTTTGGCAAGTTTATTTATTTATTTATCATACCTTGGTTCCGAGTAAAAGCAAGCCTTGTGAGTGAATTTGGGGAGGTGGAAAGTGTTTTTAAGCCCATCTGATTGACCATAACTGTAATTCAAAGGGACAGCTCTGTCACAGAATGTGTCACGCTGAATCTCTCTGGAAATACGTGTCTATAGGATGTTCGACTGTTTACACGTTCATTCAGAGGAACAGCCAAGCAATAAGTTGAATGAACTTACTGGAATACTTACCGACAAATCCAGTGGAGGTCTACCCTTTACTTGATATTATATTTCAATGGGTGGCCTTCCGTCGTTTTGATCCTGATTATTCCAGCTGTTCCATCAACAGGACTTCCTTGCTCTTAGAATTGCTTTGGGCAGCTTTTACAATCTAATCAAATTGATCCAAATGTCCGGACCAAATAAAATTTACTATAAGAATTATGGCTGAAGCAAGTATATTCGTTGAAAGATTAACCCTTTCGTTACCATATTCCTAATGAAAGATACTGTCTGTGTTGAACCCTTTCGTTACCATATTCTCAATGACGGACACTATCTATAATTTTCCAATAATTCTGAAAATGACCAAGAATTTAGAGAGGTCTATAATAATTTTTCATTATAGAAAAACAAAGATTCTAATATAAAATGTTGGATGTTTCTTTTTTTAGATAAATAAAACATTTAATTGCCATATTTCCAATGAATGGACACAGTCTATATCTTTAATACTTTTGTAACCATATTTCAAATGATACATACTGTCTATGTCTTTAACCTTTTCGTTACCATATTTCCATTGAAAGACACTGTCTATGATATTCAATTCATTTTCGAAATAATCAAAGATTTGAACAGGTTTAGTAAATATAAGTATCTTTCTCATTATCATGCTGGTGTTTGGGACATAACTTAACAAAACATCTTCCATAAAATTAGGATGGATGGATTTTAGATAAATACAAACACTTCCAAATAAACAGATCTCTGTCGAAGAATCATGGACAGTTTCAGACGGTTTGGCATCAAAGCGGTAAATAACTTCATTTATTTTTACACAATAATACTGCACGAGGAATATACAATTGTTTCTTATCGTTAAATTAGATGGAACTCCCTTGTCTAAACGAAGTAATGTGGTACTTCGACCAGACACTGCTCCGCCATATTTTGCTATTAGTATACCAGCGCGTCTCCCTTGCCGTCCTCGAGGGAAACGCCTTCTCCATTCTGTCCGCCGGGGCTGTGGGTGGGCCCCATCGCGTACCGTTGTAGTGGTTGTATACAGATATTAACTTATATGAAAGTAAATCAGGAATTTATGTCGTTAAATTTGACGCCTGCTAATGTTTTCATTTTTATTGCTTTGGATTTGTTTTTTCTGTTGTGTCATCTGTAGTGACATCTGATGTCAGTAGTACAACTGAATTGATCCAGAACTATCAAAGCAGTAAACGTGGCAATGATACATACTAGTGACACACACTAGTGATAAACATGTGTGGCCTGATGGGTAAGATGTTCGCTTTGAAATCATGTTCCTGTGTTTGATTTCACTGCGTAGCACCTTTACCAAGCACCATTTAGCATAGCTTCTGGTAAACAAAAACTTTCAGAGTGAAGATGGGAAAACAGAAACTATGTGGAAGCCGGTTACCACACATCTAAATCCTCCCGGGAACTACGCTAAGGGTGGAGGAAAATTGCGTTAAGCACTATACTAAGTATGTGTGTATATATATATATATATATATATATATATATATACATGTGTGTGTGTGTGTATGATATATTGTTTATATATTAATAGTGGCTGTTTTGCCTATATTGCCAGCTTATCAAAGCTGATGGCTTCGGCGAAACTTCGAAGTAAACAATCCCTATTAATGACAGATAATATATTGTCCCCATACACAATATATGGGTCATTCACACACACACACACACACACACACACACACACACACACACACACACACGTGCACGAGTATATATATTTATTTATTTTCGGGAATCCACAAGTCTTATGGGCTATCGATCCCAAGGTCGAGCGTGATCACTACCGGCTCCAGGCAGTGTCAGTTTAAGCTGAAACCGCTGGGTGCGGGATTTAGCCTATCTCTCTCTCTCTCTCTCTCTCTATATATATATATATATATATATATATATATATATATATATATATATATATATATATATATATATATATATATATATATATACATATATATTTATATATATATACAGACACACGCACACGCACGCACGCACACACACACACACACACACACACACACACACATATATATATATATATATATATATATATCTAAGGCGGGTAAAATTCCCGAGATCCATGGACGAGTTCTCTCCAGCGGTCTCTGCCCCTCATTATCGCTGCCATGTCCTGCGTCTCCAACAGGCCAGTGTCTGTCCTTAGGGCATCAACATACGTTAACCTTGGTCTTCCTCTTCTAGTGTGTCCATATAGGGGCTCCAAAAGGAGCACTGAGTGCAATGTCAACTCTGGATATAGGTGAGCATGTCCAGCTAACCTCAGTCTGCTCTGTGTCACTTTTGAGCTGACTTTTGGGATGCTCCCATACAGCTCTGAGTTTTTCATCCTCAGTGTATACTGTTTAATGTTCAGAGCCATCCTCAGCATTCTCGTGTAGCACCCATCCACCATCTGAGTGAGTTTCTTGGTCAGTGTCCAAGTCTCAGACCCATACAGCAGCACAGACTCCACTACAGCAATGAATAGGCGGATTTTCAGGTCTCTACGAAGGTCCGACTTCCACACCGATCTCAAGCTGTGGCACGCCGCCCAGGCCTTGCTCTTCCTCTCAACCACATCCTCTTCCGTATTCCCAATCTTTGCTCCCAAATACAGGAAGTCCTCAACCGATTCCAGCGGCTTCCCGCCTACATTAGTGATCCCCTCTGGCTTCTCAACATTCTC
>OZ024754.1:26247694-26280194 GCA_964016885.1 Eledone cirrhosa | reverse complement strand
ATGAAAGGCAAAGTTAACCTCGGCGGGATTTGAACTCAGAATGGCAAAAGCCGTAATTCTATGCGTCAAAGCATGGCGTCCGACCCTCTACCGATACTGCCAATTCACCGCCTTCGATAATAATTGTTTCGATAATAATGATGAAAGAAAAGTCAAGCCAGTATGTCGCTGTTTACAATTGTGACACACTGGTAAAGGCGATGAAAAGTCTTGTGCTGAGAAACATAGTTTCCATGCATAGTTTCCTGTGTTATAATGTAATTATATTTGGCATCAGTAGCTGGATTCGTTTACCAATCTATTTTCTGTATGTATGTATCTTTTCTATGGGTTTAGAAGTTAATATGTTAGTAATGGCTACCGTTTTTCAATGTCATGCATTTCCCTGCATTACATAAACACTGGTATTTGCATCGCAACCTAATTTCATTTACGTCTGGTGAATATGCCTTTATATGCGTGTATGTGTGTGTGTGTGTGTGTATGTGTGTGTATGTGTGTGTGCGTATGTACATGTATATATATATATATATATATATAATTATTTCCTTTCTTTACAATCATGGAGACGATAATGGCCTTTCTTATATATATATATATATATATATATATATATATATATATATATATAAGAAAGGCCATTATTGTCTTCATGATTGTAAAGAAAGGAAATAATTATATATATATATACATGTACATACGCACACACACACATATATATATAAGTTAAAACAATGAAATAAAAAATCAAGTCATTAGAGATATACTTCACTGCTTTACGATCGTTTCTAGATGATGATAATACATTGTAGCTATACTCCGTTATTGATTTATGTAAGGTTAGTTACAAAATATCAGATAAAGAGAATATTTACTTACATGCATATCACCAGCTGTTTTCATTGTTTTAACTTATATCATGACTCTGTTTTCCTTTTAATGTTTTATTGTTTTCCGAGATTTATCTTAACCTACAACATTTTCAACATATCGATTACATCGAGTTCTTCATGCAGAATAGACCCCACAACTTACTGCGGATACCTCTGTGTATATATATATATATATATATATATATTTCGTTTTTTAATTTGTTTTGCAAGATTTCTTATTTAAAAACGTGTGTTGAAACAGATATTGTTATACTTTGGGAGACTATTCATTAAATTTAAGATGAATACTATCTCCGACAGTAATGCCACAACTACCAGTCATATTGAATAACTGGATATTCTTCTAACTATATCTACTGAAGACACCTTTTATTCGAATTCGTAGAGATATCCGACTAAATACATAATTCATTTTACAAGGATTTGCTACAAACAGCATGGCTGAACACAACATCAACAAGAAAATTAAGGAAGTATCGAAGACAAATAACAAAGAAGGTGATCAAACTTTATTCAGTTGTAGCTACAGAAGAAACCGAAATTATAAATCGCATTTCTCTTGGAGTTGCGAACTTAATGATGATTTATTTAATTGTTATAAAATGGCAAAAAACAAACTCTCCATTGGCTATATGAACAGAATGAAGCTACACTGGGACGAAATACACCCAGAGCTAAATCACTTCACAGCCAAACAATTACGCCAACAAGCGACGTTTGTTGAACGTAAAAATAAGATAAATATTATTAATTGTAAGTCCCCCACAACAAACATGGAATCAACAACATGTGCTACAGGTAGCTATGCTACTAGACTTCCTAACAGCCAGGTCGAACAGCGTCTTGAAACAACTATGCCTGTAAGAAATTTGACACCACGTGTACTATCTAAATCTACTTCGAATGCTGGGGAAAACACTATCGATAATAATAATAATCGAAGAAATAATAATAATAATCGAAGAAATTTGACACCACGTGTACCATCCGAGTCTACCTCGACTATTGTGGAAAATACTATCGATAATGATAATAATCAAAAGTATAAACAATTGAAAATTTCCCTCAACGAAATCTTCCAGAGAGAAATTAATTCATGTATAAACATTTTTCTTGCTGAACGTTTTAAAACAACAATATTTAATAAAAAAAACAAATAATGAAATATTATGTGTTATTGACGAAATTTACGACGGATAAAAACCCCAACATTTTGGCAAATCAACGCCTGTTTATATGCCTTAGCAACGACAGTGAAGCATTATCTTGGTGATAGCAGAGATATTAACAAGAACAGAACACCACCAAAAATACCATCATATATAACTTAAATAGAAAAAAAGATTGCTGACCTTCGAAAAACCATAGGACATGTGATAATGCTCCTTACATGCAAACAAACACAAAAAAACTTCACTCCTCACCAACAAAGAATGAAAAATAAAATAGAGACGATGTTTAGTAACAGTAGAATCACAACTCTTCAATATAAGCTGATCACCCTCAAACAAGAATTGAGAGCTGTTAGTGAAAAACGCCGATACCTGAAGAAGGTAGATGAAAGAAAAGTGCTTAATAAAAGATTCAGATGAAACCAAACATCAGTCTATAGAGATATGAAGGGCAAAATAATAAGTGTCATTGAGGCCCCATCCCAGAAAGACATAGATTCCTTTTGGAGAAAAATATGGGGTGAATAGAAGAATTTCAACCAAGATGCAGTGTAGCTAAAAGAAATTCAAAAGAACTATTGCTCCTACACATACGAAATAAGTGAGGGTACACTTGAGGCTGTGATAGGAAAACTCCAAGATAAGAAAACACCAGGAAGAAACAGGATTGTCGGTTACTGGTACAAAAAACTGATATTCTATCAGAGGTATCTTACCGACCTCTACCAACAAGTTCTTAAGGGAGATACACTTATACCAGAATGGTTGACATTAGCACAAACACACTGGTCCCCAAGAACAAAGACACCCACCTGGCAAAAAACTACCGACCCATTGCATGCCAGAACCTGATGTATAAGATGTATACAGCCTGCCTGAACCTATTCCTCCAAGATCACTGTGAAAATAATAACATCATCACAGATGAACAAGCAGCTGGAAAGAAAGGGGTTTGGGGATGTGCTGAACAACTCCTAATCAACAAAACTACGATGTCGGAGGTGCGACAACTTAGGAGGAATATGGCTACAGTCTGGCTGGACTACAGGAAAGCATTTGATTCTGTTCCCCACTCTTGGATGATAGAGGCTCTCCAACTTGCTAAAGTCCCAGACATTATTATCAGAGCCATAGAGAAGCTGTCTTCTTCTTGGGCTACTATCCTAAACATTATCCTGCATTATACACATATGTATAATGCAGCCTTCGTGTTTCGCGTCGAAGAACTGGCCCAGGGCCGTTCTCGACGCTAGCACTCTGGCCACGTCGCCGCTTCTAATTGCCTCTTCTACACTATCTACCAACTCCCTTTCCTTCCTATTTCTATTTGAGGCTAACTCCTTACTAAATTCTATAGAGACTACTCTAATCTCTCTTTTGAGAGATCCCCACCACCTGCTGTTGACGATGGCGCTCGTCAACCGCTCCTTAACTAAAGTACTAATCCGGTCCCTGTAAGCCTTACTTGCCGGTAAGGACAAGTTGAGCTTCCAATAACCGGGTCCCTGTCTATGAGTTCTGTCAAGGTTGACCATGCAGGTCACTAACTTGTGGTCTGAATAGCCAACCATGCGTATTTTTGGACAACTTAAAAAGTCCTTATCCTTAATTCTAACTAAGAACCTATCTAGGTACGACCTAGATGATCCGCTACGATTTGCCCAAGTCCAGGTTGGCGCAGTCGGAAAATCTAGTCGATATCTATCGGCCAGGTCAAATCGACCGATTAACCCTTTGAGGCTATTACACCCCTCTCTATCGGGACAGGCCCCTACGTAGTCCCAGCGTGCATCTAGGATACCATTCCAGTCCCCCACTAATAGCAAGGAGCGGGACGTCCCTAGAAAAGTCTCCAGACGATGGAAGAAGTCCGGCCGCATTGACCCGAAAGGGCCGTAGGCGGCTACCAACCTAAACGCTCCGCCTTTACCACTGCCAAGGTCCAGAACCACTAGTCGACCCTCCGGGTCCAAATGTACCATCTGTGTTGCGAGACCCAGATGTTTTTGCAGCAGAACGACAACTCCACCCCCACCTCCGGGCTAACAGAGAGATGCGTGCATCTCAAAGTCATCAAAGGTGGGGGCCAGCTGTCGCACGTTGCTGATCCGGGCCTCGCAAATAACCATCACATCTATACGTTGTGACCTGAGGTCATTTAGAAGCATTGCTTGCTTCCAAGTTGAGCCCAGGCCACGCGCATTTAAACAGCCTACTCTTAGCATAGCCATGTTGGTGGTGAAGAGAAAAGGCACTTACCTCTCTGCGTCCCGGGTATCGGGCTGCACAATTTCCATTAGGGTGGGGGATGGGTTGTTGGGTGGGGTGGTGGTTTGTGGAAGTGTAGGGGCATCAGTGTGTTGTGTGGTTGGGGAGTTTGGAGTTGTGTGGGTGTTTGGGGAGGGGGTGGGGTAGTTTTTTAGGAGGACGCGGTTAATGGGCCCGACGCAGGGGGGACCCACGTCCTCTTTAAAATTGTTTTTTAAAGTTTTATAGGTGTCCTGTGGGGCCTTAATCATTTTGAGGTGGGGGAAATCCCCTGCCTGGGTGAAGTTAGGCCCTTGTGTTTTAATTAGATTGTTGTTGTACACAATGTTTAACAGTTTTTTGTTTCTTGTGTTTATGTATGTGTATGCATGTTTTTGTTTTTGTGTGCTGTTTTTTGTTTGCTGTTGTTGTGAGCTCTTTTGTGTTGGTGTCAGTGTTATGTTTTGGGGAGGGGTTGTTTTCATTTGTGTGTCTGAGGTGTGTTTTCTTTTTTTTCTTTTGGTTGTGTGGAAGTGCTCCTCCTCGTCTGACGACGAACTAGGGTCATCTTCCGCGTTGGAGGGGAGGGGTATATTTTCGGGTTGTGTTTGCGGTGCGGGTGTTTTGGAAATTGTTTTTGTTTTTTGAGTGGAGGGGATGGGTTGGACATTGTTTTGTTTTGGTTTGAGCTGTGGTGGTTGTTTTTGTAGTGGTAGTTGTGGTGATTGTGTTGGTTGTGCAGTTGTTGGTAGTGTAGGCAGGATTGGGGTTTTCTTATTAAGTTGGGGACAGACAGCCCTCAGGTGACCTCTGGTTCCGCAGAGGTAACACGAGGGCCGCCTACCCTCAACAGTAATGTTGATGAAAGTTTGATCATCCAGTATGACGCGTTCAGGGATCTGGGCGATCCTTTCGGGCCTCATTTGAACTACAAGTTCGAGGCTCGTTCCACTGAACGCGTCACCCGATGCCTTTCCCATGGACACCAGCATGTCATCATCCAGGTCCAGGAAACCTGTCAAAACCCACCATATGTCCATAATCGGCAGGATGGTGTGGATTTTTATTTTTTGTGTTCTTCTACCCATGTACGTAGGGTAGAAGGTGTATGCGGTGGATGTGATTGGTTTGACGGACAGTTTCACTGCTGTGTCCCTGTCCTTCATGAGAATGGATAGACTCCCGTAGAGTCTATCCTTCTGAATGAAGGTGATGTCCTTCATGACGTCTTTTAAAACCAGCTCTATCTCACTCTGTGATAGTTGAGCTGGTTTTTTGCTTTTATTCGAGATTGTCCTAAACATGACAGTGTTTAGGAGTCTCTGGCTTTTTAGTTCCGGGGGGGAATGGATCGTGAATGAACCATTTTCCCCGTACACTATATATTTTTTGGCATCTGCCAGTAGCTCCTTCGCTTTGGTTATATCTACTGGCAGATAGTCGAGGGTTTTCCTTGCCGTCTCAGCGAAGGAGAAATTTTTTTTGTTTGTGTTGCTGTTGTAGTTGGTGGTGTTGTTGTTATCATTGTTGTTGTTGTTACAGTTATTGGTCTTGTTGTTGTTGTTATTGTTATTGGTGTTGTTTTCGTCCGTCGCATTGTTGTTGTTGTTGCTGGTGCCGCTGGTTCTTTGGGTTGTTGCCATGGCAACGTCAAGTTGTCGGTTAACAGGTGGAGAAAATCCTTCCTCTGGCTGACCTTTCTTTTTTACCTCTGCTACTGTGACAGTGGCAGGGGGAAGCTGTAAGCTTATCTTCCCCTTTCCTCCTTCGAATTTTGGTGAAGATGCTTCAGCCATTTTTATCAAAATAGGATTTTTCGAAATATTAAATGTTTACAACACTATTTCGCCTAAAAGCGTAGAATATTTTGAGAGACTGACCAGATCAAAATTTGACCTGGCAGTCCCTCTACAAAATGGTTCAAAAATGAAAGTTTACAGTTCACAATTTCCAGTTAAATTTAAACGAAACTTACCGAGCGAGCTCAGCACATGTGTCCATCGTAAAGAGATAGATAGATAGATAGATAGATAGATAGATAGATAGATAGATAGATAGATAGATAGATAGATAGATAGATAGATAGATATAGATATATTATAGAGAGATATAGAGATATATAGAGATATATAGATATATATATAGATATATATATATATATATAGATGATCGTCTTGCATTTTTTCTGAAATATTACTTTTCCGTTTACTTATGAACGCATTCAGAAGTAGAAGTCAACTCCATTTATTGAAATGTTCTTCCATAAACTCTAAAATATTGTCAATTGTATATTGTCATTTTTTTCCTCCTGTGTAAAGAATTTTATTAATTAACATGGCTGCAATAGAGACAAATGTGTTGACTCTATTAAATTAACTCACCAAGGTTTTACTTTAGGGGAAGAATTTGACAATATGCCATTATACAAAACAAGGGAATATTTTATGTAAGGAAATTCATGTAAATAAATTTTTTAGCCTAAACAGTAATATTAAAAATGAAAGAAAATTGGTTTTGACGATGAGTAATTCCAAATGTTCGTGAAAGTAACGTGTAATTGGCTGAAGATTCGGTCATAAAAACGAACACCCTTAACTCAATCCTCAGGGATATTCTGTTTAACATAGTTAGCGACAAAGTTGGAACTTTGAAATTACAGGAACAGCCATTTGACAAGCTTCCCACCAGTTTTCTTAGGATGGCTTGTGTCGAAACAAGGCTATGGTAGTGGGAACGAACTCCGAACCTAATGATTGCGAAACGAACTCTTTAACCATTCAACCATGCTGTGGTCACTTTAGAGAAGTACACATGAATGAAAGAAATATGGAGACAGGTACAGCTGAGTGCTTAAGGAGTCCGATTATCAATCTATGAACATTTGATTTTTAACATGGCCTCGGGTTGAATAATGTCTTTTGAATGAAATTTGATAGACAGAAAGTGTGAACACATGTTGTATATATATATATATAGGCATAGGTTAAGTTTAACGTCCTCGAAAATGAAACTAGGTTTTCTGACAAGTGAATGTGTTTGTTTTGTTTTTTTACAATGAAATTTACGATACACTCTTTGTTTATTTACAACAGGTCTCTATAGTGATATGGTGTTAATTAGTATTGCGTGTGTGATTATTTTCTCTTATATATATATGTGTGGGTGTGTATATGTGTGTCTGTATGTATATATATATATGTGTGTTTGTATATATATATGTGTTTGTGTCATCATCATCGTTTAGATGTTTTTGTAATATCTTGCCAAAGTTGGCACCAACTATAAACAAATTAAGGCCGGGTCATAAGAAGGACAGAGAATGATAAGGGATTTGGGTAAAAACATGTAAACGATGATGATGACACAAACACATATATATATACAAACACACATATATATATACATACAGACACACATATATATACACACATATACACACCCACACATATATATATATAAGAGAAAATAATCACACACGCAATACTAATTAACACCATATCACTATAGAGACCTGTTGTAAATAAACAAAGAGTGTATCGTAAATTTCATTGTAAAAAAACAAAACAAACACATTCACTTGTCAGAAAACCTAGTTTCATTTTCGAGGACGTTAAACTTAACCTATGCCTATATATATATATGTGTGTGTGTGTGTGTGTGTGTGTGTGTGTGTGTGTGTGTGTGTGTGTGTGTGTGTGTGTGTGTGTGTGTGTGTGTGTGCGCGCGCGTCCGTCTGTGCCCGTATGTGTGTGTGTGCGTATGTGTGTTTATGTATATATGTATAAAATTATACATATGTGTGTATATATATGTGTGTGTGTGTGTGTATGTATATTGTGTGTGTGTGTGTTTGTATGTTCGTGTCTGTGTTTACATTAATTGTTTGTTTATGTCTGGTAACTTAGTGTTTCAACAACAACAACAAATCAGATCGATAAAATAAGTACAACCAGACTTGAAAAACTTATTAAGACAATACATTTCAAGAGTGGCAACGTTTATGCCTCTGCTCTGATCAGATCAAACGATCAGGGGAAGTAACTAATGGATTAATTTACAACCAAACTATATTGATTAACAGATTACCTACAATTTCACTTTAAATCTCTTGGGAATCCATCTAAGACTTGGTGTCTAACTGATACTCTACTAATATATACTAAATAGACTTCCTTATGTATTTGAAACCAAGATTCAACCTCGTTGGGGGCCATCTGGACCAATATAGGTTCAGATGGCCTCCAACCAGGTTGAATCTCATGTATGCACACACACACATATTTTTTTCCTGATACGTTGACTATGTAACTTACTCATTTTCTTTTAAGCATGAAACTAATACGATTATATGTTAATGTATCCTCTTGTTTCTGTATGTGAGTGTGTAAATATACGAGGGTGAGCTGAAAAGTTCAGAGGCTGAATAAGAAGGGCTGATGCTACAGCTATGATACCTTGCATGCGTATCTTTTTGATAACTGAATTGTTTCTTTCCTGGGACTATGTTGAAAAATAAACTTCATTTCGTTTTTCCATGAGAGTATCTTGGTCAGCCCATGAATTTTTCAACCGAGCCTCGTATATTTACACACACACACACACACACATATATATATATATATATATATATATATATATATATATATATAAATATATATATATATATATAAAATTAGAATTTTATTTCTAGCTCTAGCACAGCTGACGCATAAAAGTAAGTATGCATACGTACACACATATATATCTGTATCTATATATATATATATATATATGTGTAGAAAAAAATGTGTGTGTACGTATATATACACACACACACACACACACGTGTATACACATACATATGTACGTATGGGTTATATCTAACATTAATAATAATGTTCGATTCGTCTGTAAACAAACGCCCCGATTAGAAGCCGTGCCGGTGACCGATCGTCACCTGTTTGATGAACACTGGCTTTGAGGAACAATCAACATGTTTCTGGGTCATTACCCGTCAGCAGGACTGTATACCTCTCTGCCAATGTGTTGAACGGTTGAAAATATATAATATTTTCTTAGGTATATATCGGCTGAGTAGCCTCATTTGCATACCGAGCGATTTGCGGCAGGCTTTGCCGAATGTTGAAATAGAATAAAAATTTTATTTCTCGCTCTAGCACAGCTGTTACATAAAAGTACGTGTGCATACGTACACACACATATATATATATACACACACACATATATACACATTCATATGTATATATGTATGTTATTCTGGTTTATTATTTTGTGGTAACCCAGGTTCGAATCCTGGTCACGGCAGCTGATACGCTTGTCTTCCTTGGCGGTGGATTGGCAGTGTCGGTAGAGGGTCAGACACCATGCTTTCCAGCATAGTTACGTCCCTTTACGATCTGAGTTCAAATCACGCCGAGGTTGACTTTGCCTTTCATCCTTACGGGGTCGATAAAATAAAGTACCAGTAATGCACTGACTAATTGCTGGCCCTGTGCCTAAAGTAGAAACAATTATTTTATAAATTTTCACCAATTGAGAGTCAGTTTCTAGCATAGAAACAAGTCTCTTCCATTAGAATTTAGACATCAACTTGGTAAATATGTATGCCTTTAAATGGTTGTCTCTGTGTGTGTGTGTGTGTGTGTGTGTGTGTGTGTGTGTGTGTGTGTGTGTGTGTGTGTGTGTGTGTGTGCGTGTGTGTGTGTGTATGTGTGTGTGCGTGTACGTGTGCGTGCGTGTGTGTGTGTGTGTGTGTGCGCGCGTGTGCGTGTGTGTATGCGTGTGTGCAGGTATGGATGTTATTCATGTGTGGATTTGTATGTTTTGAGTTATGTTTACACATGCATATGTTTCTCTACCTATACACGTGTATATGTAGTTATTACATACTTAATGTTTAAGATGTTTTACATATTTTTACAGTACTATCAATGGAATGTACTTGCAATTTCCTGATTAGCTGGTTTCTTTCTGGTTCTGTGAAGCTCAGCTTCTTAACATTTGTACTGGGGTAGTTAGTAACATTTCTCTGCCCTAATGATCACAGCTACAAATCTAAAATTATAGTGTGTGGAATATCTGCAGGTTCTTCATTAGTTCAACATAAATATTTTCCTTTTCACTAATCTTTAGAAATATATTGACATCTGCTGGGCAGCTGACTTCCACAACCGTATATACCTTTTTTTCTGTTCCATGTGAGGAATAACATCAAGAATGAGTGATAATAAGAAAGGGGAGTGGTGTGGTAATTGGCGTTAAGATAGTGACATGTCTTCATGTGAGGAAACGAAAAGAAAATGGAAGAGAAGGAGATTAACTTTAAAAACTTCTGGTGTCCTCGGCCCCACTGCCAGGGGTACAACCGCAAACCTGTCGGAGAGCGACCGGTATTTGATGAGTTTGGCCTCCTCAGTCTGACGTGCAGCATTAGTCGCAGACTGCACCAGGTTGCGGCTGCAGAAAGTGTCGGTGCAAGTGGCATCCCAGACGAGGGGTTTGCTACCGCGGAACGGGAAGATGGCCATGCCATCTGGCTTTTTGCCGTCCTCTCGGTCCAGCCCCACCGGCTCGAGCTGGGAAGGGAAGCCTGCAGCGTCCAAGCCATGCTTTATGACCTCGTTGAGGGCGGCATGGCGTGGAAGGCGGCCGGCACTGTGGCGACAGGAAAGCGGGTAGAGGCCGAAAGAGTCCACGGTGGATCCGCAGCGACATTGGTGTGGCTGGCAGATCCGGAGGCCGAGCCTCAAGGAAACGCCGATACGCAGGCTATTGTTGTCTAGCTGCGTGCCAGTGAAGGAGGGCAGGGCATGGAGCCAGGCACCACTGTAGGGTTGGGAGGCCGCACGAACACAGGCAAGGCGGTGCTCGTCGAGCTGGCGCGTGAGCCTGTCTGAGGCCAAGCAGCACTGGATGGCATCCCAAGTGCTTTGGGGGGACTTATGTTTGTATTTTATTGGGGATTTGACTGGAACATTCCACCTGTACACTTTCATATTATTTATGCCTATGCCCCCTCCGCCCCCCACCCCACACCCCAGAATACCGTAACTTTTAATATTTTTATTCTCAGGGTTATCCTTTCTACGGATTGCATTATATAGTGGTTTGGTCACTACACCATGCCACATAGGTAGATAGTATCGTGATGACATCTTTGGACAGCTGCTAATTATGTGGCTGACATCTTCGATGTTTGTTCCACGCAAGTGTTTTTGCCTACATCAGGTATTTGGTTATTTCCTTTTCTTAGATTGTAATAGCCTATCCTTCTCTATTTGATTGGTGAGTTTCAAGACTGATTATTTCCCAATCCGTTTTAGGAGTTAATACTTCCTCTGTTAGACCTATGTTGTTACCCTATTACTCTACTACAAATTCTAGCCGATAGGCTGAGGCCATGTTGGGGCACCACCATTTGTGTTGTGTATAATAAAGTTGCCGATTTTGCAGAAGCCAAGGAACAGCCTCTTAAATCGAATCTCCTTGAGAATTAGGTTAACGCTAAACGTGTCTGTGGAATGCTCAACCACTTTCACGTTAATTTCACGAACAGGCTGCTTCGTTGGTCAAACACCTGGAACGCTCGTCGTCAGCACCAACAGAAGTACAAAATGTCTCTCTCTCACAGAAACACACACTTTCTCTCTCTCTCTCTCAAACACAATTTCTTTCTCTTTCTCTCTCACACAAAAACACACAATTTCTCTCTCTCTCTCTCTCTCTCTCTCTCTCTCTCTCTCTCTCGCTCTCTCTCTCAAACAAATGTCTCTCTCTCTCTCTCTTTCACTAAACACCCAATTTCTCTTTCTCTTTCTCTCACATACATACACACACATACAGATAGTTATATCTTTTCACATAATCAGAAAAAGGTAAATATGTTTATTCACTGCACTCTACTAATTCGGAACTGGTTTATGGAAGATTTTGAAATGGATAACTTGTTTTTGCCGTACAGTTTCGATCCTTCCTATCATTTATGATATGATTTCATTAAGATAATGATAAAATGGAAATGTCCATTTGTCAACTGTCATTTAAGATTGGTGGAACATGCGTCAGTGTTCTTGAATTACACGTGCATGTAATAGCAACAGAGAAGTAGGAAAAGTGTACATTTGAATGGATGCACACAAGCCTCTACAACAGAGCAACACAAACTTTGCATTCTATCTCTTTTCTTCAGGCGCCTTCACTCACTATCTCTCTCTCTCTCTCTCTCTCTCTCTCTCTCTCTCTCTCTCTCTCTCTCTCTCTCTCTCTCTCTCTCTCACCCTCTCTCTTGCTCCCTCCCTCTCTTTTCTCCAGGCTCTCTCACTTGCTCTCTCTCTCTCTCTTCCTTCAGCACCTTCACTCGCCCCCCCTCTCTCTCTCTCTCCCTCTCTCTCTCTTTTCTTCAGGCACCTTCACTCGCTCCCCCTCTCTCTCTCTCTCTCTCTCTCTCTCTCTTTTCTTCAGGCACCTTCACTCGCTCCCCCTCTCTCGCTCTCTCTCTCTCTTTTCTCCAGGCTCTCTCTCTCCCTCTCTATTTCTCCAGGCTCTCTCTCTTTCTCTCTCTCTCTTTTATCCAGGCTCTCTCTCTCCCATTCTCCCCCCTCTCCCTCTCTAGCAATTATCAAAATTCATGTCAATTTTCTTCTACAATGCACAACCACACTCTAGTCAACGACAGGATGGTCACCGATGGAATACATTTAGCCTTAGATCAACTCATAAAAAAACAACAAGAAGAAGATATTATTTCCGAAAATCAATTATCATGATAATTGATTGAAAGCTTAGAGAATATCAGAAGTGGTAGAGCCACGAATGGAATGGTTGTGGTTGTGGGAGTGATGGTAATGGTAGTGGTGGTGGTGGTGGTGGTAGTGGTGGTGGTAGTGATGGTGATGGTAGTGGTGGTGGTAGTGGTGGTGATGGTAGTGGTGATGGTAGAGGTTGTGGTAGTGGTAGTGGTGGTGGTAGTGGTGGTGATGGTAGTGGTGTTGGTAGTGGTGGTGATGGTAGTAGTGGTGGTAGTGGTGGTGATGGTAGTGGTGGTGGTAGTGGGTGGTGATGGTAGTGGTGGTGGTAGTGGTGGTCATTGTAGTGGTGGTGGTAGTGGGAGTAATGGTAGTCGTGGTGGTAGTGGTGGTGATGATAGTGGTGGTGATTGTAGTGGTGGTGGTAGGGGGGTAGGGGGGGTAGTCGTGGTGGTAGTGGTGGTGATGGTAGTCGTGGTGGTAGTGGTGGTTGTAGTGGTGGTGATGGTAGTCGTGGTGGTAGTGGTGGTTGTAGTGGTGGTGATGGTAGTCGTGGTGGTAGTGGTGGCCATGGTGTATAGTACAGCTCACCCCTATATAGGTTCAGTTGGCCGCCTACGAGGTTGTATCTCATCTTCCTAATAACTACCTCGTAGTTATTAACACACTATGGTGAGATGTACTGTCTTTAATGCGTCGAAACATCAGCGACCCACAGCAGTCA
This sequence comes from Eledone cirrhosa, assembly GCA_964016885.1. Lineage (NCBI taxonomy): Eukaryota > Metazoa > Mollusca > Cephalopoda > Octopoda > Eledonidae > Eledone > Eledone cirrhosa. The sequence goes on along the minus strand of OZ024754.1, from coordinate 26,266,414 downwards.
GCCGAAGAGCGTGATTTGTCCTTATGTTTGTGTTTCTTTTCATTTTCTGAACAATATTTATTAGTAACCACACAGTGCCTTTATCACTTTTAAATCATATTAATTTACTGCTGTGACCTTCCTTCTATCCTCTCTATCTCGGTTGTTGTAGTTATTCCGGTCTTGGACTTACGTCCTACCATTTTGGATTAACTTTTTTCCTTTCTCCTTTCTCCCTCTTTCTTTCTCTTCCACTCACGTACTCTCCCCCTCTCTCTCTCTCCCCTCTCTCTCCCACTCACCTATCCTCTTTCTCTCCCAGCATCTATCCCTTTTCTCCCCCCTCTCTCTGTTCCATTACCTCGTAGTTATTAACACACTATGGTGAGATGTACTGTCTTTAATGCATCGAAACCCAGCGACCCACAGCAGTCAGCCAAAGAGCGAGAATTGTCCTTATGTTTGTGTTTCTATTCATTTTCTAAACAAAATATATATATTTCGTTTCTGAATTTGTTTAGCAAGATTCTTTATCTGAAAACGTGTGTTGAAACCGATATTGTTATACTTTGGGAGGGTCATGTTGCCAATGAGAAACACACGCACCAGTTGCTTTCACTTCAATTTATTATAAATTAAATTATAAATTTAAAAATTTATAAATTTCCGGTTGGTTGGTTCCACAACCATCTGGTTGTGGAACCAACTAACCAACCAATAAATTGAAGTGAAAGCAACTGGTGCGTGTGTTTCTTATTGGCAATATGACCCTCCCAAAGTATAACAATATATATATATATATATATATATATATATATGCACACACACACACATACATACATACATACATACATACATACATACATACATACATACATACATACAATCCATTAATGGAACAGTAAAAATATGTAACACATTCCAAAAAATGTTGCATCTAATAACTGCATATACACATGTACAGATACAAAGCATATACACATGCATACATACAACTCAAAACATACACATCCACACATACAATAACATCCATATTTACACATGCATGCATGCAGGCATGTATACATAATCTACCTAGTTGATGTATAAATTCCAATGAGAGAGTCTTGTGTCTATGTTGTGTCTTTTCTTTACAACATTACCGCCGAGAAGGTTGCCGGTCAAAAATAAAATCAAAATTAGGAGTAAGAGGCTACATACATATTCCTTCATTCCATTCAAACATACATAAAGATAAAAGATAAATATTTGGGGGAGGGGGAAAAGTCGATTAAATCGACCCCAGTGCATTACTGGTACTTTATTTTATCGACCTCGTAACACGGGCAGAATTTGAACTCAGAGCGCAAAAGGACGTAACTCTATGCCACGAAGCAAAGTGTCCGACGCTCTACCGACATTGCCAATCTACCGCTCTATAATGGTTTCAGATTTAGGCACAAGGCCAACAATTTGAGGGGAGAGGGAAAGTCGATTAAATTAACCCCAGTACATTACTGGTACTATATTTTATCAAGCTCGTAAGGATGAAAGGCAAAGCTAACCTCGGCGGGATCTGAACTCCGAACATAAATGATGCTAAGCATATTGTCCGATGCTCTGCCGATACAGCCAACCCTTCGCCCTAGAAAAGATACATGATAAATAATATTTCCTTGATTCTAGTTATACAGAAAGTAAAATGATTAAAATGGAGAAAAGGGAACGGAAACGAAACGAAAGTGCTTCACTTCCATTTTTGTTTTTATGTCTAGTTTAATTTAAAACTGGCAGGTGATATATATATATATATATATATATATATATATATATATATATATATAGAGAGAGAGAGAGAGAGAGAGAGAGAGAGAGAGAGAGAGAGAGAGAGAGAGATATTGTTATACTTTGGGAGGGTCATGTTGCCAATAGACACACGCACCTGTTGGTTTTCACTTCAATTTATTATAAGTTTCCGGTTGGTTGGTTGATTCGATAACCGGAAGGTTGTTTATATATTGTCAAAGCTCTTTCGTCACACATTCTGTGACCTCCTCAGTGACTAGGTTTTTATTTTTTGTCTCTCCTTTGTTCTGTCCTACACCATTTTGTTTTTGTGTTGTGTGTTGTGTGCTTAGTTTGCGCATACGTTACATCCGAGTGTGTATGTGTTTTTATTTATGTATTTGTCACTAGTTGGTTATTTGTTCTATCTGTGTATGTCTGATTTGTTTTGTTAGTTTGGTTTTTGTGTGTCTGTATGTCTTCATTTTGTCCTTAATTACTTGTTTTCTGTTTAATTTTGGTTGGAGTTCGTTTATATTTGTTACCTCGGTGATTTGTCTGAGCATTGCATCTTTTCTGTGTGTGGATATAATTTTTATCTCTATGTTCTCTAATGTGCCTCTATGTTCTATTTTGGCATGTTGGTGGAGTAGTGATGAGTTTTTCCCATCCTGGAGTTCTCGCCAGTGTTCACTTATCCTTTCTCCTATACTACGGGCTGTTTCACCTATGTATGTTATGTTCTTATTTCTACACTGTCCCTCAGTACATCTTATGCTATATACTACTTCCTAGTTTTGCAGTTAATTTGTGGGCTTAACTTGCAGACTATGCATTTCTTATCAGCACAGGGGGATCTTTGAAATAGGTAGGTTTTACTAATTAGGGTTTTTTATGGGAATACCTGGTCAAATTATATATTAAGATAGTCTAAAGACCAGGTATTCCCACAAAAACCCTAATTAGTAAAACCTACTTATTTCAAAGATCCCCCTGTGCTGATAGGAAATGCATAGTCTGCAAGCTAAGCCCACAAATTAACTGCAAAATACTGAAGCATTCAACCCAATGCCCTAACAAGTCTACCAATTCACGGCCCAATAAACGAATAAATATATATTGAATAGATAAAGATGTATGTATTAATATTTTTTTCACATGTCTCTGTCTGCTCGCGACTGCACGGGCACCTAATTATCCTTAGCAAAAACACATTACATAGTACCAAGTCGTATTCGATTATGAGTGGCGACTGTAGTTTAATATCTGTGAAATATTTCTTGAAACGTATTCCTCTATGACTATTAAACTGTCTTGTTATAATGTCAATGTGAATCTCCTTTGATTCATGCATGTTAATGGTAATTAGAGTAAAATAACTCTTCCGTTTTTAGAATTAATTCCATTGAAAGGGGGAGGTCACGCTGAAACCTTTGAGTGAATAATCTTGTCCTTATCGTTTGCCTCTGATGTATAACTGAATGAGAAATGTTAATGACACAGGAAAATGTAAAACAGATTTCATATGAAGCAAATTACCTCTTACAACGTGACAACGTTGAAGAAAATGGTTTTACGGGATTTATTCCAGCTCGCTGCCATTTTTGTTCAATCTCTGCTTAAGACAGCTTTTCGTCTTCATTATTTTGAGTTGCTAAAATACCTGTTTAATATTACGGTTGACTTCCCTCTCTAAAAAACAAAATCACTTGGGTTCAGACGTGGAGAAGGAAGGGCTCTTACGGATTCTAAATATAGAAGATACGCCATGTCATGATGGCGTCCCTATGATTTCATCAAAAGTTAAAGGCGGACAGAGTCATTAAAGCGTCGGACAAATGCTTAGCCGTATTTGTTCCGGCTCTTTGTGTTTAAGTTCAAATCTTTGCCTTTCGTCCTTCCTGTGTCGATAAATAAACTACCAGTACTTGAGTCGATATGATCGACTTTCCCTTCCACCAAAATTGCTGGCCTTCTTCGAAAATGTGTTTATTTATTGACAGAATCAGTAGAGCGTCTGACAAAATACTTTCTCGAATTTAGTTTTGAGCTGAAATGCCTCCGAGGTCAACTTTGCCTTTCATCCTTCCGGAATCAATAAAATAAAGTACCAGTCCAGTACTGGGGTCAATATAATCTACTTTCCCTTCTGCCGAATTGTTGGTCTTTTGCTTAAATTGTAAATTATTCTTAACTCTCTAGCCATAACACAGACACTGTCTATGTATTGTGTACCAATGACTATCAAACTTTCTATGTTTAGTTTAAAGTTCACAAGTTCTTTTCTTCAAATCATTTACAACGCCATTAGCATCATACGTTTCTAAAATATCTAAGTTAGGAAACATATGAATAACTTTCTTCTATTTCTTTCTGTAGTAAATAACAGCAATTTCTAAAAGTACTTATTGAGCAGAAATGTCATTGATTCCGTCGGGTGATAATAGTAACAAGATGGATCTGCCGTTTCCAATATTACCAATCAGATCTTCTTCAAAATGTTGACTAAGAACATTCTTTATAATGATCGGACATTTCCTTCAGTCTTTCTATTTTATATTTTATCTGAAGCATCATTTAAACGTCTTTAATAATTTTAGAGGGAGGCTGGAATATGTACTACCGAGTGACCATTATATAATTGTCATCACATTTCTGTTTTAATAAACTTGTCCGAGATATTGTCTTCCAACGCGTCTCCCTCACCATCCTCCAGGGAAACGCTTTCTCTATTCTGTCCTCCGGGGCGGCCAACGCGTTGGCTCCCCATTTGCTTATAATAGTGAGAGATGGGGAGAACGAGAGAGAACGGAGGCAGTGACAATGGGAATTTGATTCCATTGTGTTTAGACCTAATATATATATATATGTGTGTTTATTTGACACTAGGTGTAAATGTGTATGTATATACAAAAACAAAATGGGCGGCGAATTGGTCGTTAGAAGGTCGGATAGAATGCTTTTTTTTATGGTATTCGTTCCGATCTCTGCTCTCAGAATTCAAATCCCGCCGATGTCAACTTTGCCTTTCATCCTTTCGAGGTCGATAAAAAAAGTACCAGTCTAGTACTGGGGTCGATTCTTCCTCTATATCTCTTTCTAATTTCCTCTCTCACTTTCTAATTTCTCTGGAAGAAATTTGCTTTACTCAGACCGAGAGAGGGATGGGTTCCGCCAGGCTTAAAAATACCCAAGAAACGCTCTATATTCATACGGCGCCCTTACGACTCTATTAGGAGTTACGGGACCTTACATATACAAGAAACATTAAGTACATCTTCAATACTACTATTTCTTCATTGTTAGAATCCTGTAATAACTTATTCTCACGAATACCCCCCCCCCCCCCCCCCAGTTTATTCATAACGTAAAACGACACATTTTGCTGTTCAACTGGATATCATACACCTTTACGTGGTTGTCTGGTAGGGAACTGTAATAATTGTTTCTACTTTTGACACAAAGCCAGCAATTATCTCAGTACATTACTGGTACTTTATTTTATCGACCCCGTAAGGATGAAAGGCAAAGTTAACCTCGACGGGATTTGAACTCAGAATGGCAAGGGCCGTAACTCTATGTGGCAAAGCACGGCGTCCGACCCTCTACCGATACTGCCAATCCACCGTAATAATACAGGAGATACTTACAGTCCAATATGCTTCCACGCAATGGGACTGAACTCGAAATCACGATGTTACGAAGTGAATTCCTTACCAATTCCCCCCAAACACCACAGCCATGCCTGCGCCGTTGGGGATAGTTTTCTTTTTGATTTGGCCATGTTTTGTCTTTTTTCATTCTTTTTTTTTTATATTTTTATTTATTTTTACTTTATTTCGAAAGGTCCAATAAACTGAACTATTTAAATAAATCATGACCGGTTTTTTTTTTTCTTTTATGTGTGTGTGTGTGTGCGTGTGTGTGTGTGTGCGTACGTGTGTGTGTGTGTGTGCGCGCGTATGTATGTGTGTGCGCGTGTGTATGTGTATGTGTGTGCGCATGTGTGTGTATGCATGTGTGTGCGCGTGGGTGTGTGTATGTGTCTATGTGTGTATGTATGTATGTGTGGGTGTGTGTGTTTGTGTGTGTGTGTGTGTATATGTGTCTGGTCTAATTCGTCAGATCGCTATAAACAAGCCACTAAAGTATCGTTGTCCCTTTTATAGTGTTAAGGTACGGCCATATTGTTTGTCAATTATTTAGTAGTAAGAATTGTTGTTGCTGCTGTTGTTGTTGTTGTGGTTGTTGTTGTTCTTGTTGTTTTTGTTACTGCTGCTGTTGTTGCTGTTGTTGTTTTTGTTGCTGTTGTTGTTATTGATGTTGCTGCTGCTGCTGATGTTGTTGTTGCTGTTGTTGTTGTTGTTATTGCTGCTGAGGTTGTTTTGTTGTTGTTGTTGTTGTTGTTGTTGTTGTTGTTTTTGCTGTTGTTCTTGTTGTTGTTGTTGTTGCTGTTGTTGCTGTTGCTGTTGTTGTTGCTGTTGTTGTTGTTGTTGCTGTTGCTGTTGTTGTTACTGTTGTTTCTGTTGTTGTTACTGTTGCTGATGTTGTTGTTGCTGTTGTTGTTGTTACTGTTGTTGCTGTTGTTGTTGTTGCTGCTGATGTTGTTGTTGTTGTTGCTGTTGTTGTGGCGGCGGTGGCGATGGTGTCTTAGAGGACAATTTTTGTTAGCAATTTTAAAAAAATGTGTGTTTAAAATCAATTATAGAATCAACAGGAACAATAATTCTTAATTGCACTAAAACAATCCCATAAAACAAAAACAAAAGTACTTTTTACATTAATTGCACACACTGGAAACAAAAATACTTTGTCACCTGATACAGATTAAGCTGGTGGAAATTGATACGCTAAAAGACAATACTACAATATAACTACCCAACCAGTGCAGCTTAAAAGATCTCGCAGAATTTAATAATAATTGTTTTTACTTTTGGCACAAGGCCAGCAATTATCCCAGTGTATTACTGGTACTTTATTTTTTCGACTCCGTAAGGATGAAAGGCAAAGTTAACCTCGGCGGGATTTGAACGCAATCCGTAAAGGGACGTAACTGTGCTGCAAAGCATGGCGTCCGACCCTCTACCGATACTGCCAATCCACCGCCCTTTAATAATAATGCAAAGGACTGTGTAAAGAAATGGGAAACTGTCATATAACCACATGCTTCGAAGATACGAAAAGAAGAAGAAGACTGGTTTAACTATCCAATAACGTCGGTACGCTAAAAGACAATACTGCATTATAACTGGTTTGACCGCCTGGTAACATTGGTACGCTAATAATACAATACTACAATATAACTGGTTGAACTGTCAGATATCACATGAGCCTCGCGTAAACAACAGCAGCCAAAGTAAATACATCAAGCAAGCGCACAAGATTGAAGAGAACAACATATTAGAGGTTATTAGAGAACTTCTCAAGCAGTAAATATTTTTCTCACATGGTTAAAAAGAGGAGAAAATCACACGAGAAAATCTAAATCTTTTCAACATGTAATATGACGTCTGTTATTTACACACATGACTCAGTTAGTTGTTATGAAAATCTTTAGCTAATTTCGAACGTCTTTATAATGAATAGTTTCTTATAAAAGAAAAATTGATGAAAGAAAAGTCTATTTTAAATAAATGGATGACTGCAGAAATGTTGCGTTGTTCTTAAACGAAAACAAAGCTTGTATTTGAAATACATAAAAAATAAAACTCCCGAGAATAAGGAAAGGTACAAAAATATGCTGAAATTTTTAACGCGTTAAAAGAGACAGCTAAAATCTATTATTCCTCGAACTAAATTGAAAAACACAAATTAAATGTTTAAAACATGTGGTCAATTATAAAAACAATAATTTCTAAAATCCAGCCAGTTAATAATTATCCAAATTGCGTATCAATAAATGACGAAAATCTGTACAAGAAGTTGATTGCTGAGGAATTCAACAAATTTCTTTATCAAAGTTGGTCCAAATCTCCCGTCAAAAATACCAAGCGCCAATAAAAACTTACTTGAGTTTTTAAAAAAGACCAACCATTTATTCAAAATGAATCCAGTTACGGATGAGGGATTTAAGAACGCATTAACTCGTCTGAAGACGAACAAAGTTCCAAAATATGACTCCTTGAGCACAAACATTAAAATAGTATATGAATCAATAAAGTCCCATTACTACATATCTTTGATAATTTATTTGCATTTGGAGTATTTCCGGATAAAATGAAAATTGCAAAAGCCATGCCAATTTTTTAATCGGGAGCAAAAACAGAAGCTGGTAATTACCGACGAATATCACTTTTACCAGTTTTTTCCAAGTTGCTGGAGAAATTCGTGCCGTTTCGTCTTTACGATTTCTTTAAGAATAATACTCCTTTGTATTCTAAACAATTTGGTTTTCGAAAGAATTCCGGTGTTGACTATGGACTGATAGAACTCATTAATGACATCACGACAGCTATGTCAGATAAACATGTTACGTTACACCTCAGTAACGCTTTCACTACTATTGATCATAGAATACCCATAGAATACTGTTGATTATAGAATACCCATTAAAATTAGGCGTTTCTGGAAAAGAATTATCATGGTTTCTGATTTAGGCACAAGGACAGCAGTTTGAAGGGGAGGGGAAAGTCAATTACATGTGTTACTGGTACTTTATTTTATTTACCACCCTCCCGTAAGGATGAAAACAAAGCTAACCTCAACGGGATTTGAACTCAGAACGGAAAGGAACATACAGCTAAACATGTTCTTCGATGGCTCTAACGACTCTGTCAATATTAATATGAAGTATAGTCTCTCTTTCACACGTGATGGTTATATCACACATAGAAAGTATACTTTAGCAATCCAAGAAGAGTGAATGACTACGAAATACCTAATGAACAAAAGAGACGACGAAGCACCTAAGGCGGCAACATATAAACGAAGATGCTGATTATATCAAATTCCTGTGGAACATGTCACACATGGAACCAGAAGCCGCACCAAAATGTCAAACAATGTTATATAATATACATATATATATATAGACAAACATACATATATAGATATATACACATACACACACACACACATACATACATACACACCCACACACACATACAGGGATAGAGAGAGAGAGAGAGAGAGAGAGAGAGAGAGAGAGAGAGAGAGAGAAAGAAAGAGAAAGAAAGAGGCTGAATTCTGCGAATTCAACTTCAAGTCAGTAAAGTTCGGTAAATCTGAAATAAAAACACCACAGAGGTTGGCCTTGGGCTAAAACAGCCAGAGAAGATCAAGAAAAATTACTGGTGTTGTTAATATGATATGTCGGTCTGTGTAAAACTCCCAGAAATAACAGTAATAATCATTATGATTATTCTGCCTGTACATATGTGACGGACATGGAGAAAGGGTAAGAAAAAGAGGTTTTGTATAGATATATTTCTTTATTAGCCACAGGGGCACAAAAGAAGGGGACAAATACAAAGGGGGAAGTTTACATACAATAAAAACGTGTAAAATGTTATCACAGATGGAATTTAAAAGTTAGTCGATTTTCCCCAATAGAGGGAGACAGTTTATATGGGTAACACAGACCCCCGAAAAAAATGTGCAACCCTCATCTCCAGGAGTACGAAGAGCTTGTACTCCTTTCCTCTCCTCCTCCTTTTCCTCAACCTACAGGCTGATATAGAGAGAAGGCCCATTCACTCGGGCCATTCTCGCCACTTTCACCCACCTTTCATAAAACTTGCTGGGGTACAGCACCTCTCTCTCCATCCTGATTCTTCTTCCAAAGTGGTATTTGAAAAAAAAGGTTTTGTATAGATAGATAGATAGATAGATAGATATGTTTCTTTATTAGCCACAGGGGCACAAAAGAAGGGGACAAATACAAAGGGGGAAGTTTACATACAATAAAACGTGTAAAATGTTATCACAAATGCAATTTAAAAAATTAGTCGATTTTCCTCAATAGGAGGAGACAGTTCATATGGGTAACACATACCCCCGAAAAAATGTGCAACCCTCATCTCCAGGAGTACAAAGAGTTTGTACTCCTTTCCTCTCCTCCTCCTTTTCCTCAACCTACAGGCTGATATAGAGAGAAGGCCCATTCACTCGGGTCATTCTCGCCACTTTCACCCACCTTTCATAAAACTTGCTGGGGTACAGCACATTCTGATTCTTCTTCCAAAGTGGTATTTGAAAAAAAGAATCAGTTGTTGGCCGGAGAGAAAGGTGTCTGACCTCAGTCCTTTCAACCTTGTCCACCATACAACCTCTTTCGCTATAGCTATCACAAAAAGGAAAACCGCCTCTCCTTCGCTTTTGAAGGAGGGTGGCGGTTTTATCATGACAATGGACTCGGTGGTCAACCGGATTGGTCCCACCCGCGACAATAGTCGTTCTACATAGCCCCACAGGTCAGTGACGCCCGGGCAGTGTATGAATGCGTGAGCGACGGTTTCTTCGTTACGCACGCACCTCGGACAGATCTTTTTTGCAGGGTCGATAGATAGATAGATAGATATGTTTCTTTATTTGCCACAAGGGCACCTAAAGATGGGGACAAATACAATTGGGGAGTTTACAAACAAGGCGTGTAAAAATGTATAACAAAAATAATGAATAAAACAAACCAAATCCCCAATAGGGGGGAGGTGTTACAAATGAGTTGCAACACCCCGAAAAAAATGTACAACCCTCATCTCCAGGAGCACGAAGAGCGAGCACTCCTCTCCTCTCTTCCTCTTCTTCTTCGACCTACAGGTTTATATAAAGAGAAGGCCCAACCACTCGGGCCATCCTTGCCACATTCGCAAAATTTGCTGGGGTGCAGCACCTCTCTCTCCACTCTGATTATTCTTCTAAAATGATATTTGAAGAAGCGAACCAGTTGTTCGCCGTAGAGAAAGGTGTCTGACCTCAGCCTTTTCAGTCTCGTCCACCATATAGCCTCTTTCACCATGGCCATTACACAGAGGAAAACCTCCTCACCTTCGTTTTTGAAGGAAGGTGGCGGTTTGATCGCTATAATTGACTCGGTGGTCAACCGGATTTGTCCCACCCGCGACAGTAGTCGTTCTGCGTAGCTCCACAGGTCGGTAACGCCCGGACAGTGTATGAATGCGTGCGCGACGGTTTCCTCGCCCCGCACGCATCTCGGACAGATCTTTGTCGAGAGATCCCTGCCCGGGCGCCCGTGTATGTAGAGCTTGTCTCGAACGGGTAGAGCTCCTCGGTAGCACTGCCGGGCGGAAGGTCCTCTACGCCTAGAGTTTCTCCGAGAGTGTCGTCGCACTTGCTGCGGACTAACCCTCTATAGAATGACGAGGTGGAGTCTCCACTGACTGCCGGGTCTGATTGCTAGAGCACTGTTAGCGCCTGAGCACATTCAATGTGCCAGTCGCCCATTTTCCTCGGTCTTTGCTTGACCCAGGACTGCAGCTCAGTCAGCGAGACGAGTCGCATGAAGGCTCGCCTCACGAACGGGGCCCACACCGGTTGTTCGGTGAGGAATACGTGGAGGTGCCGCAGCCTGAGTGCGTGTTTGCGCATCGTCAGCCACGGCATCTCCAGCCCTCCGTTTGAAGCGTGTTGACAGCAGATGGATCTTCTCACCAAAGGAGCCCGCTTCTTCCAAAGGAATTGGAAGAGCGCGCGCTCCATTTTGGTGAGCGTTTTACTTGGGCAAGGCACGACAGTCAAGCGGTAGTAGGTTACGGACGCTATGAAAGCGTTCGCCACCTCCGCTCGACCTTTCAAGGATAGTTTGCACTCGGCCCATTTCTGGAAAACCGCCTCTCTTTCGTTTTTAAATGAAGATGGCGGTTTGATCCTTACTATGGACTCGGCGGTCAACTGGATTTGTCCCCCACGCGACAGCAGTTGTTCTGCGTAGTTCCACATGTCGTTTACGCCCGGACAGTGTACAATTGCGTGCAGGACGGTTTCAATGTCCCGCTCGCATCTTGGACACGTCTTCTTTGAAGGATCCCTGCTGTAGATCTTATCGCGTACTGGTAGAGCTCCTCGGTACCACTGCCAGGCCAGGGACCTTTGGAAGTTGTCCATAGGTCCCGGGCGAAAAGTCCTATTGAACAGACTGGTGAGTTCGTCTTCTTCGACGCCCAGAGTTTCTCCGAGCACGTCGTCGCACTTGTAACGTATTATCCCCACTGATTGCTGTGCCCGCTTGACAGAGGACTGTGAGCGCCTGAACGCATTCAATGTGCCAGGCGCCCATTTGCTTCGGTCTCCGCTTGACCTAGGACTGCAGCTCCGTCAGCGAGACAAGTTGCGGAAAGTCTTGTCTCACAAACGGGGCCCACACCGGTTGGTCGGTGAGAAATAGCTGGAGATGTCGTAGCCTCAGAGCGTGTTTGCGCATCATCAGCCACGGCATTCCCAACCCTCCATTGGAAGGGTGCTGGCAGCAGACGGATCTCCTCACCAAAGGAATTGTAAAGATAGATAGATAGATAGATAGATAGATAGATAGGTAGATAGATAGATAGATAGATAGATAGATAGATAGTGCACAACATAAGCAAATGTTTACTTTTTTCTTAGTATCAACAATATCCATTGGTCAACACCACCACCAACACCACCAACACCATTTCCACCTCCATACTTCAATCTCAAAACAAGAGAGAGAGAGAGAGTGAGAGAGAGAGAGAGAGAGAGAGAGAGAGAGAGAGAGAGAGAGAGAGAGAGAGAGAGAGAGAGAGAGAGAGACAGAGACAGACAGAGACAGACAGAGAGAGAGTTTAAAAACTGATTCCATTTATTGATGCTAAGATAAAAATCATTAAGTTTTGCACTGAAATAAATTTTCCAGTGAGGTTAGCCATAAAATATATTGGCCAAGTTTTGACATGGCTTCATATGAGTGTCGTTTTAAGGATTAAATATTTAATGATCTACGTAACCACGAAATTATTCTTATTCTAACATTTGGAGTTGATTTTTACAACCAATTTTTTTTTTTTTTTTTTTTTTTTGATAATACACCATTTCATTGCTGGGGAGGAAATGTTTTATAATCAACATAAATTTGACAGAAAATGTTTTAACCCAGCAGAAACCGAAACCAAATATAAAAACATAGAAATAGTGTGGAATTTGATAGAGTACTCAGTTTATGTCTGGGTATTTAGAGCCCAAGTCAAGCTCTACAATGTGCGCCGTAGAAAGTCTGACGCTTTGGTTTGTTTCTTTTCTTCACACAGTAGAGAGTTTAACGTTTCGGTTAATATCCTTCCCCAGACTGTAGAAAGTCTAACGTTTCGGTTTGTTGTCCTTCATCAGAAAGTAGAAAGGCAAACGCTTCGGTTTCTTCAGCCATAATTAAATACTGCAAGCTATTTTGCTCGAAATTCTAACTATTCTGCTCCCCCACAACAACCCCTACTCTTTCTCATCATAAATATTAATGATATACATTTTCTTTAACATAACATATCAAAAAGAAGAAAAAGACTTGTACAAGCAGAAATTAAAAAGAAAAAATTCTTCCCAAAAAGCAATGGACAATTTAAATAGTTCCAAGAAAACATGAAAAGATGGTAATTAATAAGAGTTCTTGTCAAACGTTGAATGGCCGTTGGAAATGACCAGAATTGGAAATTACTAACATTCTATCTTAGACAATTGTATAAAGGAAATCTGAAATTATATTCGACATTTTACTACCTTCTTCTTTGCCTTCTTCTTCTTCTTCTTCTTCTTCTTCTTCTTCTTTGCCTTCTTCTTCTTCTTCTTCTTCTTCTTCTTCTTCTTTGCCTTCTTCTTCTTCTGCTTCTTCTTCTTTGCCTTCTTCTTATTATTATTCTCATCATCATATTATCCTCATCATCATCATTACCACCACCGCCACCACCACCACCACCATCGTCATCATCATCATATTTTTTCACTTCAACATTTGTATTTCTTCGACTTCTCTCTAATTGTAAAGAAGATAGGTTGATGAAATCTCTTTGTTATTAGGTTTTCTAATTATCATCTGTATATATGTAAAATTAAGTATGTGTGTGTGTCTGTGTGTCTGTGTGTCTGTGTATTACCTATAGGGACCTACATCTTACGACCGATTTTCATGAAACTTTACAGGCTCATAGATTAGTCATCGGGGAGTGTTTTCTATATATCAGCGTATCCCTTTTTTATTCCGGGGTCATTCTGCAGATATAAATCGATAGGGGTCACCTTTTTTTTGGTATCGAAAAATAAGATTTTTGGCTCTAGCTCCCACATTTTGCCACCGATTTCGTTCAAATTTTAAAGCAAAATAGAATTTATCATTGCACATCATGTAATGGCTTTATATTTTGCATTTGTTGTTCAAGGACGGCGTGGCATCCGCTTAAATATTCAAAAATACCACTTTTACCAAATTTCTACTTTTTCGGCTCTAGCTCCCACATTAATCAACCGACTTTGTTCAAATTTTACACTACGCTAGATCTGATTATTTCACGTCTTAAAGTGGCTTTTTGGATTTTTTTGTTCAGGAACGGCGTGGCAGCCGCTTAAATATTCGAAAATACCACCTTTTCGCTCAAGTTCCCACATTTTTCAACCGATTTCGTTCAAATTCGAAACTTCGGCTTCACCTCACACATAAATCAATTTATTTGGTTCAACTTTTATACTACGATAGAACCTATCATTGCACATCTTATAGATGGTCAAAAGCAAAACGATGAGCTTTTAGTTGTGTATTTGAGAATTCATCGGTTTCCAATGAAGTAGCGTGAGGAAATTTGGGTTGGTGTTAGAGGTCATTACCTCCCTCCCCCGCATGGCCTGTGTGTGGCCATAGATGAGTCATCGAGAAGAAGTCGCTAAGATCAACATCTTTTCATCAAAGCAGATATTATTTTACTTACCCAGGCAACGCTGGGTACTGCTGCTAATATAATCACAATCACCATCACCATCATCTACATTATAAAGTATATATATATATATATATATATTTGTGTAAGAATATTTTCGAATATATATATATATATATATATATATATATATATATATATTTAAGTCGTTTGGAAGCCTCGACAATGCAAATGGGTAAATCTCCGGGTAACAAGGTCCGGTGGTGGAGAGAGAGATGTAAGTGGGTGTACGTTTAGATGCGTGGTGTGTATAAGATGTGTAAGATGTGTAGAATGAAGGGAAGAGTATAAAGGATAAAAATAAAAATAACAACACAAGAGAGAGTTACCTTGGGAGAGATTTAATAGTCCTTATATATTTCGGATTCACATCCATCAACTGGGGTTTTTTCCGGGGTAGGGGAAAAGGTTGTCTGTCGGACAAGTCCGGAACGCGTCTTTCGCTGTTTGTTGTTTTGAATATCTGGGGTATTCGGCAGAGCGCGCGTGCGCGTGAAATGGGTCGGTCGTACAGAGGTCAGCGGCCGAATGAGGGAGTGGGATGGCACTAGCTGTTAGTCCATTCTCTGCCTGTTTGTTAAATGTTACTGTGTGTGTGTGTGCGTGTGTTGTTGTCTCGCTTGAGTGTGTGTGTGTGTGTTGTTGCCTTGTTCATCTGTATTGGCAGTGTAGTATGTTCGTATGGTGGAAAGCTACTGTGTGTGTGTGTGCGTGTGTGTGTGTAGTTGTCTCGTTTGCGTGTGTGTGTGTGTGCGTGTGTTGTGTGTTGTTGCATCGCTTGTTAACTTAAACCAGCCATTTCATTTCGCTTCTCTCTGATCGGTTGTTTATTTGCGGTTGCAGTCGTTTGATAAAAAGCGCTTCCTTGATACGTAACGTGCCGACGTTTCTTTCAGTCGCTAGAATTGTGACAATGGGCCTTCCGTCTTTGTTTCCGCATTTGTCTATGTGTTTCCGGAAAGACGAGGCCCTGGTTTTAGTGTGTTCATTGATCCGGATGTGCAAAGGTCGAATTGTGCTACCTGTGTAGTATTGGTTGCACCTGTCACATTCTATCTTATACACGACGTATGTGCGTAGGCAACAGTTAGCATGGCGTATCGGGCAGTCTCTGAGGGAGCATGCGTCAGTAGATTTTTCGGGTTTCCTGGAGAGGCATCTTCGCAGGGAGGGGCCCGAGTGGGTCAGGTGGATTTCGAGGCCCTACCTCCGTATAGCCTTGCGGATAGCGTTGGTGGTTTTCTCTCCCAGGTGTGGCATTTTAAGGAAGCACTTGCCTTGGGTGCTTCTCTGTCTCTTGCGTCTGGTGTCTCCTATTCTGTCTGTGATCGAGGTAGGGTACCCGTTCGTCTCCAGCACCTCGAGGAATCGCTTGGTATGAGTGACACCACTCGCGGGATCGCTGCATCTGTTTTTGATTCGCGCGATCTCGTTCGTGATGTATCCTCTTTTGGCACTGTTAGGGAGAGCGGACTTGTAGTGAACGAATAGGTCCCTGCAGGCTGCCTTTCTGTAGAAGTTGCAGTGGATCCCTCCTCGTTCCGTGATGTTGATTTGGAAGTCGAGGAGGGCAAGTGACCCGTCTTCGTTGGGGTGTTCAACACTGAAGTCAATGTTCTCGTCCGTGTTGTTGAACGTCTCATAGATTCTGTTCGCCGTGTCTTGGGAAGATGTGAGGATGAGGATATCGTCCACGTATCTTGAGAAAAAGGCTACGGCGTTGGGGTGGCAGGCGTTGAGTGCCTTGCGTTCGAGGTTGTCCATGTAGGAGATCGCTAGCACACCTGATAGGCTTGATCCCATGGGCAATCCCGAGGTTTGTTGGTATATTTGGTCAAGGAATCCGAAGTAGGTGTTGTCGACGACGATGGATAGAAGTTGGTGGATGTCAGTGGTGGTGAGCCCGAAGCAGTGTAGGTCGGTGGATTGGACGCGTTCCATTAGTATATTGACGGCCGGGAGTGCCGCGACCGAGGTGTAGAGAGCGACTACATCAAGGCTGAAGGCATATATTCCTTCTGGTGTCGGGATCCATTTGATGCAGGCGCTTCAACACTTCCTCGGAGCTGTTAACGTGTCCCGGCAAGGTGTCTAAGATGGGTTTGAGTATTCTGGCTAGGAGCCATGAAATTTTGTAGAGTGGTCCCTCCACGCTCGATACGATGGGCCTGATTTTCAGGTCGGGTCCCTGTTTGTGTGTTTTCACGAGGTGGTAGAAGGCGGGTAGTCTGCTGTTCCTCGTGAGGAGGTTGTATCTCAGCTTCTTCGGGAGCTTCCGCCGGTCGCAGATGTTGGTCCAGGCGGAGTTGATGTGTTCTTCTATCAGCGCGGGAGTGATTCCCGTGACCTTGGAGTAGAGGTTGTCATCGTCAAGGTGTTGGAGGGCCAGGGTGTTGTAGGCCTCTCTGCTGATGACGCAGAATTCTTTTCCCTTGTCGGAGGGGAGATAGATGAGGTTCTTCGATTTTAGGTTGGAGAGAGTGGTGAGTTGAGATTTGGTGAGGTTATGTGTTGTGCGTGTGTGTGTGTGTTTGTGAAGTATATCCGAGATGGAGTGTTTTAGCCTGATGAGTTTAGTGTCGAGTTCGTGGTTGGTGGGTGGGGGGTGGAGTAGGTTGTCGGGGTAGTAAGTGGGGAACTTGGGGTGGGTTGTGTCTGCGCTGTTATTATCTGTGGCGCTGTTGATAACGGTCACCCATTTAAGTTGGTAAGCGGCTCGACAAAAGTTGGCCTCGATGTTGAGTTTGAGTCTGTCGTCGAGACGTTGTGTGACGATGAACTTAGGTCCGAGGTGTAGGAGTTTCAGCTCGTCGCTCGTGAGAGTGCCGGTTAGGTCGGTGACCAGGTGCGTCGCATCATTGAGGTATGGCTCGGTGTTGGTGGTTGCGGCGGTGGCGGTTGTTAAGTTGTTGTTTTCCACGTGGTTCTGGTCCGTCTGTTCGTTAGTGTCGATGTTCTCGTTGTGGCGTTTCGACAAGATCCACTCATATTTTCGCTTGAGCCGTTTTTTCTTGTATTGGACTCTGGTGTGGTAGCACTGGTCGATTGCTTTAGTGATTTTTAGGAGCAAGTCTCTGGGTGCTATTGGCAGTCGATGTGTCCGCTCTGAGAGTGTCCGCTTATGGACGTGTAATTGGAGGTTGA
Organism: Eledone cirrhosa; assembly: GCA_964016885.1. NCBI lineage: Eukaryota > Metazoa > Mollusca > Cephalopoda > Octopoda > Eledonidae > Eledone > Eledone cirrhosa. Next base: position 26,248,634 of record OZ024754.1, on the reverse strand, counting down.
GATGTCTCAGGATCTGTTTAATACACGTGCGATGTATGCGGTTAGTGGTGTTTTGGGAGGCTGGTGTACGTAGGCTTACTGGTAAGCGGATGTTCTTGATGGTGTTGGGGATGACATCGTTTTTTAGGCAGCGTTTCAGGAAAATAATTTGGCAGCCAGCGTTGGCCCATTTCTCCGACAGTCTAAACTTTATAGTGTAGATGATGGTGATGGTGATTATATTAATTACTAGCAGCAGTACCCAGCGTTAATTCTGGCAATACTATTACACAAATATGACCCTCCCCAAGTATAACTATATATATATATATATATATATTATATATATATATATATATATATATAGCCATGTCAGTAGAATGAGCCCCTCATTCTTCCTCTTGTGTTGGCATGTAAACAGAACTGCAGACACTAATGTTTCTGGGTTTCATCCTTCATCAGTACAGTTCACTGTATATATATATATATATATACCGATATAAAAGATACAGAAGCGAGAAGCGAAAACCAACCAAACAGTGAGTGTGTTCAGTTATTAATTCTGGCAATATTACACAAATATGACCCTCCCCAAGTATAACAATATTTGTTTCGACACACGATTTCATATAAAAAACCTCGCAAAACTAATTCATCGCCGCTATACCACCACCCCACTCTCCAGAGCGTGAAATTAATAAACATTCGTTGTACTGCCTCTGTTTTGTTCCTGTTCAAATTTTTCCATTATATATATATATATATATATATATATATATAGTAGCTGGCCGTCCGGCTGGCGCCCGGCTAGGTATACCTGCCCCCCACCACTCCACTGCAAAGATACCACACACACCCTCCCGTGTCACATTGTCCTTCCGACTCTCTCTCTCTCTCTCTCTCTCTCTCTCTCTCTCTCTCTCTCTCTCTCTCTCTCTCTCTCTGAATAACTAACACTGTC
>OZ024754.1:26050693-26247494 GCA_964016885.1 Eledone cirrhosa | reverse complement strand
TTTCTCTTTCTCTCTCTCTCTCTCTCTCTCTCTCTCTCTCTCTCTCTCTCTATGTGTATATATTGAAGGGAGATACGGAAACTAAAACAGTGTTGTCATATAGAGAGTGAAGAGCGACAGAGAGAGTAAAGCAGTTAAATTATAGAGAGGGGGGAATGATCTTACATACATACATGCATACATACATACATACATACATACATACATACATACATACATACATACATACATACATACATACATGGTGGCTGCCAACTCGTTTTCGAGTACGGCCACTACTTTATATCCATGTAGGAGAACCCCTACCGATGCGCTGAATGAGTGTGACTTTTTAGTCCAGCCAGCGACTTGAACACTCTGGTACAAACACTACACTTGTGACAATTATTGACACATAGTGCTGGGCCCATGGTACCATGTCACGACAAGTGCAGAGAGATCTCCAGATATAAAGCAATGCCTGTGCCGTGAAGCTTTTATAGTGAGCCAAGGCACTGCACAAAGCCAGTCCCACTCTCTTAACCAAGATGATATTTACCAAAAAGAAGAACAAGTCAACATCATTGGATACCATCAGGGTTGCAGGTGTTATATCAGAATTTTCCTTCTCCTAGAATTCTGCCTTGACAAAGGCTAAGGGGTCATCTCTCCCGGTGATTTTGGATGGCCATTGACTCTTAAGAGCTCCTTTGCCCTGTGACATGTTTTGTTTTTAGTCCTGCAGGATGTCCAAAGTCACCCTCCTCACCAAGAAACCTTAGTGGGGTTGCCAGTTTAGTCGCCAACGACCCGACCATGACACATACATACATACATACATATAAAGTATAGATATATGTGTGTGTGTGTGTGTGTGTGTGTGTGTGTGTGTGTGTGTGTGTGTGTGTGTGTGTGTGTGTGTGTGTCTGCGTGTGTGTGTCTGTGTGTTTTGTTTTGATGTTATCCGGCAATTGGCGAAATCAGGTGTGAAAGTATGTGTGTGTGTGTGTATATGTGTGTTACTTATGCAAGCGACGACAGAAAAAATGTGTGGGATACATATATTATTATATTTGTCTGTATTTTCGTTCTGCAACCATTATATTATGATATTTGTATCCAAATGATTTTAGATGTATGTATTACCTGCTTGCCCCGTCCCTCTCTCTCTCTCTCTCTCTCTCTCGTCTCTCTCTCTTTAGATGTGTGTGTGTGTGTAGTTTTCCTAATCTCTCTCTTTCAACTGTCTCTCTAAGAGGGTTGCCTTTTGATGTATGTATTACCTGCTTGTGTGATGACCGAATTTGAAGGAGGTTATCCTTTTAAAATAAGCATACATACGACGCTCATCTCTATGTTGATATATGATATAAATAATTGTTTCTACTCTTGGCACAAGGCCAGCAATTACTCAGTGCATTACTGGTACTTTATTTTATCGACCCCGTAAGGATGAAAGGCAAAGTTAACCTCGGCAGGATTTGAACTCAGATCAGAAAGGGGCGTAACTCTGTGCTACAAAGCATATTGTCCGACCCTCTATCGATACTGCCAAACCACCACCACATATATGATATAAATAATGCACACACGACGCAACCGCATCAGCTACGAGGTGTCGAAACTACCTTTTTTTTACAACAATGTAATTCCTCTTCAAAGTAATTGAAGCTCTCCTGTGAAAATAGACTTACCTAAAGACCGTAAATCAAAGACAACCGTGATGTAAAATAGGTTTTATATTAATATTATTATTATCGTATTTCAGTATTTCATAAGAAAGCCATATTAGAAGCATGGTGAAATCTAGAAGCAGAAGAAGAAAAAATAATTGAAATTGGAGGGTAGACACTTTGCAACAGAGACGACGTGAATAGAGGGGGAAATATTCCACAGAAATCAATAGTGTTACAGTATATTTATCTGGAACGGTTCGCTGGAATATTGCAAGCAAAGATAATATATATCATTGGTTGCTTTTCGAGGAAGACTTTGGCATTAAATACATATGAATGATCTGTTTAAATGCTCATATAACCATCTGCCTCCTGGACAAATATGCAATGTTGTGTCGCGTGTATTTAAGTAAAAGTTGCAACGACCATGTGAAGGTGTGTGGCGTAGTGGTTAGAGTGTTTGGCTCACTCTCGTAAGGTTGTACTCTTGAGAAAGAGTCTTTATTTCACGTTGCCCCCGTTCACTCAACTGACCAAAAAAAAAGTGAGTTCTACTTTTCATTTAAAGGGCCAGTCTTGTCATGTTGAATCCCCTCTAGAACTGTGTTAAAGGTACGCATGTTCCTGGGATGCCCATCACTTGCACATGAATTCCAAGAGCATGCTGTTCTGTTGATCAAACAACTGGAACCCTCTGTTTTGTGAACCGACAGAGATCCAAGGACAACACAAACACTATCGAACTCAATTTCAGAATTCTTTCAGAGGTACAATACTTCAAGTTTTATCTGACGAAATGAAGAAAATGAGATTGCGTGATGTTTATGAGTTTCTGGGGTGTGGGCATTAGAGATGTAAATGAAGCGAAATATGTATATGTATAGTCTTGAATAATCGCCCCCTCCCCCACTTCCCCGCTTATTAATAATTTTTCAGATAGTTTCTACCCCCACCCCCACCACCCCCGCTTTTATTCCAATCCCCCACCTCGCCTCCAACCAACAGAATTTTAAACTAAAACTTAACTTATTCATTCTCCTCTACTCATGTGTCATAAGGTCGTGACTCGTAAGAAAGATGGTTGGTATAATGGATTTAATCAACCTAATTAATAATTGAATGACTACTTCCGAAGATGATCAAGAATATTGTAGTATATTGATAAAGTTTTCAAATTCATTTGAAGTGTTAGCTTTAGGGAAATGGTAAAATGATGATAAGAAGACATCCCTAGAGGGAAAAAATTTTAATGAAACGAAAAAGCAAAAATGTTCGCTGCAATAAAGAATTGGAAGAATATTAAAATTTTCCTCCAAGACATGATTCAGTTTTGTGATGAAGAAATTCAAAAGAAATTATTTTAACTTTTTTGAGGAAGCCTTGCTTTGATGTATTTCAGTGCCCCAGTTTTCTCCGCCAAAAGTTAAAGAGTGATAAACACAGTTGGTAGCATATATGAACCTGCAAGAAATGGACTACAGACCTGCCAACCTCTAAAAACCTGAACGGGGAGTACCATGAAAAAAGAACGAGGAGAAATGATGCAAAATGGGGAGACTTTATATAATGACGGGGAGAGTTGACAAGTCTGGGACTATGCTCTAAAAATAAAGAAAGCTTGAAGATTTTTTTCTTATAATTTACGAGTTCTTGAATTTGATTAATATATCTTCAATCATTATTACTGAAACTGTTTTTGAATACCTTAAATACACATGTAATCGAAATCTTTATAATGTTAAAATGAATTCGTTTTTCAATCAATAAGTCGCACTGCTTACACTGATTCCCTTGACCCTCTGTCACCATCCCATTCTATTGTTCATCATATTCGGCAGGTCAGAAGGATTGCAGTTTATGTCGTCACAAATCTGCTTGATATATGTCTCGCCTTGATGTCCTCTGTTAGCTCTTCCTTAACGTAGGCTCCCATTAAAGATTTTCATCAACAATTTTGTCTTTAGCTCTCCAGCAATGCCCTGCGAATCTGACTCTATGCTCTTTGATTATGTCTGATACGAGACAAAGGTTCCCATACAGTCACTCATTGGTCAGGCGAACTCTCCAAGATACATCCAAAGCCATACAATAGAACAGAGATAACAGTTGTTTGAAAGATCAATTAAACATATGTCCTCTCAGGTTGGTAGAAGATGGGTCTTTCTTCTTCTTTGATTGTCTGTAAGGTGCAAGGAGTTACGTCAACTGAACAGTCCTAAATAATTTCTAGCTGTGTAGATCAACGCGTTCGGGCACTAAAGATAAAGTTATATTACACTGGTGGGCTTAGATTGTGTGTCCTAGGAAATAATATGTTTCTTATACATTTCTACATGTTTAATCCAATGTTTTTCTGAATTTCTCCGTCACCCATAGTTTTCTTGCACCAGCATACATGTCATTCAATAATAACGGGCCCTTATCAAAAAAAATTAATTAGCGGCGGGAGATGATGACATCGTCGATTGCCTTCCGAGTATAGCCTTCCGGACTGTATCAAGTCCAGTAATGGATGAGTTTGAGGGGAAACTAGGTGTCGGCGATACAGAGATTGTTGTAGGGGCAGAGGAATGGATCAGTGAAGGTTGTGTTCAATGGGCTGAGTCTGCAATGGATCGGTTGGAGGGAACCTGGCAGAAGAAGAGATGGTAGCATTGGCGGCCGTCAGGATGATCGTGATGTCACAGGGTGACATTTGTCCCAAGACCTGTTGGAGATAGTCGTAATAGTCATCTTTGACAGTGTCTTTTGTGACCTCTGTAGGCAACGACGATAGTCATCTTTCCGTGCCAATGGAGAAAACGGGTCGACAGCAAGCAATCACTCACCGGGTCCCAGCTGATGAACGACTTGCGGACGTGCTTAGGCATGGCCAGTGCCACGCCGCAGGGGCTTGTCCGGTCCTCAGGGCCATACCAGAAGAGGTTAGGCTCTCCCGCGATGAATTCCCCGCTGCCAGGCTAGTGTGTCTCGCAGAGTCCCGCCATTGTGGTGTTGTACTGGTATAGCTCTCGAGACAGCAGAGTGGCTGCTCCGGGGCGAAGGAGAGACAGGACGTTCCATGTGGCAACACAAATTTTGTAGCGTAAGCCAATTTGTCGGGGGGGGAGGGGGGCAAGCAGGGGTTCGTTCTGATGTTAGGCAGTCCCAGTTTCTTCTGGTCGGTTTCATAACAGGCTCATGGTTCTTCTGAGCGAGTTGTTGGCCCTCTGTCAAATAGTCGGATGATGGGGCTGCCATCTTGGCAGCGAGCCGACGCGCCGCGGAACACCGTTGGTCTGGAACCTCCATGGGAGACCGGCCCATCTAGGGTGGCCCTGCCAGGAGCGGTAACACTCTCTCGGATTTACGGATCACATAAGCCCCCTCGCCATGGCAAAGCCAGACCCAGGAGGGAGTGTATAACATATATATTATATATGTAAAAAGTAAACAGAAATAACATAGCAAACGACACACACACGTGCACATAAACCTAGCTTTGTTACAATTTGTGGAAAAATCATATACAGTTGTCCCCGGTATTCGCAGGGGTACATTCCTAGAGCACCGTGAAAAACTGCGAATATTGGACATGGTCCTTAAAAATGCTTATAAATGTCAAAATATAAAGTAAAATATAATTTAAAAATTAAAAAAAGAGGGAACGTCTTATGCGAAATGGCGTCCAATGACTGTCAAATGCGGTATATTGTTATTAAGCGTTAAAAATATATAAATTGTCACGAAATAGCCATAAAAGAATTGCGAAAGATATTTACGATTCCGCGAATATGTGGTGGTTTCCACGAACAATTATTAGTTAGGTTCTCAGGATTCCGCGAATAACCGGGACCGCAAATGCCAGGGGTACACTGTATTACATATTCCTTTCATAAAAGAACGTATTTTGTACTAGTCGCGAGAGAAAACCATATGTAGTGGTCAAAGGGAGATAACTACGTAAAGCTATTTTAAAAACTGAGCTTATGGCGAATAAATATTCTTTCAGGTATCAATATGTATAGAAGATAGAAAATATCATGTTGAGGCAATCGTGCCTTTCCTAGAGATAATAGCTACATCATTGAAGCCTCTTAAAGCAAGTGGCTGGCAAATATAGCTTGTTTGTTACGGTGAAGAGAATAGGAAGAGTGAGTGAGTGAAGGATAGAGTGTGTGGATGAGAGAGGGGGGGAGAAGCAAGAGAGCGAATGATAGGATGTGTGTATGAGAGAGAGTGAATGATAAGCTGTGTTCGATAGAGAGAGAGTGAGTGACTGAATCATGTGCATGTACGTGTGTGTGTGAATGATGAGGTGTATATGAGACTCTATGCAGAGGCCTCGTTTGCCTTTAAAATGTGGTGGGAGGGGACAAACCAACATTTGTTGATTCTTAAAGGAGCATAAATTGCTTATGGTGCCTTTCCCCGACACTATCACATAAGAAAAATTTTACGCTAATTAAATTTTATGTATTCAAATGAAGTTCAGATATAAAAAAATAAGCTTAAAAAGAATTTATTATATCAAATAAGCAAAAAACAAAAGATAGTTTGTTCTCCATACCTGAAAAAGTGGAGGGGACTTGTCCACTGGTACCTCCCTGAAACAAGAGCCTTGACTCTGTGTATGTATATTATACATAAATATATAACGCCTTTATTCTGAATCACGTTGTATTAGTGCTATCGCTAATTAATACTAATCAGCCAGGCTTGCACTGTAGGTATGTTTATTTCACACTGTGTTTATCTATCTATGCTACTTGACCCCAGGCAGATATGCGCGGCCTTTCAGCAGAACGACCTTGCACCGAACGGGGCAATGGACTTAGGTTCATACCTCGACGGCCTGCCGCGTCTCTCGAACATGGACGCCGAGTTCTGCGAAAGACCATCACAGCCACTGAGATACGGGAAGCTCTGGGCCGCTGCGGGAAACGTAAATCACCCGGTCTAGATAGTCTACCCTATGAGTTTTACATAGGAATGCCGGACTTGTTCTCTGGCGTCCTCGAAGCCGTCTACTGCAATTGACAGCAGAACGGGACAATTCCCAGTTCTGCAGGCAAGGGCGTAGTAACGCTGATCAGGAAAGACGAGAACAAGGGGGCGAAATAAACAATTTCAGGCCCATAACTCAGAGTTAAAGATTTTGGGTAAGGTGCTAGCGACGAGGTTGGCGCTTGTCGTCGAGAACCTAGTAGGGAAAGCGCAAACGTGTGCAATCCCTACCAGGTCCATACACGACAATCTCCAGCTCATGCGATACATCATAGAGAGGGTGGGGTGTAAACTCGGCTTCGGTGGGGCTCTGATCAATTTAGATCAGTCTAAGGCATTCGATAGGGTCGACCATCGATACTTGGAAGCAGTGCTCAAGGCGGTCGGTTTCGGTCCCATTTTTAGAGGCTGGATCAAGGCGATGCACACCAACATCTGCTCGAAGGTCAAGGTGAACGGCTTCCTATCGGAGCCGTTCGCAATCACGCGTTCATTCGACAGGGATGCCCTCTCTCCTCCATTCTGTACATATTGACTCTAGAGCCACTACTGCGGAAGTTGGAGCTTTTGCAGAGCATCCCTTTAGAACCGGGACTGCGAAAAGCGGCCTCGGCTTGTGCCGATGACGTGACAGTAATGGTGTCGCAAACCTTGGAAATCGAGGGAATCGGCAACCTACTACAGGAATACGAAAGGTTCACAGGAGCAAAACTGAACCCGGACAAGTGTGTCGGTTTGCAACTCGGAACCTGGAGAGGCTAACCGATGCCGTCCGACAGCGTCGTCGGACGCTGGATGGAAGGACCGGTGAAATTACTCGGGGTCTGGTTCGGTCCAGACCTCCAGGTGGAGAAAAACTGGAACAAGGTATTTGCGCTCACCCAGAAGTGGGCAGAGTGCAAACTGTCTTTGAAAGGTCGAGTGGAGGTGGCGAACACTTTCATAGCGTCCGTCATCTACTATCGCTTGACTGTCGTGCCTTGTCACCGTGAATACCTCACTAAGATGGAACGCATACTCTACCAGTTCCTGTGGAAGAAGCAGGCTCCACTGGTGAGGAGATCCGTATGCTGTCAACACCCTTCCAATGGAGGGCTGGGCATGCCGTGGCTAATGATGCGCAAACATGCGCTGAGGTTACGGCATCTTCAGGTATTCTTCACCGACCAACCGGTGTGGGAACCGTTTGTGAGACAGGCCTTCCCACAACTTGTCTCGCTGACGGAGCTGCAGTCCTGGGTCAAGCGAAGACCAAAGAAGATGAGCGCCTGGCACATTGAATGCACCCAGGCGCTCACAGTCCTCTGTCAAGCGGGCACAGCAATCAGTGGAGACTCCACTTCGACATTCTATAGAGGGTTAGAACTTTACAAGTGCGACGACGTTCTCGGGGAGACTCTAGGCGTCGAAAACAACGAGCTCACCAGTCTGTTCAGTAGGACTTTCTGACCGGGACCTATGGACAACTTCCAGAGGTCAGTGCTACCGAGGAGCTCTATCCGTTCGAGATAAGATCTACAGGCACGGACACCCCGGCAGAGATCCTTCCAAGAGGACGTGTCCAAGATGCGAGTAGGACATTGAAACCGTCTTGCACGCAATTGTACACTGTCCGGGCGTAAGCGACCTGTGGAACTATGCAGAACAACTGCTGTCGCGTATGGGACAAATCCAGTTGACTGCCGAGTCCATAGTAAGGATCAAACCGCCAGCCTCTTTCAAAGACGAAAGACAGGCGGTTTTCCTCTGTACAGTGGCTATGGTGAAAGAGGTTATATGGTGGACGAGATTGAGAGGACTGAGGACAGATGCCTTTCTCTGCAGAACAACAATTGATTCCCTTCTTTAAGTATCACTTTAGAAGAAGAATCAGAGTGGAGAGAGAGGCACTGCACCCCAGTAAATTTACTGAAAGGTGGGTGAATGAAGTTAAAATGGCCCGAGTGATTGGGCCTTCTCTGTTTATAAGCCTGTAGGTTAAAGAAGAGAGCAAAAGGAAGAAGGGAGCACTTGCACAACACGCTCCTGAAGTTGAGGGTTGTTCTATCGACGGGGTATTAAACAACCCATTTGTGGCGTCTCCCCCCTATTGGGGATTTCGATTGTTATAATTGTTTGTTTTATATTTTTTTTTTACACGACTGTAAGTAAAATCCCCGGCATGTGTCTTTGTAGTGTCCCCTTTTCTTGTGCGCCCTTGTGACAAATAAAGAAATATATCTATATAATACTAAAAGTCTGCGATTGCTTGCTAATCTGTAATGTAATGCAGCCAAAAGCGCGCATAATGGAAAAATACTTTGAAAGGAAGTTGTCCCTGAAATGGGAATACAAATGGAATAAAACAAGTTTCGCGTAAATCGCGTAAATCCCGAGATATGGGGTTTTTCCGGGTATCTTCATAAACAGAGAGAGAGAGAGAGAGGGGGGGATAGTGGTTGTGAGAGAGTAGATTGAAAGAGAGACATAGAGAGGGGGAGAGAGAGAAGGAGACATAGAAGGAGAATGAAGAGAGAGCTAGTGGTGTTGTGTGTGTGTGTATATATATATATATATATATATATATATATATATATATAGGAAAAAGTACGACCCCGACGGCAGAGCTCAAGCCGTTTCGACGGCTATTTCTGGACGCAGAAATATATATATATATATATATATATATATATATATATATATATATAGTTATGTAATAAACAACATAAGATAATTATTTCATTTACCAGTGGTTTCTTGAAAGTAGGCCAAATTTTCTTTCAGTCATCAGAATGAAAAAATCCTGGTGTATTTATTGACAGTGGATTTCTGATGACTGAAAGCAAATTTTGCCTGCTTTCAAGAAACCACTGGTAAATGAAATAATTATCTTATGTTGTTTATTACATAACTAATAAGCTCTGTAACCTACATAGAGCACTCTTTTTTTCTGGACCTTTCCGACGGAATTACTTCATATATGTGTGTGTGTGTGTGTGTGTGTGTGTGTGTGTGTGTGTGTGTGTGTGAGTCTGTGTATATATATATATATATATGTGTGTGTGTGTATATATGATCAGTGTATATAGATCACAGCCACCCATATATATATATATATATATATATATATATATAGGGGGTGAGTTTTATTGTAGTACAATAAAGCAATGCAGATATCGGATAAGAAGCACTCTACAGTTTGTAGGACTGGAGTATGCATAATATAAGATCAAAAGATGGTTAAAGGAGTTCCATGTATTTTATTATGCGCATTTCAAAAACAAACATCATCATGCAATAATATTTGTGTTTTCATCAGATAAAACAGGAGAACATGATATGAAGGCTAAAAAACACTTGTGGATAGTGCAGTTTTAAATCAACATATGAAAAGTGGTTTTAGATTGATGTGTGATATTGGGGAAAATATTTTATTTAGAGAGGGGGGGGTGGAAAGGATGAAAAGGGAAGGAGATGAGAGGGAGAGATGGGTGATAGAGAGAAAGAGATAGTTTTTATAACTGAGAGAAGATATATTGTTTTATATAGAGAGGTTGAAAACCGTTGGAAGATAATGTATAAATTAAAAATTTTGAAAATTAACGAAGGGAGGATTTGTGCGAGGAAAAAATATTTTATTTAGGGAGGGGGGTGGGGTGGAAAGGATGAAAAAAAGGGGGAGGAGATGAGATTGAAGGTGGAGAGGGAGAGATGGGTGATAGAGAGAAAGAGATAGTTTTTATAACTGAGAAAAAGATATATTGTTTTAACATAGAGAGGTTGGGAACCGTTGGAAGATAATGTATAAATTAAAGGAATTTGAAAATTAACGAAGGGAAATTATGTATGAAGATAGAGAGAAAAAAATAATAATTGTGGATGAATATTCTAACGTCAAAAAAAGAAATGTATGTATTGTGGCAATTTCAAAATTAACGAAGAGAAAAATTATTAAGGTTTGTGTGTAGAAGGATTTGAGAAAAATAATGTGAAGTTAAAGTTTGTATATTGATTGAATTGATAATATATGCGAATAAAGAGTTAATATGTATCAATAATGAGTTCGTTGATGGGGAAAAACTATTATTCCTATTATTCCTATCGCAAACAACTTCTCCAATCCAATTCCTTCTGTAGATAACACTAGATCACTCATTAATAATCTCTCTAATGGCAACTGCCGCATTAAAAATAAATGTCCTCTCAACAACCATTGTCTCGATAAAAACTTAATTTATGAATGTAAAATTATAACTAGCACCAATTCCTTCACCTATTTTGGCTCCACTTCCACCTCTTTTAAAGCTCGTCTCTATAATCATCATTCATCTTTCAAATACAAACTTAAAAGAACTAACACTGCTCTCTCAGAACTCATATGGTCCTTAAAAGACAAAAACATTAAATATACCATCTTTTGGAAGAAGATTTCTTCTGCATCCTCATACTTGAACAGCTCTCTATCTAAAATCTGTAATCTCTGCCTAAATGAAAAAGTTACCATTATCTCTAACCTAGATTCTATAATAAATAGACGCACCGATTTGTTTTCTATCTGCCTGCATAAATTCCATAGAACTTTTCACAAAGTATACAGTTAATATTCAATTCTTTATCAATTTAGAATCTTTTCTCAAAGGCACATATACATAGACCTCTTTAAAATATACCCATCTACCTTACTTTAAAGGGCATTATACACTCTATAATACTTGTTTACTCATTACCCTCATTCTATCTTCACCTTGTAAAATCATAACATATACATTTGTTGTTTTTTTTTTACGTTAGAATATTCATCCGCAATCATTATTATTTTTTCTCTCTATCATAAATCTTTTTAATCTCAATTTCATCCTTAATTTATTATTTTTTTCTCCCCATCAACGAACTCATTATTAATACATATTAACTCTTTATTCGCATATATTATCAATTCAATCAATATACAAACTTTAACTTCACATTATTTTTCTCAAATCCTTCTACACACAAACCTTAATAATTTTTCTCTTCGTTAATTTTGAAATTGCCACAATACATACATTTCTTTTTTTGACGTTAGAATATTCATCCACAATTATTATTTTTTTCTCTCTATCTTCATACATAATTTCCCTTCGTTAATTTTCAAATTCCTTTAATTTATACATTATCTTCCAACGGTTCCCAACCTCTCTATGTTAAAACAATATATCTTTTTCTCAGTTATAAAAACTATCTCTTTCTCTCTATCACCCATCTCTCCCTCTCCACCTTCACTCTCATCTCCTCCCCCTTTTTTTCATCCTTTCCACCCCCCACCCCCCTCCCTAAATAAAATATTTTTTCCTCGCACATATCCTCCCTTCGTTAATTTTCAAAATTTTTAATTTAAACATTATCTTCCAGCGGTTTTCAACCTCTCTATATAAAACAATATATCTTCTCTCAGTTATAAAAACTATCTCTTTCTCTCTATCACCCATCTCTCCCTCTCATCTCCTTCCCTTTTCATCCTTTCCACCCCCACCCCCCTCTCTAAATAAAATATTTTCCCCAATATCACACATCAATCTAAAACCACTTTTCATATGTTGATTTAAAACTGCACTATCCACAAGTGTTTTTTAGCCTTCATATCATGTTCTCCTGTTTTATCTGATGAAAACACAAATATTATTGCATGATGATGTTTGTTTTTGAAATGCGCATAATAAAATACATGGAACTCCTTTAACCATCTTTTGATCTTATATTATATATATATATATATATATATATATATACATACACACGCGTATATATATGGGCCTTCCAGTTTCATTTCACATTATATACATGTCTGTGTATATTTTAATTATTTAAAAATTATTTTTAATTGAACATGATTTTTTTTTTATATTTTGAAGTGAACGTGACCCAACGGGTCACGAGTGGACTAGTTATATATAAACATAGTGTATGTGTTTCCATATACACTGTGTTTATTACATATAAACATAGTGTATATGGAAACATTTACACTATGCTTATTATATATAAATATAGTGTATATATTTCCATATACACCTTTATTCTCAGTCAAGCTGTGTTACTGTTATCGCTAAATAAATAAAATGGACAGTGCCGATGAAAGTTTTGATAGACTGAAAGAACCGGTTATTTCTTAATATCATCACCTTTTTTCTGTAACACCGGTTCTGTAATCATGGCAACCATAATTACAGAAACTAAAAAAGAAAAAGCTGGTAAATATTTTGATTTATTTCATTGTTATATAAAAATGTTAACAAAATTTTGTGGAGAATATTTTAACATGATTCAGGCTGGGAATTGGGAAACAATGTGACAGTTTAGTCAGGAATTTGTTAAGATAAATTTTAGTGTCGTTAAAATCGGTAATGTCCTATTTTAGGTTTCCATTAAAGTAAATATAAAGATTAGTAAGGAATATGAAATTGGTTTAAATATTATTAATAGCGTAAAAATTGGTCGTGTGGAGTCTTCCTTCATGGTTCCGTTTAAATGAGAGTGAAATTTTGGATAAAATATGGCAGTTAATCCGTCGACAATTAAATTCGTTGAGTTTCTTTTTAAAATATACTTTACCGTCGTAAAAATCGACCCGTTTGAAGGATTTAGTAATTTAACTAACTTCCTTATTATTAAGTTGGTGTTTGGAACATAACAGATTTTTCCATAAAATTATGGTGGAATGTTTTTATAAATATAAACACTTTAAAAAAGCAACTTCGAATATTATACAAGGGCTGGTTTCTGGCGGTTTGGGATAACCATTCTTTGTAATTATTGAAAAACATTGCATTATTAATTCATAATTTCTATTGTAGAAAGTCTCATAGCTGATTTGGAAAAAAAGGTTACGGAAGCTTTTGATATCTTTGACTACGAGTCAAATGGTACAGTTGATATGAGGTAAGAAATGAAAACGATATGGTACGTTACGATATATATACATGAGTAGGCCCTTAATTCCTTGTAATGTGTCTTGGGTATTTAAACATGGCAGCATTCAGTAATCAGAGAAAGGGAGGTAGGCGCCAAACTCGCTATCTTCAATTTGGTATTCGTGCCAACCCTTATCTCTGATCATGAATCTTGAGTAATGACTGAAAGAATACGATCGCGAATACAAACAGCTGAAATGGGGTTCCTCCAAAGTCCCTTTGGTTAGAATATCTCAGGAAAGAATTGCTGGACAGATTTTACGAGCAAAACCAACCAGCAAGAGAGACAGAAGTAGACCCTGAGCAAGATGGTTGGATAACATCTATGAGCTTGGCTTGTCTTGCTTGGGGATCCAGCTGGATCAGTTGGAGATGGTTGTTTCTGACAGAAGTGTTTGAGGATTCTGCCCCATTACCTCTCAAGAATATGTGGGTGAAGAAGAAGAGCCCATCCCACTCCAGAACTGTACATATAGTCTGTATATGTCACAATAGTAGATAAGTCCTACTCCCTTAATATTTATATTTGGGCTTCATTATTTCATATTTTAAGTGGATTGGCAGTATCGGTAGAAGGTCGGACGCCATGCTTTGCAACAAAGAGTTACGGCCCTTTATGGTCTGAGTTCAAATCCTGCCGAGGTTAACTTTGCCTTTCATCCTTACGGGGTCGATAAAATAAAGTACCAGTAATACACTGGGATAATTGCTGGCCTTGTGCCAAAAGCAGAAACAATTATTTCATATTTTAAGTTACGGCCCTTTCCATTCTGAGTTCAAATCCCGCCAAGGTCAACTTTGCCTTTCATCCTTACGGGGTCGATAAAATAAAGTACCAGTAATGTACTGGGTAATTGCTGGCCTTGTGCCAAAAGTAAAAACAATTATTTCATATTTTAAGCCCAGAGCAAGCTTTGGTAAACAAGTTGCAGTGGTAGATAAGTCACACACACACATTTATGTTTGTAATATTTGGCTTCGTTATTTAATATTTCAAACCAAGAGTCAATAGAAAAGTCATATAACTTGGCAAGACTGAACAGTCCTCCTTATTCTAAATACACTACAGATTAACAGAGGCCTCTCAATATCCCAGACAGTGGTATCTACTGCAGGCTAACAAGGACCTCTCTACACCATTCAGTCTCCCATATATAAAATGTTATTTTATTTGTATATTGAAACAGATTGTTCACTTATTGTCTGTTACAGAGAGGTGGGAACCATTATACGCTCACTGCTTTGTTGTCCAACTGAAGCAGAACTCAGTGAATTTATCACCCAGGTAATATATATCATCATCCTCATCATATATATATATAAACAAGAGGTGTAAGTCAAAAGATTGAAATTAACTTTGTTTATTCATAGTCACTGTTATATATATTTCGGTGATAACCATTATGCAACAGCTATGACCTGATCAGGCAGCTAGAATTTGAACAGAAAAAACAGAAAAACATAATGATGGAATAAAGCTTGCTTCTGTTATTTCAATTTTTTTATGTGCTCAGTGTTGAAATTTGGTGTTGTTTTCTCAAAGCACCGGTTGCATATCGATATACATAATTTTCCTATGTACTTTCATTATTATTGTTTAATGTCTGTAATCCCTGCTAGCAAGTGTTGGACATGTCATCACAGATCAGCCAGTACTCAAATGGAAGCTCTGACTTACAAGTGGGCTGGGGGCCTAATATACAATCCCACGCACTACTGAGTTCATTTTATTGTGGCACCAATTCTAAGGAAGTTGTCATGTCTTTGGCATAGCTAAAGAATCTTCCCGACACTTTATTTGGCAGGTTTTTCTATGACTAGATGCCTTTCCTATCTCCGACCACTTTATCATGTAGATCATCAACACTAGCGAGGTTGTCATGTCTGTAACACTGTAACACTATTATACTAATGTTTGACTGGTCAGGTGACCACATCTTGCTTGTACATTTCATGGCTGGATGATTTCCTAATGCCAACGACTTTACAGCATTTTATCATAGCCCTCACCTTACAGGGTGTACCGAGAGCATTTTATTGTGGCACTAACACTACCACCTTACAGAGTGTACTAAGTCATATTCCAAACATCAGCTTATTAATGGAAAAGTTAGTTTTAGTACTAAATTTCTCCAAATTCTTGATTACTTTCAAAATTAATCGAAACATAGAAAGCATAGTTTGAGTTTGGTAAATATATTTCTTTTAGGTAGAAGATGAAGAACCAACCGGACACATACGACTTGACAGATTCCGACCAGCTATGGTTAAAGCAATCCTTGAAAATAAGTATGAATGTTTCTTTTTCTTTCGTTTTTTTTTTTTATTTAATTTAATTTACCGTTTTTGATACAAAACTTCTCAGATCCACCATTGATTTTACATGACAAAATCATCCATTTTACAGGATCCATATTTAACCCTTTCACGATTATATATCCAATGAAATACTCTTTATTTCAATTATTTCATAGAGTTGTGAGTAATTTACTCAAATTATTAATTATTTAATTACTAAGTAACTTAATATATGGTTCTTATATAAAATGTTAAGAGAATGGAATGCCCCAAGCTCCACTGGCATGTTACTTGGTTCTCCACCTGTTTATATGATGTGTTTAATCACCCTCCTCCTGCCTCACCATGTGTTTCTGTCCACCAGTCTCACTTGGGCCAGGCCAAGCCTAGCTTCATCCCGATAGACATCCACCATCCAAGTCCTTTTTGGTCTTCCTGGATCGACATTCATCACTTTGCTGATCCAGCCCCCACTGCACTTGACATGGCCCTACCAGCACATGCGTCTCATGTGAAGCACATCCTCAAAGTCATTGATCAGCAGTCTTGCTTGCTCCTGTAATTCCCAATGTTCCATAAGCCTTACTAAAAGAATCACTTGTAAACCCTCAACTACCAACTCCATAGGTACCCACCCATTCCTGCAGCAGTTGTCAACTACACACAACTATTCAAGGTTTATCTCGTCTATTTTTCTTTCTTTTCCAATTTGAGATACAAACCAACATCGGAAGATATTCTCCTTAAAGCATTTCAGAAACTTGATTCTGAAGATAAAGATTACCTTACTAAGGAGGAATTGACTAAATATCTCACAGAAGAAGGTAAGCTGACCAAACATTTGCAACTAGGAGAATCATTGCAAGAATTTGGAGGGATTTAGTAATATAACTAATCTTGTGTTATTAAGTTGGTGTTTGGAACATAACTGAATAAAGGTTCTTACATTAAATTGTGATGGAAAATTTTTAGATAATTATAAGTATTTTGAAATAGTTTTGTATTGCAGGACCAGTGGTAGTTTCAGATGATTCAAGAGAGTTATATTTTTAATATTAAATTGTTCAAAACTGATTCTGGTTCTACAAGACAAAACCATCCCTTTTAAAGGGTTTCTATTGAAACCTTCCAACATAATTTGATATAAGAATTATTTATGTTACAAATAGGGTTTTTTTAATCCAAACCAAAGGTAGTTTTATGCGATTCAGTATTAAAAGAATTAATTTCCTATACTCTACCAACATATCGAGTACTGTTTTTAACTGTATTTACCCAGACACCACCCAGGTACGCGTGCGTGTGTGTGTGTCAGCCAGCATATTTGTTAATTTACTGCCTGACAAAGCTATTTGGTTTGCGCTCATTGTATGGAATGTGTAGCAACCTTCTGAAGCACTTGTTCTCGAATGCCTGGATTCTTCTTTCCATGTCAGCTTTCACACCCATAAAAAAGGGTCAAAGCTTCATTGAAAAGCTGATGGAGTTGCTTTTCCATGATATTCAGCTTTACCATGGCAGAAGTGGCCAGAGCAAGAATTGTTAGTATCTCGTTTTGAGATCTGGCATATTGGGTCAGAGTGGATCCTAGGTACATGAAAGTGTCTACTTCTTCAAGTCTTCTTCCATTCAACAGAATCCTGATTATTAGTATTAACCAGAATCCTGTTCTTTTCTGAGCTGATCTCCATGCTGTATGCTCCTAATACTTTTTCCAGTCTGGTACTGAGCTCCTGGGTTCTGCTTCACTGCTACCTAACAGGTCAATATCATCAGCAAATCACAGGTTGGAAATGGGCCATCCTCCAATGGAAACAGAGGTGTGGAAGTCTTGGAGAGTCTCTTGTGTGTTTTCCAGGAAAATGTTAAATAGAACCTCTCTCTCTCTCTCTACATATATATATGTCTCCATCTCTTTCTGACTATTATCTCTTCCTTTAAAGAAATGTTTAATTCTTTTCATTGGTCATTCATTTTTTTTTTCTTTGTTTCACTTCAGGGGAAGCATTTGAAACAGATGAATTGGCTGAGATGTTTTCTGCCGCAACAGAACAGGATTCAGAAAATATCTATTACAAAGATTTCCTTTCCCAAATAGTGGTAGATGATCAACTGGTTCTCTAACCACTTTAACATTCAATTCCTGCTGGATCTCATTTTACTTTTACATGTTTCAGGTTTGACAAACTTTCATATCAATTCAATCATACACACACACAAACAAACAAATTTATTTCTGATAGAAATGATTTCTACAGGACTAAAACTATTTCATTTCTTTGAAATCTTCATTTTCTGATTTCAAACAAATGAAACAGCTCTAGCCCTATAAAAGTCATTTCTGTATGAAATGAATTTGTAAATTCTCTACTAATGTATTTTTTCTATTCCTCTTCAGGAAGTCATTCTTAATTACACATATATAAGTATAAAAGGTGATTTACTCAAGTGCAGAGATGCTATAAAATAGTATCTGGGAGATAGGGGTTCAATTCTCATAGTAGCTACTGGCAACTTCTTTTTCTGTTTTTTAAGGATCTTCACCCTATTCTATAAGCTATTTTATAGAATCTATGTTTGAGCACATCATCCTTTATACATATATATATTTTTTTTT
The DNA here is from genome assembly GCA_964016885.1 of Eledone cirrhosa. Classification (NCBI taxonomy): domain Eukaryota; kingdom Metazoa; phylum Mollusca; class Cephalopoda; order Octopoda; family Eledonidae; genus Eledone; species Eledone cirrhosa. Next base: position 26,229,009 of record OZ024754.1, on the reverse strand, counting down.
TCCCAGTGCTAGAATTCAGCTTCATACATTTTATATATAGAAGTTTGCACACCTTTATATATAACTAGCAGTAAAGCCCGGCGTTGCTCGGGGTCCCTCAGTAGCTGTGTTAAAGTTACAATGTTAAGTTTCTTTCTTGGCTTAAAAACTGTAGTGTCTACTGTGCAGACTTGCATGTGGTGTTTTTGATTAATATTCCCTCAACCAACAATATGCCTTATGAAGTTAAGAAAACATAACGATAACCCGAATGTTATAACAAAAGAGGATGCTGGGGATAGAAACTGCACTGGTTATTTATTAACAAAGATCGAAAATGTAAACACTGCAACGCAGAGAAAAACATTAGCGTAACCAAATTATCAGTTATGTCTGTCTGCACGCCTATATCACCTCTCTGCACGACTGTCTGTCTGCACGCCTATATCACCTCTCTGCACGACTGTCTGTCTGCACGCCTATATCACCTCTCTGCACGACTGTCTGTCTGCACGCCTAACGACGAAATATTTGCTTGTTTTACGTAGTCTTTAAATAGACTTGTTTTCAAGTAAAAATATTGTTTTAAAATGCTTTTAAATGGAAATGAAGCAAAACGGAAGCTTAGTGTTCGAACTGATGAATTTTGCAGGTCAATATTTTGCTGGCTCGACAACTGTTAAAGCCAGCGTAATTTTTTACGTAAGACGCTCAATGTAAACAGAACAAAGGGAAATAACTGATCACTTACGCTCAAAAATCGATACATTATATTCGATTTCGTCAGATAGGGCGGGTCAATTTGAAATATTTTTTTCCCGATGTCTTCGCTAGGGCTCAATGTACAAGTATAGCAATTTCGGTGCAATTCCGTGAGAGATTCTAAGAGGAGATGTGTGCCAAAAATCGATAGACAGACAGACAACCACAGTTTTATATATATAGATAATAATAATAATGAAATTAATAATTGTTTCTACTTTTGGCACAAGGCCAGCAATTACCCAGTACATTACTGGTACTTTATTTTATCGACCCCGTAAGGATGAAAGGCAAAGTCAACCTCGGCGGGATGTGAACTCAGATCGTAAAGGGACATAACTATGCTGGAAAGCATGGCGTCCGACCCTCTACCGATACTGCCAATCCACCGCCCTAATGAAATTATTGTGTACAGTGCTCAGGTGCACTACAACTCATCAAAGGTGCATGTATAGTACATAGAATAATAAAGTGTCAGGAAAATGAACAGTGTATGAGTCATGATATAATAACAATAACAATAATGAAATATTGTGTACAGTGCCCAGGTGCACCACAACTCATCAAAAAAGTGCATGTACAGTACATAGGGCAATGCACAAACATCAGTAAAATGAACAGTGCACGAGTCATGATGCACACATGTGTGCATGTGTATGGAAGGGGTACATCAGGTGTAGTTTTGGCATATTTCGGGAAGCATGAGTGTCTTAAAGGATGCAGTGTCTCGGCAGCTAACAATTGACGCAAGCAGTTTGTTCCATGCTTCAGCAACTCTGAGCGTGAAAAAATGTCTACGAAAGTCATGGGAGCTGTGCTGTTTTCTGATCTTGTAGGCATGTCCACGTGTGTTAGACACATGGAGATCAAAGAGGCACTCAGGGTTGCAATTGGCGAGATGGTTAAAAACTTTGTGGGTATTCACCAAGTCCATTGCCAGACGTCGGAGCTTCAATGAATCCATGCCCAGAGAAGCAAGGCATTCAGAGTATGGTAGGTGTCTGATGGAGGGTATGCGCTTGGTTGCACGTCTCTGAACAGTTTCTAGGAGGTCAATGTTCTGAGCAAGATAGGGGTTCCAGACTGATGATGCGAATTCCAAGTGTGGTCACACCATAGCTGTATACAGTTTTAAATAGATGGCTGGAGAGCGGCTAACAAAGGTCTTGCTGAGTGATGCCAAGACACCCTCGGCCTTCTTGACAATCTTAGAGACATGCTTTGTCCAACGCAAATCGTTGCTGACAGTAATGCCCAGGTCACGTTCACAAGAGGACTTTTTGATATCAGTGTTGTGGAGGGAGTATGTGGACGCTGGATTTTTCCTTCCATGGTGGTACACTTGTCCACAGCCAGCTTCAGTTGCCAGTCTGTGATCCATTGCTGCATTGTGTCCAGGTCTGATTGTAGGAAAGAGTTGTAAATTTCAGGATCAGTCCTTTTGATTTCAAGGTACAGCTTGATGTCATCTGCATATTTTAGTACCGTGGCATTCTGTAAGTTGGCATCTATGTCATTAATATATGCCACAAACAAAAGAGGACCAAGAACAGATCCCTGTGGTACACCAGATAACATCTCATATGGTGAAGAATGCTGACCTAGAACCGTGACTACTTCTTTTCGGCTGAGAATGAAGGATTTCAACCAGTCGAAAAGATCATCCCTCACACCCATTGCAGAGAGTTTTGCCATAAGTCTTTTGTGTGGCACAGAATTAAAAGCCTTAGCAAAGTCAAGGTAAACAACATCCACCCATGAGCCGCTGTCAGTGATCCGGGTGATGTCCTCAAGGAACTCGATAAGCTGATCACAGCAGCTGGAGTTAGGGATAAATCCAAACTGTGAGGGCTGGATGAGGCTGTGAGAGCTCCAGAAGTTCCAAAGTGTTTCTCTGACACAGGATTCCATCAGTTTGGCCATACAGCTAGTAAGACTGACTGATATATATATATTTTATATCATTTTTATATCCATGTGTTGGGACCACACCCAGTATACTCTGTACAGTGGTTGGCATTAGGAAGGGATTCCTGCCATAGAAATCATGCCAAATATAAAATGTATGGGCAAGATTAGGTCTCTTCAACTCGCATAGCCTCAGATTGTGTCAAGTTGTCAAACCCATGCTAGCATGGATTATGGACATAAAATAATGATGATGATGATAACGTATTTAGTCTCACTATTATGTGATGTGCATGGAAGATGGCTGCTGGATCAAGAAGTGCCAAGAAATCCCAGTGGAAAGAAGACCACAAAAGATATAGGCAGAGGTGGTGAGAAGACCTCAGATCACTGAAGCTCACAGAGGAGATGACAAATGGAGAGATGCTGTGCTGAGGAGGACCCAATTCCACTCTTGCAAGCAAGGGAAAGCAGGCGGAAAATGATGATGATGTTGTATTAAGCACATGGGAGCCTTTTTGGCAGTGTGGATTTGAAAGTTCACTTTCCCTCTATTTCTCAAAAGCTACTTATTATAATGTAAACAAGTATGAGCCTTGACACAACAGACTCACATAATAGCACAACAGGTAAAGTGATGGGGATGTGCAGGGTGAACAGCCAAGTAATAATTACTGGAGTATTGGAAATAAATCAATTATGCAATTAATAGAGAAAAAGAAACAAAAGTGTATTCATTATATATATTAAATTTATTTACTTTTTATAATATTTCAAAGAAGATGTAGAAATTTATATTACATTTATGGTTAAGAATCTCAATATAATAGAGATAGACAGGTAGGTAAAGAGGTAGATAGATAGATAGGTAGGTAAAGAGATAGATAGGTAGGTAGGTAGATAGATAGATAGGTAGGTAGGTAGGTAGATAAAGAGATAAAGAGATAGGTAGAGATAGAGAGATAGGTAGATAGAGAAATTGAGTTCTTGCCAATAAAATTATCTGGAGCCAGTTTTAAGAAACTGACCAATACAGGATTCTGCTGTAAGAACCAAGAATCTTGGCTCAGTTTCATTCCAAAAAAGGAATTAACAGAAAGAATATCATTTTATACAAAAAAAAATGTTTATTATTTGTGTATTTATATAGTTGTTGTTTAACCATAGGTCACCACTGATCAAGCAGACACTATGATCAATGGGATTTTTGTTTTATTGGAGAGTGTATCTACGACTATATTAACCCATTAGGACAGATTTTATGGGCGAAAACAACAGGTAGGAGATCCAGGAGTAGACCCGGAGCAAGATGATTGGATAACATCCATAAGCTTGGCTGGTCACGCTTGGGGATCCAACCGGATCAGTTGGAGACGGTTGCTTCTGACAGGACCCGCTGGAGAGAGTGTTTGAGGACTCTGCCCCCTCTCAGAAATAAGTGGGCGAAGAAGTTAATATATATGTAATTAATTAATGAAGAATTTGGAGGGATTTGCTAAAATTATTTATTATTATGACAGAATTTATAACGTATGGTTCTTTTATCAATTTAAATAGAACCTGTTTTATAAAACCAGAGGCAGTATCAAAAGGGGTTAACAAACATGTACTTTCTTTGTTCATGAGTTAGATGGAATCTGAGAAAGATTTGGCTGCTATTTTAATGTTGTTGTTGTTGTTGTTGTTGTTTAACTGCAGGTCTGGCGTTTTGTCTTATTTGGAGGGTCTATCTAGGGCTATATTATCCCAATATCTTGTTATGTGGTAATATAAATATATTGATACTATTATTGAACAATGTGTTGTTATATGTTGTTGGTATGTGGTAATATATGTTGTTATGTGGTAATATAAATATATTGATCTGTTATTGCAGGTTTATTTTACAAATGGAATGTCAAATATTACTTTCTGAAATATTTATAATATACCACACCACCTAATGACGCCATTTCCACGAGGATTATAGCAATAAGGATCATTTTATCAGTCATCACACTGAAAAAGACAAAAATATATATATAAATATATAATTATAATAGAATATAAAAGAAAAGTGAACATGATATATGTGTTCAAATCGTAACATGATATATGTGTTCAAATCGTAAGGGACCTTATTCACTAAGGTGAAAAGAATACTAACTATAGACAATTGGGTTCGCTTGTCTCAATTTAAGAAAAAATTAAGAAAATAAATACAAACCGGAATTGTGGTAACTACCAATCACCCATTATAATATTATAATATACGGCTCAGAAATATCTCTTTCTTAGAGCTATTTTGTTGTAAGAGACTATTTTGAGTTCCTAACTCAATATATACATTTAATATATAAATATATATATATATATATTATACTCCCCTTCCATACACCTCCCACACTACAACACCCACCCACCCATATGTTCACACCACCCTTACACTGTAAAGTGGTCATGTAGGTGTCACAACAAAGAGCTCCCAGGCCACACTCGAAAGTGGTCATCTAGGTGTCACTACAAAAAGCACCCAGCCTACAATGTAAAGTAGTCATGTAGGTGTCACAACAAAAAGCACCCAGTACTCACTGTAAATGAGGTTGGCATTAGGAAGGGCACCCAGCCGTAGAAACCAAGCCAGAAATAGTTCTGTATGAGCAAGACAGTGTCACTTGACCCAACTTGCCTCAAATAGGACAACCCGTCTAACCCATAGTGTGGAAAATGGATATTAAATGATGATGCTGATGATATATAAGTACATGTATGTAAAAAGACAATATATATATATATATATATATATACACCCATATGTAAAACTACATCATAGTCGTCACTCTCATACCAGTAATGGAAAAATAGCAGAAAATGATAATTGTTTCTACTTTTGGCACAAGGCCAGCAATTACCCAGTACATTACTGGTACTTTATTTTATCGACCCCGTAAGGATGAAAGGCAAAGTTAACCTCAGCGGGATTTGAACTCAGAACGTAAAGGGACGTAACTGTGCTGCAAAGCATGGCGTCCGACCCTCTACCGATACTGCCAATCCACCGCCCTTAAAATGATGATAAAGATTACTTACCGTCTAACAATAGTTCTTATTATTCGCCGACTTTTACTAAGGTTGGCATCAGTTTCGTCAAGCTGGAAAGAAAGAAAAGTCACATTAAACAGTTTTACAGAAACAAGTTCAACATCAGGAAGAACTTTATAGAATACAAGATAAAGTTTTGGATGCAATCCTAGCTCTAGTTCCAAGTCCAATCCCACTTCATAACTACAATCACTTTCATCCTTCAGCTTACTTCTTCAGATTCTTTTCACAACATTCATCACTCTCTCTATTCTTGCCATCCTTTGTAATTCACTGTTTTTCTCTCAATGATATACTGCTCAGACACCAAACCCTTCTCATTTCCTCATGTTTCCAATGTCAACATGTGACAATAACAAACAGAATGCATGTATAAGTCATCATCACTGTTGTGGAGAGGAGGGACATGCTGCATGGGCAACATTCTGTCCTCCAAATCACATCGCCCAGGCTTGTATCCAGCCACTCTATTCTATGCATCATCATCATCACCGTTAACGTCTACTTTTCCACGCTGGCATGGGTTAGACAAGTTATCCTGTTGTGAGCAATGACATGATGCGAAATTCATGCAAGCATAAAAGAAAATGATATAAAACAGCCACAACACAGAAACAAAAATTGTACTGACTCTGTTTTTCGTTCTTTCTAAAACTTCTCTTTGTCGACTCATATCCTCAATGATTCCTGTACCAATTTCATCAGTCTCAGCAGCAACTTGATGGGACCGAGCAATACTTTCTGACGTTCTCTGTAAAGACTGAACACCAGTGAACAATTTCTGTCGATTTGAGGCTTCCATTTTCTGAAATTATAAACAAAGAATATTCTATATCAATATAGATTCCTGACAACTGTTCATGGAAAAGAGTGCTGAGTATTTTACAGGATAGTATCACCATAGGACAAGGCTGAGTATTTTACAGGATAGTATCACCATAAGACAGGGCTGAGTATTCTACAGGATAGTATCACCATAAGACAGGGCTGAGTATTTTACAGGATAGTATCACCATAGGACAGGGCTGTGTATTCTACAGGATAGTATCACCATAGGACAGGGATGTGTATTCTACAGGATAGTATCACCATAAGACAGGGCTGAGTATTTTACAGGATAGTATCACCATAGGACAGGGCTGTGTATTCTACAGGATAGTATCACCATAGGACAGGGATGTGTATTCTACAGGATAGTATCACCATAAGACAGGGCTGAGTATTTTACAGGATAGTATCACCATAAGACAGGGCTGTGTATTCTACAGGATAGTATCACCATAAGACAGGGCTGAGTATTCTACAGGATAGTATCACCATAAGACGGGGATGTGTATTCTACAGGATAGTATCACCATAGGACAGGGATGTGTATTCTACAGGATAGTATCACCATAAGACAGGGATGTGTATTCTACAGGATAGTATCACCATAAGACAGGGCTGTGTATTCTACAGGATAGTATCACCATAGGACAGGGATGTGTATTCTACAGGATAGTATCACCATAAGACAGGGCTGTGTATTCTACAGGATAGTATCACCATAAGACAGGGCTGTGTATTCTACAGGATAGTATCACCATAAGACAGGGATGTGTATTCTATAGGATAGTATCACCATAAGACAGGGATGTGTATTCTACAGGATAGTATCACCATAAGACAGGGATGTGTATTCTATAGGATAGTATCACCATAAGACAGGGCTGTGTATTCTACAGGATAGTATCACCATAAGACAGGGCTGTGTATTCTACAGGATAGTATCACCATAAGACAGGGCTGTGTATTCTACAGGATAGTATCACCATAAGACAGGGATGTGTATTCTACAGGATAGTATCACCATAGGACAGGGCTGTGTATTCTACAGGATAGTATCACCATAGGACAGGGATGTGTATTCTACAGGATAGTATCACCATAGGACAGGGATGTGTATTCTACAGGATAGTATCACCATAAGACAGGGCTGTGTATTCTACAGGATAGTATCACCATAAGACAGGGATGTGTATTCTACAGGATAGTATCACCATAAGACAGGGATGTGTATTCTATAGGATAGTATCACCATAAGACAGGGCTGTGTATTCTACAGGATAGTATCACCATAAGACAGGGCTGTGTATTCTACAGGATAGTATCACCATAAGACAGGGCTGTGTATTCTACAGGATAGTATCACCATAAGACAGGGATGTGTATTCTACAGGATAGTATCACCATAAGACAGGGATGTGTATTCTACAGGATAGTATCACCATAGGACAGGGATGTGTATTCTACAGGATAGTATCACCATAAGACAGGGCTGAGTATTTTACAGGATAGTATCACCATAAGACAGGGCTGTGTATTCTACAGGATAGTATCACCATAAGACAGGGATGTGTATTCTACAGGATAGTATCACCATAGGACAGGGATGTGTATTCTACAGGATAGTATCACCATAAGACAGGGCTGAGTATTTTACAGGATAGTATCACCATAAGACAGGGCTGTGTATTCTACAGGATAGTATCACCATAAGACAGGGATGTGTATTCTACAGGATAGTATCACCATAAGACAGGGATGTGTATTCTACAGGATAGTATCACCATAAGACAGGGCTGTGTATTCTACAGGATAGTATCACCATAGGACAGGGCTGTGTATTCTACAAGATAGTATCACCATAAGACAGGGATGTGTATTCTACAGGATAGTATCACCATAAGACAGGGATGTGTATTCTACAGGATAGTATCACCATAAGACAGGGCTGTGTATTCTATAGGATAGTATCACCATAGGACAGGGATGTGTATTCTACAGGATAGTATCACCATAAGACAGGGCTGTGTATTCTATAGGATAGTATCACCATAAGACAGGGATGTGTATTCTACAGGATAGTATCACCATAAGACAGGGATGTGTATTCTATAGGATAGTATCACCATAGGACAGGGATGTGTATTCTACAGGATAGTATCACCATAAGACAGGGCTGTGTATTCTACAGGATAGTATCACCATAGGACAGGGCTGTGTATTCTACAGGATAGTATCACCATAAGACAGGGCTGTGTATTCTACAGGATAGTATCACCATAAGACAGGGATGTGTATTCTACAGGATAGTATCACCATAAGACAGGGCTGTGTATTCTACAGGATAGTATCACCATAGGACAGGGCTGTGTATTCTACAAGATAGTATCACCATAAGACAGGGATGTGTATTCTACAGGATAGTATCACCATAAGACAGGGATGTGTATTCTACAGGATAGTATCACCATAAGACAGGGATGTGTATTCTACAGGATAGTATCACCATAAGACAGGGCTGTGTATTCTACAGGATAGTATCACCATAAGACAGGGATGTGTATTCTATAGGATAGTATCACCATAGGACAGGGATGTGTATTCTACAGGATAGTATCACCATAAGACAGGGCTGTGTATTCTACAGGATAGTATCACCATAAGACAGGGCTGTGTATTCTATAGGATAGTATCACCATAAGACAGGGCTGTGTATTCTACAGGATAGTATCACCATAAGACAGGGCTGTGTATTCTACAGGATAGTATCACCATAAGACAGGGCTGTGTATTCTACAGGATAGTATCACCATAAGACAGGGCTGTGTATTCTATAGGATAGTATCACCATAGGACAGGGATGTGTATTCTACAGGATAGTATCACCATAAGACAGGGCTGTGTATTCTATAGGATAGTATCACCATAGGACAGGGATGTGTATTCTACAGGATAGTATCACCATAAGACAGGGCTGTGTATTCTACAGGATAGTATCACCATAAGACAGGGCTGTGTATTCTACAGGATAGTATCACCATAGGACAGGGCTGTGTATTCTACAGGATAGTATCACCATAAGACAGGGCTGTGTATTCTACAGGATAGTATCACCATAAGACAGGGATGTGTATTCTATAGGATAGTATCACCATAAGACAGGGCTGTGTATTCTACAGGATAGTATCACCATAGGACAGGGCTGTGTATTCTACAAGATAGTATCACCATAAGACAGGGATGTGTATTCTACAGATAACATTACCATAAGACAGGGATGTGTATTCTACAGGATAGTATCACCATAGGACAGGGCTGTGTATTATACAGGATAGTATCACCATAAGACAGGGCTGTGTATTCTACAGGATAGTATCACCATAAGACAGGGCTGTGTATTCTACAGGATAGTATCACCATGTGACAGGGCTGTGTATTCTCCAGATAGTATCACCATAAGACAGGGATGTGCATTCTACAGATAACATTACCATATGACAGTGGAAAATACTTGACCACCGACTATGCATGACCACAAAGAGACTAGTGAGGGCCTGTATAGAGTGAAAACTAGAAGGGAGGAAGTAGCCGGTAAGGCAATCTATCATAACCTGGTTGAGGTCTGTGTAGAAAAACCTAAAAGACATGGGTCTGGCATGGGAGCAGACCCATGACAAGGCTTGCAAATGTGCATGATGGAGATCTCTTACCCGCCTATGCTTCATGGGGTGCAAACATAAATAAAGACATTCTTTATTTTAGTGACCCCAGAAGGATGAAAAAGTTGACCTCGACAGGATTTGAACTCAAAACATAAAGAGCCATAACTAAATGTTGCGATAGTAATAATGGTTTTTAATTTAGACACAAGGCTAGCAATTGGGGTGGAGAAGGAGAAAATTAAATTTTATTTGATGTATTATATCTACATGCATATATATATTTGCATATAATATCAATATGCACACTACACATGCTAGCAGAAAGCTACCCGGAGGGTGGTTTTTCTGCTAGTAATAATAATAATACTTACACTTTCTCGGTCAGAGACAACAGAGTCAAGTGGTCTATTTTCTGAAGCCATTTTCTGAACAAGAGAAAATTAGATTTAATTAAATTATTATTAAGAAAATAAAAACTTCAAATTAAAAAAAAAACAATACTTTGAAGAAGGTATGAATGCCACAGTTTCCAATTTCCTAAAATTATAATTTGAATAGATTAGAGGAAGAGGCTCGAATTAGTTATGCCTAACAATATGTTTGCACCTGGAAAGTTTGACTTCAACACACATGCTTGGTGTTAATACTCTGTGGAAGACCAGGTCACCCAAACTTGCTGGTTTCCCTTCTTCAGGACACTGATGTTATCCAAGAGAAATGCAAATAGTGATATAGCTTGCCACTAGTGTCATCATATCATCACCATTTAACGTCCATTTTTCCATGCTAGCATGGGTTAGATGAGTTGTCCCACTGAGATAGTCCAGGTCAGGTCACCATATCTTGCTCATACAGAACTGATTTTGGCCTGGTTTCTACAGCTGGATGCCCTTCCTAACGCCAACCACATTTACAGTGTGGACTGGGTGCTTTTGGTTGTGACACCTACACGACCACTTTACAGTGTGGGCTGGGTGCTTTTTGTCATGACAACTCATATATACACAATATACACATTATTTATACACTATATATGATGTTGTCCATGGGAGCATTAGTGTCATAAAAGACATTTTTTCCAGCTGGGTGAAATGGAACAGCATGAAATAAAAGATTCAACATACTGCCAGTTTACGAATCAAACACATGACCTTATTATGATCATGTGCCCAACACTGTAACAACTAGGCTACATGTCTTCTCTTTGAAGAGATACCCTTCTTAACACCAACCATTTTATAGAGTGTATTTAATGTATCTAAATTTAATACATACAAAATTCCTGCTAAGACTTTCAATTTCTCTTCTGTAGTTCCTCAACTGGTTCATCATTTGTATTCGGTAACTTTGTGGCGCCGATTTACTTTCTTGTTCCATTTCTTGCATCTGAAGTCAAAAATAAATTAAATGAATTTTAAAATTACTAAATTTTTTTTTTAATTTAATGTAGATATAACTACAGTTTATAAGCCTCTCTGTGAAAACAAACAAATGTGAATAACATTCAATCATGAGTTCTGGAAGCCATAAACAACAACAACAGCAAAAGAAAAGAAACATGAAGAATCTTTAACCATACCAAAAGAGAGGCCTCCTCTAAATTCTTTTCAACTTGTCTCTTGGCATTTTTCTTCTCCTCTGTAAATAAAAACGTCAATATAAATGTTTCATAAAAAAAATATGGAATCTACAAATGAAATAAGACAGAGCTATTAAAGTATTGGACAGAATGTTGGTACCACAACATCCAGTCCGAAATAAATGAGGTTGTGTAGGTGTCACGACAAAAAAACACACAGTCCACGCTGTAATGTGGCCGTGTAGGTAACACAGTAAAAACCTCCCAGTCCACACTGTAAACGTGGTTGGTGTTAGGAAGGGCATCCAGCCGTAGAAAACCCACCAGACAGTCCTATACAAGCAAGACAACCAACCTTGCCTCAAGTGGGAAAATTCCCGTCCAAACCTATGCAAGCGTGGAAGATGGACGTTAAACGATGATGATGATGAATGCTTGGTGGTATTTGTTCTGGATCTCAGAATTCAAATCCCGCTGAGGTTAAATTTATCCTTCATTCTTTCATACTAGGGTTGATTGCTCTCTCTCTCATTCCCACTCTCTATTTCTCTGTAAGAAAATAGCTTCATTCAGAGCTGGAAAGGGATAGGCTACACCATGTTTTAAATGCCATATATCAATAAAGTTCCCCTACAACTCCATAAAAAGTTAAAGACACAGAGATGGATAAATGAAATGAAATTTACAACTCACGCCTATGTAAATTTAGCTAGCCTCTTACAAGGTTATATCTTGTAGGAGGTTTCTCAGGTGTTGAAATGATAGGGGCCTCAGTCCTATCATGAAAAAGCAACATGAAATGTAACATCTTGGTCATGAACAGAACATACTGCCCTGTACAGGAATCAAACCTTAAAATCACAAGTCAAACATCCTAACTACTAAGCCACATAACAAATTTATAAATGATTAACTTAGGAAATAAATAAAATATTTAGAGACTTATTACTTCTTGTTGGGTTTAGTCAGTAGACAGCAGACATGTTGGAGCACTGGAGTGTATATATATATATATATATATATATATATATATATGATAATAATAATAATAATAATACAAGGATGATTGGTTAAGCCTTCGTTATGTTTATTTGTTGGTGATGCACGTTTCACTATCGATCAGCTCATGGTTCGATCTGTATTGATCTGGCCCTCAGGGTCGGGCCAGATCGAACCTTGAGCTGATCGATAGCAAAATGTGCGTCAGCAACCAATAAGCCAATAACGAAGGCTTAACCAATCGTCCTTGTATTATTATATGACACTCTGTCTAGCTCGATACTGACGTGAACCTAAACATCGAGTGTTCACCTGGGTGAACCTACAGTAACTTCACATTACACTCCCTGGATATATATCATCATCATCATCATTTCATTTTACGTCCGCTTTTTCCCTGCTTGCAAGGGTGGGGCGGGAACTGATTCTGGCTTGATTTCTACAGCTGGATGCCCTTCCTAACACCAACCTCATTTACAGTGAGTGCTGGGTGCTTTTTTGTCGTGGCACCTGCACGACCACTTTGCAGTGGAATGATATGGACCCCAATCCCTATCATCTCATTTCTACAGCTGAGTAAACTGGAGCAATGTGAAATAAGTGTCTTGCTCAAGGAAACAACACATCACCCGGTCTGAGAATTGAACTCACAACCTTTCGATTGCAAGGCCAATGCTCTAACCACTAAGCCATGTGCCTCCTATATATATATATATATACACCAGTGCACTCTGTAGAGTTGTAGTGCTAGTGTCATGATAAAATGTACCCAGTACACTGTAATGTGCTTGCCAATCAAATGGAGATGTTATAATGTAGAGAGGACTCTTCAGTCAGGCCATGCATATATCAACCTCTCTAGTACACTCTGTAAAATGGTAGTGTTGATGTCATAAAATGTACCTAGTACATTATGTAAAGTGGTAGAGCTGATGTCATAAAATGTGCTCAGTACACTCTGCAAAGTGATAGAGCTGATGTCACCATAAAATGTACCCAGTACACTCTGTAATGGTAGTACTGGTGTCATCATGAAATGTACCCAGTACACTCTGTAAAGTGGTAGAGCTAGTGCCACGATAAAATGCCCTCACCCCCCAGGCCCGGTATAGTCTATAAGGCAGTTGCCAAAGAAATCCTGCCAAATATGGAATGTATGAGCAAGACGAGACCTCTCTGACTTGTCTAGCCTCATACCTTGACAACCCATCCAACTGATGATGGTTTATGTCCCGAAAGTGATGTAATAGGTGGACTAAACACCCTTGAAGGCAATGCCCCAGCATGGCTGCACTCAAATGACAGAGAGATCACTAGAAATTCGCCAACACTACACCTGATATTCCCCTTCCATACATGCACGCATATATCTGTGTGTGTATATGATGACTCATACATTGTGCACTTTGCTGACACTTGTACATTATTCTATGTACTATACATGCGTTGTAATGCACCTCAGTTGTAGTGCACCTGAGCACTGTACACAATAATTTCATTATTATTATTATTATTATAGTATAGTAAAATATGTTGCACTTTAATTCAATAGAAACAGAAAAATGGAATGATGGACCACAATGTATTATATAAATATATATATAACAATATATATGTATATATACATACATACACACAAATATATATACATACATACATACACACACACATATATATATATATATGTATATACATACATACATACACAAATATATATATATATACATACAAAGAATTTGTCAACTCTTATTAATGGTCAGTCCACTTCTACGAAATGTAATGTAAAAATAACATTTTCTTCTTGTCTCCCCACCCTTCGGTTCATTCATCCATATATCTATAATCGCCCAGAATCCAAATCCTACTTCTTAATTGCTATTCTATAATTCTGTCTGACTGTTCTAAATAATCTTCTCCTCGCTAACTACCCCATACTCCTCCCGTCCGCCCCCACTCTCCACCTTTATTATTTGGACCAATCACAAGTCAACGGCCTATGCTATCACTTCTGGTTGCTTTTCGATATGATGGATGGACTAAGGAATTTCTGGAGAGTCTGAAGAATCTGGACACTCGAAGACAATGCCAAAGATAACGACATTCACCTCATGCTGCCGGACGAACGGGCAAGGACCCCTCCTCTTTGTTGCGGCCGCGGATGGCCAACATAACCCCAACCCCATCCCCCTCACCGCGCCCCACCCACCAAACGCAATCCAAAACTTCAGAGTTGGTACCATGAATGTAGGCACCTTAAAAGGCCACTCTAACGAGGTTGTAGAAATGCTTGGACGTAAGGAGGTTGATGTTTGCTGTATCCAAGAGACTAGGTGGAGGGGCAGGTCTGCTAGATTCATTGTGGGTAAAAAACGATGCTATAAGCTTTTCTGGGTGGGGTAGGAATCATGTTAGCAGAAAAATGGGTGGATAAGATAATAGACGTAAATAGAGTGAATTACAGAATAATTAAAATAAGACTTGTTCTAAATAGAACTACTGTGACAGTAATATCTGCGTACGCGCCCCAATCTGGACTGCCTGGCGCTATAAAAGACAGATTCTATGAGACACTGATGCTCACTACCTCCCAAATAACCGACAGTGACTATATAATTATTGCTGGCCATCTAAATGGTCACGTTGGACAATATTGTGACGGCCATGACAGAATCCACGGAGGCTATGGGTTTGGTACTAGAAATGAGGAAGGCTCCAGAATCCTGGAATACTGTGACGCAAATAACCTAACTATCTGTAACACTAACTTCAAAAAACGAGACAATCACTTGATCACCTACAGATCAGGGGAACATACCAGCCAGGTAGATTATATCCTTACCAGAAGACGTGACAGAGTGTCTGTTGTAAACACTAAATCTCTCCCCCATGTAGAATGCACCTCCCAACATAGACTGATAATTAGCGACCTCATAGTCAGGACAAGACGTACTCGACAGCAGAAGAGGACTATCCTCAGGAGAAAAATATGGAAGCTAAAGGACCCCACAGCCAGAAATAAATTTAAAAGCATATTACTTGATGCTTTCGACAGTAAGGAAGAGCATTTAGAGTCGTACAATATAGAGGAACAGTGGGAATTCCTGAAAGCAAACCTGCTGATGGCGGCAGACAAAGTCTGTGGCTGGAGCAGGCCTATAGGCAGGAGGAGAGTAACATGGTGATGGAACAGTAAGGTGGAGGAGTCAATTAAGGCCAAAAAGCAGGCTTGGAAAGTATGGCGGGATGGGGGAAGTAGAGAAGACTATCAAGTGGCCAGGAGGGAAGCTAGGAGACAAGTGTTCAGGATTGCTAGGCAATGTGTCAAGGAAAACCGTGATATTGTCGGGGAGAAGTGTGTCCTTAATGATGATGGTATACTTGCCATCACTGACGCTGATAAGAAGGTAGCTTGGCAGTGTCACTACGAAAGGCTACTAAATGAGGAGAATAAATGGGAGAAAGACAGTCTCCCCCACATCGACCCAATAGAGGGACCAGCAGTGTTAGTCGAAGGTAGTATAATAAGTAAGGCAATCAAAGATATGAAGACGGGTAAGGCGGCTGGGCCTTCGGAAATAGTTGCTGAAATGCTGAAAGCTTCTGGAACGGTGGGACACACCATGGTCACCCGGATAGTAAACCAAGTCATACAGAATGGGGTTGTTCTGAAGGACTGGCGTAGCAGCATCATCATTAACTGCTACAAGGGTAAAGGAGATGCCCTAGATAGGAGTAACTATAGAGGCATTAAATTAATCGACCAGGTCATGAAGGTCACAGAAAAAGTAATAGCGCAACTAATCAGAGAGAGAATTGATCTAGATGAAATGCAGTTCGAGTTTGTGTCAGGTAAAAGTACCACAGACGCTCTTTACATTGTACGACAACTACAGAAGTACCTAGCTAAAAGTAAACCCCTATACTTAGCTTTTGTTGACTTGGAGAAAGCCTTCGACAGAGTCCCCCGTTCCATTATCTGGTGGGCTCTTAGAAAACTAGGTGTTGATGAATGGCTTGTGAGAGCTATACAAGCCATGTATCAAGGTTAGAATTAACAACGAATATAGTGAAGAGTTTAGCGTAAAAGTTGGTGTTCATCAGGGCTCCATTCTTAGCCCCCTACTATTTATTATTGCCCTTCAGGCTATAACAGTGGAGTTCAAGACCGGCTGCCCATGGGAACTCCTATACGCAGATGATTTAACGCTCATAGCTGAATCAATGGCCGAACTAGAGAAGAAATTCCAAACATGGAAGCATGGCCTAGAATCAAAAGACCTTAAAATTAACCTGTCTAAGACTAAAGTTCTAGTTTGTAGGAAGGAAAATAGGGCGCCGGTCCCATCCGGGAAATGGCCATGCTCAGTGTGTAGGAAAGGAGTAGGTAGAAACTCCATTTTATGTCCCAAATGCAAAGTATGGGTACATAAAAGATGTAGTGGGATCACAGGTAAGCTAAATAAGAACATAGATTTTATATGTGGCCGGTGCTCTAGTGCAATAAGTAGCAGCAAGTGCCCACAAAATACTAGCTCATTCCATTGCACAGATGGTTCTATAGAAATAGTGGACAGCTTCCGTTACCTGGGTGACAAAATCAGCAGTGGGGGAGGGTGCTCTGAAAGTACAGTAGCTAGAGTCAGAACTGGATGGAAAAAGTTCAGAGAGCTTATACCACTATTAGCCGCTAAAGGGTTCTCCCTAAAAATGAAAGGCAGGCTGTATGATGCCTGCATACGAACAGCAATGTTGCATGGCAGTGAGAGCTGGGCATTGTGTGCAGAGGATATACGCAGACTGGAGAGGAACGAAGCTTGCATGCTCCGCTGGATGTGTAATAGTAATATACGTGAACGGCAAAGCATAAACGAACTAAGGGAAAAATTAGAAATAAGAGGGATCAGATGTTGTTTACTCGCGAGAAGACTACGTTGGTATGGTCACGTGATGCGCATGAAAGACGACAGCTGTATAAAAAAGTGCAGGGCAATAAAAATAGACGGTAGCCACGGAGTAGGCAGATCCAGAAAAACCTGGGACGACTTGATAAATTCAGACCTCACACACTTACACCTCCCCAAGACAATGTCACTGGACCGAGATCTTTGGCGCTACACAGTAATAGAAAAGACCCACCTTACATAAGTACAAAGTGAAACCTACTACAGTCAGTAGGCACCTCTAACAAAATACACCCCCATCCCACTACCCCCAACCCATCCACACCACCCCTTTCAATGTAAAGTTATTTTGGTACCACAACATCCAGCCCGAAACAAATGAGGTTGTGTAGGTGTCACGACAAAAAAACACACAGTCCACACTGTAATGTGGCCGTGTAGGTAACACGGTAAAAAACCTCCCAGTTCCACACTGTAAATGTGGTTGGTGTTAGGAAGGGCATCCAGCCGTAGAAAACCCGCCAGACAACCACTCTTGCCTCAAGTGGGAAAACTCCCGTCCAAACCCATGCAAGCGTGGAATATGGACGTTAAACGATGATGATGTTGATGATGATGAAAGAAGGGTTTCTCCCTGCGTACGAAAGGCCAGTTATATGATGCCTGTATGAGATGCGCAATGCTGCATGGTAGTGAGACATGGGCAGCAACTACAGAGGATATGCAATGGGTGGAGAGAAATGAAGCAAGCATACTCCGTTGGATGTGCAATGTCAATGTGCGTGAACGACCAAGCATAGATGAGTTGAGAGAGAAACTGTGAATAAGAGGGATAAGTTCTGGTGTGCAGAAGAGAAGATTGAGATGGTATGGACATGTGATGCGCATGGAGGATGACCGCCGGGTAAAGAAGTGCCAAGAAATCCCAGTAGAAGGAAGACCACAAAAAACACTGGCGGAGGTGGTGAGAGCAGACCTCAGATCGCTGAAGCTCTCGGAGGAGATGACAAAGGACCGTGACAAGTGGAGAGATGCTGTGCTGAATAGGACACGCCCCACCCTTGCAAGCAGGGAAAAGCGGACGTAAAATGATGATGATGATGATATATACATGGACTGTACCCCTTGATAAGTTCAACTAGATTCCCGCCGTTCTAATACTGGTCGCTTAGTTCAGATTTAGCTGTCGAAACGGCCGGAGCTCAGCCAGTCGGTGTCCTGATTCTTTTCCTATATATATATATATATATATATATATATACATGCACACTAATATTTATATTATATTTCTCTATATATATATAAAATTCTTTGTCTCTCAGTCAAGTGTGAGTGAGTATACATACATTTCTGTGACAACTGACATAACACGCAGGTGGGTGAAACTGTTTGTATGAATGTATGTCTGAATATTGTTTACCATGGTGTGAGTGAATATCTGTTTGTGTGTGTCAGTCTTCGTATGCGTATGTGTGATAATTTTTATTTTCATTTGGATTAAAACAATATAACACTTTATCTAAAACTACTATAGACAACTAAGTAAACAAGACACCGACTACGATGTCACATTTTGTATATGAATGTGTGTGTGTGTGTGCGTTCGTTAGGTATGTTATTAAACACACATCTACATATACATATGTTACGACTGACAAAAAAAAATGAGGTGAAAAGCTGTGTGTGTTTGCATGAATGTATGTCTGTGTGTGTGTGTGTCTTAGTATATGTATGTGAGTATGTGTGTGTGAGTATGTATGTTGACTGACATAACGAATAGCTGGAAGTGAAACTCTTAACCAAAAAAAATGTGAAAATCTATGCCTATGTTTGCATGAATATATGTCTGCCTTAGTGTACGTGTGTCGACTGACAATGAAACAACACATTTACCCTTAAATTAACATTTAATGCATGTGCTTAATATATATAGAAATTGATAACAGGTGGATTGTTCCATATAGTCCAATATTATGCAAAATTTTCAATGCGCACAGAATGTGGAATTTTGCAATTCTGTCAAATCAATAAGTATATAAATAAGGGATGTGATTGGGCAAAAAGATATAGATAAAAATGATGAGGTAACATGTTACCAAATGGCTCGATATATTAGCAACAATTCACGAAAGGTATCCAACAGCAGTTCATTTAGAAAACGGGCAGCATGTAATCTTTAATCATGAAAATCCCCAGTAGCTTATGCAGCAAAAGCAAACTCCTCCAGAAACAACATTTACTGCTTTCTTTAAACTTTGTCATCAGGGCTCGCCTATGTAATGGAACTCGCTTAATTGTTACTTCCATGAAGCCTCATGTCCTAGAGGCAACAATCATAACACAAATGTCACAAAGGAGAAAATGTCTTTATTACAAAAATTCCTCTCATACCTACAGATGTTCTATTTGAATTTAAGAGGCTTCAGTTTCCAGTCAAACTAAGTTTTGGTATTTCAATTAACAAATCTCAAAGTAGTTGGACTACTCAAAGTAGCTGGACTTGATCTCTCTACTACATGCTTCTCCCACAGCCAAACTCTATGTTGGTTGCTCACGAGTTGGAAGCAGCAACAATTTATTCATTTGGACACCAACAAAAAATTACACAATGAATATTGTTTACCCTGAGGTACTTGAAGATTGACAGATTTTCAGTTCTAAATTCTATTATTACAATTTGGATATTTTTTAATAAAATATTTTGAAATAATTATAAGGAAAAAAATATATCTTCATATTTATTGTTTACTAATCTGAATAAGAACAGCAGTAACAAGGGCAATGCCAGGTCATTCAGCTAGTGTGTGTGTGTGTATATATATATATATATATATATATATATATAAATGAAGGGTATAGAAAGTATATAACAATATAAATATTTGTGTGTCTCTATGTATATATATATATACATACACACAAATATTTATTTATATATATATATATATGTGTGTGTGTGTGTGTATATATATATATATAAATAAATATTTGTGTGTATGTATATATATATAGAGACACAAATATTTATATTGTTATATACACGTATATATAAATATTTGTGTGTATGTATATATATATAGACACAAATATTTATATTGTTATATACACGTATATATAAATATTTGTGTGTGTATGTGTATATATATATATATATATATAAAAATATTTGTGCATGTGTATGTTTGTGTGTATATATACATAAATATGTGTGTGTATATATAAATATTTGTGTGTGTGTGTATATATTTATATGCGTGTATATATATACACACATTTATATGCGTGTGTTTATATATATATACACATTTATATGCGTGTATATATATATATATATATTTATATATATATACACATATGCGTGTATATATACATATACATTTATATATATATATATCACATGGCTTAGTGGTTAGAGCATTGGCCTTGCAATCGAAAGGTTGTGAGTTCAATTCTCAGACCGGGTGATGTGTTGTTTCCTTGAGCAAGACACTTTATTTCACATTGCTCCAGTTTACTCAGCTGTAGAAATGAGATGATAGGACTGGGGTCCCTATCATTCCACTGCAAAGTGGTCGTGGAGGTGCCACGACAAAAAAGCACCCAGCACTCACTGTAAATGAGGTTGGTGTTAGGAAGGGCATCCAGCTGTAGAAATCAAGCCAGAATCAGTTCCCGTCCCACCCTTGCAAGCAGGGAAAAGTGGACGTAAAATGAAATGATGATGAAATGATGATACACATATTTATAAGCGTGTGTATATATACGAGGTGTGTCAGAAAAGTTCCAGGACTGATGTCACAAATGATTTATTTCAAACCCAAACTTCACACTAAGAGTTTTCTCCTTCAAAGTAATCCCCCTGGAGTATATAACTGTAATCTTAGCTCTCTGCAGCGATCAAACTTTTTTCTTCATAATTTTATATACATGTCCTCTGTTTCAGGTCGTCAAGTAATGAGCACAGAGCAACGAACAAACTTGAAGTTTCTGGTACGGTTGGGGAAAACTCCGCTGCAGCAAGTGTATGGAGATGAGACGATGTCACGCTCACTTGTTTTTGAGTGCTGCAAGAGGTTTAAAGAAGGACGCAAGGACGTGGAAGATGATCCCAGTAGCAGAAGGCCCTCAACAAGCAGGACTAAGGTCAACGTTGAGCACATCAAGCAGATGGTGTGAAGTGATCGCTGGTTGACTGTTCGACTGATGGCAAATGAGCTAGGCATGAATCGAGACAGCGTCTGGAAGATTCTCACTGAAGATTTGGACATGCGGAAAGTCTGCGCAAAGATGGTGCCAAAACTGCTGAACGATGACCAGAAGGGTCGACGCATTGCAAGTGTGCCAGGACATCCTCGAATCTCTTGAAACCGAACCAGACATGCTAGAGACAGTCATCACCGATGATGAGTCATGGATCTTCGAGTACGACCCGGAGGGGACCCGTTTTGAAGATGTGGACGACATCAAAAAGGCCATGACGACGGAACTGCGGAGGATCCCGGAAGAATACTTCCAGGAGTGCATGCAAGCGTGGCAGAAAAGGATGGTAAAGTTCATTAGACTCTAGGGGGATTACTTTGAAGGAGAAAACTCTTAGTGTGAAGTTTGGGTTTGAAATAAATCTTTTGTGACATCAGTCCTGGAACTTTTCTGACACACCTGTATATGTATATATATATATATATATGTAGGTGAGGAATATTGTAGAACAATAAAACTATGCATATATCAGATAAGTAGCACTCAACAGTTGGTAGAACTGGAGTATATATTAAAGAAGAAATTAAAAGATGGTTAAAGAAGTTCCATATATTTTATTATGCGCATTTCGAAAACAACATCATCCTGGGACAAAAATTGTGTTCTCATCTGATAAAATAAGGTAACATGATATGAGGCCTAAAATATATATATATATGTATACACATGATATGAGGCCTAACAAATATATATATATATATACATACATACAAATGATATGAGGCCTAAAAAAAAAATATATATATATATACACACACACACCTACCACTGTCGCATTGTCACATGATTGAAGGCGGGCGTGAGGAACCATAAACAATACACACATGACAAGACTGTAAAATACACAACGAAGTCACATGTATTTTATATGGACGTGAATATAATAGACAGTACGAGGAGCAATAAAGATGATCTACTTTGAAAAGGCTACTATATATGTATATTTTTATTTCGTTATATTATACACATGATAGTTGAGAGTTCAAACCTCATCTGTGTTAACTTTCTGGTGGCATTTTTTCGTGACCATATTTCTAATTAAAAATCCTGCCTATGATTTTCAAATAATTTTGAAAATAATCAAGAAGCCCGTGTTTTAAACATAATCTGACAGCGGTTCTTACATAAAATTATGATGGAAGGTTTTTAAATATATCTATATATAAATGTAATCTGAGTTTTTCGAATATTAATAATTGTTTCTACTTTAGGCACAAGGCCAGCAATTACCCAGTGCATTACTGGTACTTTATTTTATCGACCCCGTAAGGATGAAAGGCAAAGTCAACCTCGGCGGGATTTGAACTCAGATCATTAAAAATAACATTCGATTCGTTTGCAATTATGCAAACAAGCCTCATTTTTAAAGCATGTTTACATGCCAACATAAGAGCAAGAATGAGGGGCTCATTCTACTGACATGGCTTTAAAATGAGGCTTGTTTGCATAATTGCAAACGAATCGAATATTATTATTAACATTCGAAAAACCCAGATTACATTTATTGTATTCAGCCATGTAGAGCGAAAATTTCTTTTATATATATATATATATATATATATATATATATATATATAAATACACACACACATATACACTTTAATATAAACACAATTATATCATAAAACCAAGAAAGGTTTCAAATGGTTTAGTATGAAAACTAACCGCCGATCAATAATTTCATTTTACTTTCATTTAAATCAATTACAATAATGTTCTTTCATGTCTTATTTAAACATTATCAAACACAATTTAATTTAAAACATTTTCTTTTACCAATAAATAAATCATTCAGAATCTATATATATTGGTGGGTTGTATTTGAGGAGATTCCTAGCAATAGTTAATTGTATTTGTTATATGTGTTTATATTTTCATTATAAAAGGATTATGAACAAATTGTAATATTATTTATGTATATATTTAAAACTTGATAAAATGAATAGCTATATTCCAGTATAAAATGTTTGCAGATACGTGTAAAAGAGATAAAGTTGTGACTATACATGTAGAGTTATTTTACAACCAGCCACTGTTCATTACATTTTATTATATTAGGAAAGTACCAGTAATGCACTGGATTTTTTGCTGGCCTTGTGCCAAAAGTAGAAACAATTATATTAGGTACGGCAATTGATGCCTTCTTAAAACGAACGACCTCCCATAGTCTGTTTTTTTCTTTGTTACCATAAGTAAGATAATTACCAATACAACACTTTTATTAGAATGCTGTTGAAGTATGTTTAAATTCGGTGGGGGGTGGGGGCACCCTGTATATATTAGCGAGGCTAAGGTACTTAAATAGTCAAGCACCCGTCACGAGGAGCATCACCTGTTATTTCAGTAAAGTTAACCGGCCACAATGATAAGAATACCTCCTGCCCCACTATTTAGTTTAACTCTCAACTTACCCAAAATTTCTGGGAAGGTGCCGTACTTCACCACCGCTCACACTGTCTAAAATCTATGCTAAGACTGCAATGGTTCCCAACCTTTTCTTTCTCTCAATGATCCCTTATATTTAAATTAATATTCCCATCGACACACTCCGCTGCAAGATGCTTCTACGGTGACGTGAGAAGAACCAAGAGACATGTTTATATCTAGAAAAGAACGAATATACCTAATAGTATATGTATATTATATTTATACAAAGTGTTTGACAATTTGACCCCTAATTCTTACTTTCGGACCCCCAGCTTTGGAATCGGTGAAGTAAACTGTTGGCCGTGTGTCTAATAAACAGAAATTTATCAGCGAAGTTAAGCAAGTTGACTCAGCAAACTAGTTTTAATGACGGGGGTGACGGGGGATGTGTGTTCGATATCAAACACCTTGGCACATTTCACTAAAATCCTTTATGCCCCTCAAACAACCACCATAGTTTAATTTCACATTATCGGAAATACTCCACCATTAAAATTTGGAGCTATGGTTGCCGATATAAGAAAAAAAAATTATAAATCGTAAAAGAAATCAGTTGTTATGTCGGCACAAAAGCGACTATAATCACCACCGGTTTCAAATTTAGGCATAAGGCCAGAATTTTTATTGACCCCCCCCCCCCCTCCCACTCCACAGTATTTTACTGGTACTTTATACTATCGAACCGAGAAGTATAAAAGGTAGAGCTGGAGCAAATACAAACAAAGAATTTTGGCCGATGCTCCATCGATTCTGCCAATCCACTGTCGCCTTAAGTTAAAAATAATACTAATATTATTACAGAAATTTATTACGATCACACACTGTATGTGTGATCGTAATAAATTTATATATATATATATTTGAGTTCAAATCCCGCTGAGGTAAACTTTGCCTTTCATCCTAACGGGGTCGATAAAATAAAGTACCAGTAATGCACTGGGTTATTGCTGGCCTTGTGCCAAAAGTAGAAACAATTATATATATATATATATATATATATATATATGAAAATGTATGACCCCGACGGCAGAGCTCAAGCGGTTTCGACGGCTATTTCTGGACTATATATATATATAAACGGAGAAAGCTGTTAGCGCTACTCCGACCAATTTCCAACTCACTCAACAAACAGGAAATACCGGAGTATATTCCCAATTAAACGTTTGGGGTGCTAACTATATTGTATTGTGTGGATAATTGGCT
The DNA here is from genome assembly GCA_964016885.1 of Eledone cirrhosa. Classification (NCBI taxonomy): domain Eukaryota; kingdom Metazoa; phylum Mollusca; class Cephalopoda; order Octopoda; family Eledonidae; genus Eledone; species Eledone cirrhosa. The sequence continues at coordinate 26,203,423 of OZ024754.1, read as the reverse complement.
GTATTATATTATATATATATACGATGTTTGAGTTAGAACATTTTATTAATTAGTAATATATTACATTACAATCTTTCTACTTCTATTTCGAGAAGATTATTGTTAAATAAATGTTATCTGATAAATTTCATTTATCCTTGGTTCTTATATTTACAAAAAAAAAGTTCGTGAAAAATGTGTTTATTTACATCGAGAACGGGAAAATTTAAGTTTGCATAAACAAGATGGGGAAATGGACCAGATTGCGTTATAAATATACAGTAGAATATAAATATAAGGTAGAAGGTAAAACTTACCACCGTATAATACAGGTATATCATTGTGAATATATTTCTTTAATTGTTCCAAAACAAGATTTAAATCGTCTTCCAGCGACTCAAACTTCTCCGACGACATTTTTGATGTTGTTGGCAATAAAGAAGAGAGTTCTTCTACATAAAGGGAGATAACTGATTTTCCTGGCCGGTTCCTCCCTCTTTCTCCGGTATATTGAACCTCTGCGTCTGTCATTCTTAAAACTTTTCATTACCAAGGACCCATTTTATCTACAAATCCACGATTAAAAAAAACTAACATAGTAAATAATATATATAACAGAATAAACCAAAATATAGTTTTATTTTATTCTTGTTCAGGTAAATTACATTTCCTAATGTTTGCTATCAAAGACCTATAAGTACATTTTATTTTATATATATCATGTGAGAGTTTTTGTCCGGTAGCAGTAGGAATTTATTCAACAGGATTTTGTCCGTATCCCAGTATTTACGGCATATAAATCTACTTCATGCATAATACAACCCTTGGCTTGTTTTTTTGTTTTTTTTGCGACCGTAGCTTTTTAGCAAAACAACTTTTGCAAATTAGTATCAGTAATTAAACAGATTATTATTTATGTGAATTGGCAGTATCGGTAGCGCGTTAGACACCATGCTTTGCAGCATTGAGTTATGACCCTTTACATTCTGAGTTCAAATCCAGCCAAGGTTAACTTTGCCTTTCATCCTTACGGGGTCGATAAAATAAAGTACCAGTAATGAACTGAAGTAATTGCTGTGCCAAAAGTAGAAACAATTATTTATTTCACCCTAGGCGGGTGATCTTGTGGTTAAGGTATTCAACTCAAGATCGTAAGATAGTGAGTTCGATTCCAGGTGCGTTGCTATGTCCTTGTCTACTCAGCTGGCAAAAATAAGTTGCACCTGTGATTCGAAGGGCCAGCCTTGTCACATTCTATGTCACGCTGAATCTCCTCGAGAACTACGCTGTGTGTACGCATATTTGTGGAATGCTCAACCACTTGCAGGTTGTTCTGTTGATCGTATCAATTGGAACACTCGTCGTCGCAACCAACGGAGTGCCGTTGTCGCTATTTCACCCTATACAGAAACTTTTATTGTTAAATTACATTGCATCAGAGAGAGAAGCCTAGGTTTGATCCAACTGCGTGGCATCTTAGGCAAGTGTCTTTATCACATTCTTCAGTCGACACACGTTTACCAGTGAAAATTGGGTAGACAGTAGCTGTACGGAAGCCCATCGGATTATCTATATCTCAGGTCCAGGCTTGGTACATATTGTATCTTACTGATTCTGTTAGGGAATTACGTATCTCAGGAATACTCAACCACTTATACGTTAGTTCATGAGTTTGACGTTCAGCTGGTCGAATGCTCATCATTGAAACCGACGGAGTACCAATCATTTTATTTAATCTGGTCGTGACATTTACGTGTTGTAGAAATGGAAGGTACCTACATCGGTTTCCATAGATTGGAGTCTCAATATGTAAACTAACGACTAATTCTGGTTTTAAAAAAAAAAATTTTTTTAAATCAATGGAAACAACCTAGAAAATTTAGCGATTTTCGAAACTCCCCCGCTTATTCCACCCCATATTATTTGGGAGCCTATAGTAGGCGTTAACCAATATATACATTTAGAAAGTAATGTGGTGGTGGGTGCATTGAGGCTTAAGGATAACAAACATTGTATTTGTGACATTCCCTTATTTTGGAGAGTGTATAAAAGATTGTATTATACTGTAGGCTGTGTGGAGGGGAGGGGGATATGAGGTATTCGGTTATTTTTAACAAAATTTACAGTGTCGGACAAAATACATTTACAATTGTCGAGATAAACACTACAGTTGAGTGAACTGGAGCAACGTGAAATTTTTATTAATGTTTTTGTCTATGCCTTATTATTTTAATTTAAACTATAAGATGAACGTATTTTAAATATCAAAGAGTAAAAGAAAATTCAGCGAAATAATCCACACTGACAGACAGTCAGAATTTTAAAATTAGCAGATCATAGGGCCATTTCAGTACTTTCTACGCTCATGTTTTAGTTCTAATGTGATTCTAGAATGTACATTAAATTCCCATTTGACTGGGGCCACTGTCATCCGAGGCTGGTTGGTGGGAACCTGCAGGGATTTAGTACACAAGAGATTATCAAAATTTTAAGAATATACAATTATGGTTTCTCGAATATTACAACTTAGGTGGTAACGAGGTGGCGGAGGGGGTACTGTCATCTGTAGATAAGGTCTTCTTTTCACCTAAACTCAAGACTGAATATTTTCTTTAGTTGGAAATTATTTAATGCATATATATATAATTGTTTCTACTTTAGGCACAAGGCCAGCAATTACCCAGTGCATTACTGGTACTTTATTTTATCGACCCCGTAAGGATGAAAGGCAAAGTCAACCTCAGCGGGATTTGAACTCAGATCGTAAAGGGACGTAACTATGCTGGAAAGCATGGCATCCGACCCTCTACCGATACTGCCAATCCAATGCACATATATATAATGTGGGGTTTTAGTCAGATTTATAAAATCGGATATTTTATTGAATATGGACGTACCCCCCCCCCCCCCGAAACTTTACAAAGGGGAACAACTCTGGGCTACTTTATTTTCATGTAATATCGAAGTTTTTAAAAATTGATTGTGATATCCGATTTTATAAATCTGACGAAAACCACATATATTTATTTACACATACACGCACGTAGCCGATCTCACAGAGTTTTACGAAGCGCTGAGATAAAGAAAATATGAAGCACGAAGATGCTATAAATAGGGTGAAGACCTTTAAAGTTGCCATCGGCCGTTACATTTTGGTTTTTGCCTGTAAAATGTCCAGCGATTCTTTCCCGAGACATTCTAATCACATGCCATAGTATCGGAGCTATGATCTCTCAATTAGGAGAAATAGCAGGCTTTCAAACAAGAGTTGAACAGGACATTACAGACCAGGTCAGTATTTAGTCAGTGACCGATTAATCACATTTTTATCCTGGCTCCAACACTAGAAATGATGTTTTTCCTTAACACGGCTTGAGTCCTTTCAACATGGTTTTTTGATATTTTGATGCTCTTCCAAATGCCATGCTAGCATGGTAAGTGGATATTAAACGATGATGATGAAGGATGCATTTTATTGTGATAACAGAGGTGTTGCCGTGCCCAAGAGTCCTCGACCCTTCATTTCACAAAGTTCTACAGCTGGATGCCCTTCACAAAACATGCTTTCAAATCAAAGAAAATATAAAATAAAAAATAAAGTAGCATTTTGTCTTTTTAAAATTTTATTTTAAAAAAGTTTTTACAGACATCTAAGACAACTTGCAGCTAAGGTATATATCAAACACAAAAAAGGTGAGGGAGATATTTTGCTATTTTTTTCTCACTATTAAAATTACAATTTGTAAAATAATAATAATAATGTTAAAAAATTTCTTTTGTTCACTCTGCTTTGCCACCTTTTAGTTTTATTTTTTTTATTATTATTATTTTGTTGAAGTTTGTAATGGCGCTTTTGAAAGTGACAGATACTGAAAACATGAAATGAAGAAATGCAGTCAGTACATTGAGCAAGTTTCCACAGAGGTAGAGGTTTAGAACAGTAAATACAGTCCAGGAGATGGATAGTGAGAGAAACTAAATATAAACTCATTAGATAGATAGCAAAACTCTCTTTTTTGTATGAGAACGACAAGACATTTCCAAGCAAAATTTAAAACGTGGCAGATTTAAATTAATACTGAGAGGATAGAAAGGGAAGACAGATGCAGAAAAAAGTGATTCCGTTTGGAAGTCAATCAGTCATAGAGGAAAGGAAATTGATTATGTATGCATGTTTGTATATATTAGTGTGTGTATGTATATGTATGTGTGCCAACAAACAGAGGGCTTACTGGTTCAGTTTATAATCAAGCATTGCCAGGGGTTGGTAATGAGCTGAAACTGAGATGACCCTTTGTTGGGACAAAATCATAGTAACATTTACTCTGCATTTTGAGTACTACTCCCTAGACTTCAAACCATGAATAATTCATATAAACATATATATATATATATATATATATATATACATAGCTATATCTATATACACACAAACTGCTAAGATACCTCTTAAATATGACAAAAACATTGACTAATAAATGTATGGAAGCATGTCAGAATTATTTTACCACCCAATTTTAGTGGAGACGGCTAAGATGTATATTGAACAGTTTTGACGAATGAGGTATGAAGGAAAATGTACAAGAAGCTAAACTGATAACAGGTTCCAATCACAGCTATTTTGAAATTCAATGTTTAATAGTTTAAATGAAGTAAAATAATAATAGTAGTTTCTACTTTAAGCACAAGGCCATCAATTTGAAAGGAAAGGAAAAGTCGATTAAATCGACCCTAGTGCTTATTGGTACTTTATTTTATCAACCCCCGTAAGGATGAAAGGCAAAGTTAATCCCAGCTGGATTTGAAATCAGAACGTAAAGGGTCGTAACTCTGCCAATCCACTGTTGTAAATAAAACAGCCAGTTAATAAGTTTAGGTGTAAAATATCTTTTCAGAACAATTAACAGTAATTTTGATATAAGCTACACACAAAGCTAAATAATTTTTTATTTATTTCAAATGGTTGATGAATAAGTGCAGAAACTGTGGCAGACAAGCATTGATGCTGCAAATTTGTACACAATATTGAAAGACTAAATGTTACACCGATATAAATTAAAATGCATGACACTTAAGCACTCCTGAAAAGTTCTTAAAACCTAGCTAAAATTAAAGCGATTTGAATGTTTAGGAAATTATATATTAAAAAAACTTATTTATTGTAAAGATGTTGAGAGATAATGAGAAATAAAATAAAATTAGCTTTAAAAAAAATGACAATTTGTCCTCCCAAGATTTTAGATAAGTCTTAATAATTGTTTCTACTTTTTGCACAAGGCCAGCAATTACCCTGTGCATTACTGGTACTTTATTTTATCGACCCCTGTAAGGATGAAAGGCAAAGTTAACCTCGACGTGATTTGAACTCAGACCGTAATGGGACGTAACTATGCTAGAAAGCATTGTGTCCAACCCTCTACCGATACTGCCAATTCACCGCCCTAATAAGATGAGACTTAATGGAATCAGTCAAGAAACAACTCAAAACAATGGTTCTTTAAGCACACAAAACATTGGAAGATTATCTACAACTTAACCCTATAACAGTGGACTGACAATAAAAATTTTTTTTCAACAGCCAACCAAAATATGGAATCTTTTGTTTCTATTATTTGTTATTATATAAAATATAAGGAGTTGATCATCACATCAGGCCAAGGAAATTAGGTTTCCATGGGTGATTCTTTCGGTCACAACTCTTGACAGAAAGAAGCAAGATTTTCAACTAAGAGAACACACAAAGCTGGATCAGATACTGCAAAACACCCATCCCGTCTGACACTAAACAATTCCATCAATCCTGTCTCTGGACTGCTACTTTATCACCCCTGGAAAGGATAAAAAGGTAAAGTTGACTGTGGCAGGGTTCAACTCAAGATGCAGATCGTTGGAAGAAATGCAGGGACATTTAATCCAATCTGACACTCAGCCAATTCATCTTCATATCATACAGATAGACATTATACATGCTTATACTAAAGCAAGGGGAAGGGAGACAAAAATGTGTAGTAGGGTGGGCTGGGAAAAAAAAATCAATGACTGATGCAATCTGTGTAATGGTATGGTATGGATAAATGAAAAAAGTTGGATGAGAAAGAGATAAAAAGATATTTTGTTCATATTCAACACATTTGGGGAACAACACTTAATCTCAATGAAATCGTGATACTTAAAAATATGCTTTTATAGAAACAAACAAAAAATACAAAGTGAAGATGTTTTTATGTTGTTATTTTTTTTTCCTTTTCAAAGAACCACTATTATTATTATCATCATTATCATTAGTACCTATGATCTGAGAAAGGATTCATGTTTAAAAAAATATTGGACCTGTCTGTAAAAAACTCTGGTCGGGTAAGTTACCCTTTTTTGGAGAGCCCATCTGTTGTCGGCCACCACCTCCACCACCACCACCCATGTTGCCACCACCGCCGCCGCCACCCATTCCTTGGTAGTTATCTCCCCTATAACTATCCCCTCTATAGTTATTCTCCCTATAATTACCCTCCCTATAGTTGTTGTCCCTATAGTTGTTGTCCATACCAGGACCAGATCTTGATCGGTCATTATTGAAGTTGTTGTAGGAATGGTTCATGCCGTAACCCCCACCTCCTCCTCCACCACCCTGTTGTTGGCCATTGTAGTTATTGTAGCCACCACCACCACCACCACCACCACCCCCGCCGCCACCACCACCAGAGTTGTTCATTCCACCACCACCACCACCTCCTCCTCCTCCTCCCATCTCCTGACGGTCTCGCATCATTGAACCCATCTGCCGATTGCCACCACCCATGTTGTGGTGGTCCATTGAGTCCCCTTGCCTGTATGAATCACGTCCGACCCCCATTGGACCGGGACCCCTATTGCCAACCATATTGTCTCTCCTCATGGGTGGTTCCATTCCACCACGTGAAGATGGCATCTGGTCCCTGCCTGGAGCATCCATGCCCATTGACCTCATACCCATGTCCCGACCCATTGGAGCATCTCTCTTGAAGCCTCCTCCTCCTCCACCACCCATGTTGTCATTATTCTGATATGGAGAAGGTGGGTAGTCCCTAAAAAGAAACAAAAGGAGAAATCAGAAATAAATTGAGAGGATAACAGGTTAGATGAATAAATAGATATATATATATATACAGTTGTCCCCGGTATTCGTAGGAGGGTTATGTTCTTTCAACTCGTCCTTATTCTAGATACTATGGCCTCGGAACATCCCCTTCCCCATGCTAATCTGATCTAGGTACCGGAAGCTATTCCCCACTTCTATAGCACCCGCCTGCACTTGAAAAATGTGTCTATCAATGCGACTTCTACTGTCTAATTTCCCTGTACCTCTACTGCATACGTATTTCTCCCTACCTGTTAGTTTACCTGCTATCCCACTAATCTCTTGTGTACCCAAGATCTGCATTGTGTGCATTTTATAGAATTTATGCCAGTTCCTTTTCTGCATATCGAACATGGCCATTTCCGACGGAATCAGAGTTTTGTCCTCTTTTCTACTCATCAACATTTTTGTCTTAGCTAGGTTCACTCTCAGTCCTCTTGCTTCCAACTGCTGTTTCCATAGCCAAGTTTTGTACCCCTGTAATTGCTCCTCTCCAGAGCATCCCCTTTAACTTTATAGCAATTTATGAGAATACTGCTGCACCAGTCTTTGAGTATAACACCACCATATATAGCCTGATTGGTGCAACCAGTTTAGTGCCTACGTCCTCTGATGCCTTCAGCATCTCAGCAACTATTCCCGATAGTCCAGCAGCCATACCATTTTTCATTTCCCTAATTGCCTCTTGGACCCTATATTCGTCAATCTCAATAGCTGATCCCTCTGTCGGATCTACTGAGGGTAATTTCTCTCTCCCATTCGTTCTCCACATTCATCAGTCTCTCATAATGACATTTCCAGGCCTCCTTTTTCTGATCATTCGTGACACTATGTACACCGGCATCATTTATCTCCGCATTGACACACTGCCTTGCAATGTGGAACACTGCACGCCTCTGATCTTTCCATTGCAGAACATTGGCAAACCTCCTACTCTCAGCCTCGCTGAGTGCTAAGTACACCTGACGTCTAGCTTCTCTCTTGGTGGCTGTATATCCTTCTCTACTCCCACCCATTTTCCAAGCCTTTTATGCTAGTCTTTTGTCTCTAATGGCCTTATCTACAGTGCTGTTCCACCACCAGGTCACTGTCTGGTTGGAGCTCTGCTCCAGCCACAAGTTTCATCAGTAGACTGCAGTAAGTTGTCACGTAAGAAATTCCAGTTATTATCTATGTCATGTCTCTAAATCGTCTTCTTTTTCGTCATACACATCTTGAAGGGCTTTCCTAAATTTGTATTTTAGTGAAAGGTCTTTTAGCTTTCAGACCTTTCTTCTCCACACCTTCCTGTATGTCTCATTCCATCTCTTGCTTACTGAGATATCACTAACGACTAACCTATGCTGTGGGGTACATTCTTCCCCAGGGTATGCCTTGGTATTTGACACCATCTGCCTGTCCCGTTGCCTAACTAGTAAGAAAGTCAATCTGGCTTATGTGCTCGCCTGATTTGTAGGTTATTAGGTGGTTGACAGGTTTCTGAGAGTTAGTGTTGCAAATAGTCATTGTACTTGCATCACAAAATTCAAGAAGTCTCACTCCTTCATTTCTTGAACCGTAACCGTGCCCACCATGTACCCCAGTGTAACCATCCTGGAGCTGTCCAACATGACCATTGAAGTTCCTCGCTAGCATACCGATGTCTCCGTCCTCTGTCATTACGGTTGTTTGTAAAAGTTGCTCGTAAAAGCAATCTTTCTCTTCTTTGCCTAGGCCTGCTTGGGGAGCATAGGCAGAGAAGATTGTCAGTAGTCTCCTGCCTACAACTAATCTAAGCTTAATTATTCAATTACTAACTCAAACTACCTCTATTGTCTTATTGATCCATCTCTCAGGCAGGAAAATGCCTACTCCCCCTAACCCATCATCCTTACCTACCCAGAAAAGCTTATAGCTGCGACTAGTCACCTCTCCATCTCACCTCTTGCACACAGCATACATCCACATGCCTTCTCTCCAGCATCTCTACTATTTCAGCAGATCTACCTCTGAGAGTGCCAACATTAAGTGTTGCAACTCAGATGCGACGTCTTCATATTTTATTGTTCCTATATACTTGTTGCTGTGCTTATAATCGTTTTGGCATTGATACACTGGTTGGATGCCCTTCCGAACACCAGTGCCACTTTACAGCATGGGCCGGGTGCTTTTATTTGTGCCACCAGCACTAGAGAGGATGTCTTCCTGGACTCATGGGCCCTCTCTACCCCTCCATTTTACAGCATGGTCATAAAAAAAATATATATATACACGCACACACACACAGGTCATAAACAGACACACACTCACACACATATATATATATACACACACACACACAAGCAGCTCTCTCTCCCTTTCTTTCAATATACTCTCTCACAACCACTCTCTCTGTTTACAAAGATACCCGGAAAACCCCCACATCTCAAGAACCTGTGCCACGATTTACGCGAAACTCGTTTTATTCAATGTTTCCGCATTTCAGGGTCAACTTCCTTTCAAAGTATTTTCCCATTATGCATCTGTTTGGCTGTATTACATTACAGACAAGCAAGCAACCACAGAGTTTTAGTAGTATATAGATTATGATGGAGCAGTTTGGTAACAAAATGGTTTTATTGGAGGTATTAATATCACAGCTTCCCATATCCCTAAATCATACTCTGAACAGATAGTTCAGTTGACAAAACCCTGTATCATAAGAAGCTGGGGTAGTTTCAGTTGGTTTGCTTTGAAAAGGGATAATCTCAAGAAATACTCACCGTTTCATGTTTCTATCATAATAATCAGGAGGCATCCGAGAAATTGGACTTCTATCTCGGTAATAGGGGTCTCTATCCATGTAAAAATTGTCCCTCATGTTGTGAGGTGGCAATGGTGGTGCTCGCCTATCAAATGGACTGGAGGGCCTCATCCTTTCTGGTGGAGATGTAGGAAATCTATCCGAGTGAGGTGGAGGCATCATACGATCTCTTGGTGGGCCTTGTGATGAATACCTGTCCTGCATGGAACCTCCTCCCATCCTGTCTGACATTGGGCCACCCGGATATCTGTCTGGAACAGATGGCATACGGCCATCTCTCTCGTAATAATCTGGGAAGTTCTCACGGAACCGAGGTCTTTGGTCAAAGTTATCTGATCCCCAGTTATTGTTGTTGTTGTTGTTGAAGCTGCCAGGTGTGAAACGGCTGTTGAAGTTGGACAGTCCTTGACCCAAAGGTTTTCTTGATCTACAATGAATATAATAATAATAAAGGAAATTACAGGTTAACCCTTTAGCATTTACATTACTCTATATTTACTATTATATTTACATAGTAAATAAAGGCTTTACCTTACATAAAATCGATACTATTTATTTCGAGAATAATACCTTAACATGAGCGGCCGGTTACAGCTGGTTTGTACAGAAAGAGAATTCTGGCCAAATACGGCCGGTTTAAATGCTAAAGGGTTAAGAGAGCTAAAATAAAATGGCTTATGAATGAAAATTAAACTTGCAGCTCAAACCTAGTTAAGTTTAGCTAGGCTCCTATGAAGTTGTATATTTCACAGGTTTCCTGGGTGTTTTAGTGCTAGGGGCCCTAATCATATCATGCACACATATATTGTTTCAGCTCACACCCAGGTAAGTTTAATTGCTCTCCTACAAGGCTGAATCTTACAGGTCTCTCAGATGTTTAAATGATAGTTCTATCATTCACATACACACATGTTGTTACAGCTCACACCAATGTAAGATTAGCTGGTCTCAAATATGATTATCACAGATTTCTCAGGTGAAAAGCAAAGTAAAATTAAATATCTCCATATAATAATCGACACCATTAATTTCATTTAAAAAAAAAATTCAACTTTAAAGTATATATGATAGAATACCGAACTTGTAAAAAAAAGTACTGGTATTGATATGAACTAAACCCCTTCAAAGTGGTGTCCCATCTAATGAGTGAAACTACTAAAAGTATAAAATAAATTAAGTGTTTCTGAGATGAAGAAAATATGAATCAACTTACTGAAATGATCTGTCCATTGGTTTTTTGTCTGGATTATCTGACTTTTTACCATGTGACAACTGAAAGAAATGAAGAAAGAACTGAGCACAACAATGATAGGTACAGCCAAGTATAACAAAGATGACAAGATAGGGGTGTCTAAGGTTTCCCTACAATGGACTGAAAAATATCCATTTTAAACCAACATTTTCTAATAAGCATTCTTTAATTGACCTGACCGATACAATATAATTGATTTCTTTGAATCCGAGATACACAGAAAAAAAAATTTAAAAGAAAAAAGCTTGTAAAAATATTCAATTGCAGAAAGGCATGCTAGAAAGTGTAAACCAGGGAGTGTGAATTAATAATAAAAAAAATAAACAATTATGGAATAAAATATTTAAAACATCAGATTTTAGCAGTTCTATAGCAAACTTGGAAGTCTTTTAGAAACAAATGAGGTGTATTTTTAATAAGCAGCTATTATAATTGATAAGGGGTACAGATTTTGAAGACCGGGTCAATTATAAACCACTATATACAAAAAGATTACATTTATTTTTTAAAAAAACAGTATTTGTAATATAACCCTTTGAAGACTTGCTTGAAATATTTTTGTATCTTTATACCTTTAATCATGCTGTTTTATATATGACCAAAAAAAAAAAGACAGGTTAGAATTTCACCCAGAAGACATTTATCAATTGAAAAAGTACAAATAGAAATATAATTAATGAAATAAGATTCTCAAAGACTGAACAAGTCTAAAATACTTTATTTGACAGTTGATGCTATACTCTTCTGGAGTGGCATGATTAGATGGTTTCTAAAATATGAAGGCGTCACCATTTCTGCTGATACAAAATAGTCAAGACGTTCCAACAATGGGCCAGCCTGGAAAACAAACAAAAAGAAAATTGTTTTTAGCAACAATAATACAAAGCCAAATTTAATGGCACACATATATTAAACAAAATATAAATTTCCAGGTGTGTATATAGATTATTTATAAATGTTATATACACACATACATACACACAGTGTTTTCACCCATTTAATTGGGAATGATAATGAAGAGTGGCTTTAAAAAAATTCAACAAAGGCACTTAACAACTGGTCGAGATAAATTGAGACTGCAACGAAGCTTCAAATGTCGCAAGAAGAGCATTAATCCTTTTCACACCAATCTGCTTAAAACTAATTCTATGAAAGAAAACCACCCATTTTAAAGGATTTCTATATAAAAAAAAAAACATCAATATAATTTTACATAATCTTCTGTTATGTTTGCAAATAGCATCTAAATGAAATATGTAAGTCCCTCCAAATTCTTCATTAATTCAAATACAAAAATGGTAAAGAAAGGGATTGTTGATAGTAGGGGAACCCTGGTCTATATAAACAATGTTTAGTTTGTATGATAAACTCAACATTGAAGAATTGAACATTTGAGAGTTCTTGCCTTTCATCTAAGAATGAGAAAAACAGAGAAAGCAGAAATGTCCTCCCCTCTATTACAAGCTTGCAACCTAAGCGAGAATACTACCTTCCTCACCCTCAAAGGTCAAATAAGTCTGAAATGCTGAACAACTTTGCTCCTGAAACTCTTCTGCAACAGACTATAATTGTTGCCACAATTCTTCTCCAGTTTCCTTACATTTCAGGTTTCGCACAAAGAGTTTTGATCAGTTTTATTTCCTTCAAATTTGAATGATTGTGTAATACTTTGATCTTTGACACCAATGCACATGAAACCATTCCTGGTTATATGATGCCAAACTACTTATATTTATCTATAAACCTTCCAAAGTAATTTTATAAGAACCCTTTCTTAAACTATGTTCCAAACACCAGCTTAATAATGAGAAAGTCAGTTATACAGTGAAATTTTGCTATATAACACAGGGTATATGAAAAATTTTGTTGCAACAAAAAATTCTTCACAATGAGATCGACCTAACACACAGAGCATGTGGCCAGGGATTAAATAAAATGTCCTTATACTAAAAAATTTGTTATAATGGTATTTGTTATAACGGAATTTTACCTGTATTACCAAATCCTTCCAAATTATTGAATATTTTAAAATTTAATTGAAAAAGAAAATCACTTCCTAAAGCAACGAAAGCTTTTTAGATATTTAGAAATCTATTCCCTGGAGCCATTCTTGAAAAATCTTAGTCTACGATGAACGTAAGCCAAAACCTAAAATAAAATAGCCTTGCAAAAAAAAAAAACTGGGGGGGGAGCAGATAATGATTAGAAAGGAAAATTCTCTTGACCCAACACGACCAGATGCTTTTTGTTATTTTTACAGTTGAAAAATGAAATGAGCTGAAACAAGAAATACTATTAATAAAATGAAGGATAAAAAGACAAAGACAGAAAAAAGTTTGGTACACTTTCTGTAGAACTTCCAATGGTATGTAGAAATTAAGTAGTAGGTTCCATTAATTACAACACACTAAATCTCATATATTAAAATTTATCTAACATCATAATCAGTCCAGCTGTATTTGCTATTAAATTTATTTTGGAATCATTTTTCTTCTTTTAAATTTTAGACAACTGACATATAATCAAAAGTAAGAGAGATGCTTCTTCATCTTCAAAGATTTAATCGGTAAAATTTCGGTCAATGTAATTGAGAATGACTAAATAACGCAATTTAATGATCTTGGGGGTTTTCTTTTTAGCATTTGCTAAACGGGCAAAGCTCCAAAGTTGTAGGGGGGAAAACACGCTTAATAACGCAGTGTGTGTAGACCGAATTGATTTTATTTAATTTTTTAATTTAATTTAATTTCTTTTCTTTCTGTTTATTTTAAATCAAGATCCTCATATTCTAACTTACGCAATTGAACGATTCTGATCAACGTGTCGTAGATATGTCTCGTATAGATTGTTTACGCAACGGAAACACGAGTACTTGGATGGGTTGGAAAAAAACACACCAAATATGAAACTTAGTGAGTTGAAGCGTCCCTTTGGCACTAAATATTACCCAATTTCAATTTTGAAAAACTTGAAATTAATTCTATGAAAAGGTTTTCAAATGTTTTTTTTTTTTTTTATATATATTTTATTTCTACAAATTAATTCACTAAAATAAACACTTACATAAAGTAGTAAACGCTTCCTTTGTTGTTTTTGACTAAGATTATTTCAGTGTTCGATCAACTGATCGACAACAGTCATTGAATATATAAATATAATATGGAAGTGGCTGAGTATTCCAGACACTTGTACCGTTAATGTAATTCTCAGACAGAATCAGTAAGTGACATAGCGACAAAGCTGGCTTTTTAAAAAAATAATTTTTTAATGTAGACACGGTCCATTCGACGGGCATCCATACAGTTTTCAACACCAACCCAATTTCACTCACAGGGCTTGGGTCAACCCAAGGTAATGGCAGTAGAAGACGCCCAAGGTGCCGCGCAGTGGGAATGAAACCCAGGACCTAATAATTACATAACAAAACTTCGGCCATGCCTGCATCTTACACAATTAATTTACACGTTTATACACATGCACTGTTACACAGACATAAAATACAAGTATTCAAACACATACAAAGAAACTAAGTGAAGGTCACAAATCAACAGTACCACTGCACCAAAGTAATAGAGTATTTCTAATTCTAAGTAAGGACACATCACATCAAAGTGAGAATGATTTCATAGTGAGCCAACAACATATTAATGTATCTTCTTACAAGGAAGATTGTATCTGTTGGAGAATACATATTACAAATAAAACAAAACCATAAGGGTTTCTTATTTCAAAATCTGCCAACATAATTTTATGTAACAACCTTAAGTTAAGTTACTAACTTAGTAATGATGTTTAACATCCAGCTTTCCATGCTATCAAGCCTCGTCAGAGATGAACTAGGTCGCATCTTGTCCATATACATTTCTTTCTACTCTTTACATAGTGTACTGGGAGCATTTTATTGTGGCATTAACACTGCGGAGGCAATCTGTCCTTGACACAACCAAACAGTCTTTTAACCCTTTAGCATGGTATCTACAACTGGATGCCCTTCCTAACATCAACCACTCAACAGAATGTACTGGGTACGTTTTATCGTGGCACCAGCACTAGGGAATTTGCCATACCCTTGAAACAACTAAAAGGTCCTCTCAACTCATTGTTTTTTAAGACTAAGATCGGATGCCTTCCTAATGTCAACCATTTGACAGGGTGCGCTTTTTGTGGCACGAGCACTAGAGAGGTTATGTCCCTGACACAACTGAAGTGTCCTCAATTTCTAGCACCGTTTCTACAGTAGATGTCCTTCCATACACCAATTGGTGTACCAGGAAAAATCCCTCAAATTTTTTCAATTTATTAAGAGTGTATTTTGTTAGAAATGTGGCCACAAAAGGAATAATCTTATTTTGAAATTGCTACTTTCACTTTCAAGTCCTACATTGAGATTCTTAATCTCACTTTGAACTGAAGTGCTCCTCACTTGGAATTACAAATACTGCAATCCTCTATAGGTACTACCGTACGTATGTAGTACTTAAAAGGTACTACAGAGGGTGGTATCTTTGAACAAAACAACACAACAGACAGCCATACTAACATTACACATTCTTCAAATTACACTCAACATCCATCAACTAGGAAAAAGAAGGAACGCACGCAAAAAATATCTGCAGAACGTAAAACCACTTTTTAACATACCTTTATGACGCTCGCTGGGGACTTCCATTTTGTCCTCCTTGGGAATTGCTATTTCTTGTTTACGTCAGGGGGCCTTGGCAGAATCTATTCACGGGTGACACTGGCGCAAGCTAAATAACGGTCCGTCCTTGAAATGCAGGCAGCAACTTAGTACTCTCAGGCGTTACGGCTGAGTTTGGGGGTCGGCCCTAACACTGTTAAACACGGGAGTTTGGTAGAAATTTTGCACAACAACAACAACAATTTTTTTGCCATCTAAACATGGAAATAGCTATTTAGTGCTTTTTTTTTTTAATTAAGAAATCTATCGGCCATTCCGAGGAGAGTATGTACACACACAGAGACATCCATATATATATACATATATTTGTATATACATACATGCACACACACAACACAAACTACTTTTCAATACTTAAAAAAAAAAATATTGAAACCATAGTAACGGATATACTTAAAATAATCGATGTGTGTGCGTGTGTGTGCATTTTGCATGTATGTATATATATATTTATATATGGATGTATACACAAATACACAGAGTAAAATTGCATGTGTTGAACTGAATTTTATATCCCCTTTTCTGAAAAATGTATTTTAAAATGTTTAGATATCAACCCACTCAAAAAACTCTGGTTCAATAAAAGAAAACCAAAATTTTAGAGGGTTCCTATTTAAATGCATATATGCAAATATTCGAACATAATTTATACAAAGTTACATTTCATATAAATACCAATTTAATGAAATATTTAATCATTTTAGTGAGGCCTTCTGAATTCCTCATTATTCTATTACATCCTGGAAGGATTTAATAGAAAATACCTAAAAATAGGTTTGTTAATTCAAATGTTTGTAGTAGACAGATTGTAGTATTAGAGTGAAAAATAATATTTCATGAGATACAGTCATAGTGCTGTTTTGTATTTTCTGTTCTGTACTGTCTTGTGGTTTCATATGGTACACTAGTTAGTTCATGTACACGGTATTTCATTACGAATATAAACACGAAAAGTTTTCAAAAAATTGCATCAAGATCGACAAAATATGATCAACATTCTTTAACACTGAATTAAACGTTATCTATTACATTATCAGCAAATATTTTATATACATCACAAATGTAAAAAAATTAAAATAAGGCCGTTGATAAGGGCAATAAAAATCTACGAAAAAAATTAATTTTCATCATTTGACCCCCAAAATAAGCAATAGAGTAGTGTCTTCGTTTGTTTAAGTTTTATACACCCTTTCCCTGATATTGAATAACAATGCAGTAGGGTTTATTTTTTTTAATGTTATATATGCATGAAATTACACACGCACATATTTACATATACACACACATATGTACACACGCACACATACACCTATTTTGTCGGTGAATAAATTTTTTTTAAATCATTAAACCCCGTAAACATGTAAAAGTTGAAGTGTGGTAACCATGTTTAACAGTGACAAAAGAAAACTATCCAAAATACATCTATGAGAAAGCAGCCATAGGAACTAACAAAGAATTATAACATATTTCCCTATTACTTGTATTCCAAAGTTCAGCTGAACTGAATTCAACCAGGGCATTCAGTGATCAGATGTCAGGTGCAAATACTGTCAGCCAGTTGTGATTCTAACATCAGACAGTGCATCTACTGCATCACAGATACTAGTCACAATTCCAAAAGTAGACATATATGTGAGAACAAGATCAGACTTGTTTGTGCCAATTCATATTATGAACTGTCCACCTTGTCATTTACTCCAACACGGAAGGATCTGTGGCATGGCTGCCTCATAAATGAGATCCCCTCATGGATGATGTGGAGTGAGTGACCAAAAAAATGGATGCAACTTTGGGGTAGTTGTTGGGGAAAAAACAGCTCTGAGATTAGGGTGACAAATTTATTAAGCCTCAGACTATATTGATTAATAATGAAACTGTAAAACCTAGCAGAAAACGTAAGTAGAGAAATCCCACATCCCTGTTGTGGTTTGTAATTGATAATGTAATTAACTGTAACATAAATCTCAGTTATTTGTGCAAATATGAAATTAACAGAATCAACAAAAACACTACTTAAAAAAAATAAATAAATAAATAAAGGATTTTAAATGAATTGCTACTGAAAACTAATCAAAGTTTCTTCTAGCTTTTATTAACATAAGTAGCAACAAGATTCTTGTAGAGGTGCCAAACAAATAAGTTTCGCAATAATGCACAATTTTTGTTCCAAACTTACTTCACAGCTGAATGAACTAGCAGCAAAAAAGAAGTAATGGGCTGTAAAGATAATACAATAAGCTAAAACCATCCCAACTTGCTACTTTGGTAGTAGTAGTAGTACAGGCTTTCAGCAAACTAATAAGCTAAGCCATCTTAACGCCAACCCACCTGAGGCTGCCTCTGGTTCTAGTTCCAACCACAAGCTTATTAATGCAGAAATGACGACCATCCTCTTGTAACTGCTTTTCATACTGGCATGGATTGGGGAACCACATCTTCCTACATTACAATTTTAGCAGGGTTTCTATAGCTATATACCCTTCCTAATGACAATCACTTTAGTAATTCCCTCCAACTGAAGTACATAGTAGGTAGTATTACTTTGTTAGAAATAAGACTAGAAAAGGATTAGTTTTCTATGTCACTGAAGCAAATAGTTTTCTTTTAAAACAACTTCAATTCATAAATAGGCTTTACACAACATTTTAAGCACCAATGTAGGTATTTGTCTCAAACTTGGTGACTAGAATGCTCCATAACAATATATATATTTTTTAATCTTAGTGAAATCATTTGTAGTTTAATTCTTTAATGTTTGGAAGAAAAAATTCTAAAAACTGTGGCATAGTCTGATCCTTAACATTTCAAACCAAATAGATTGTCACTTTCTAATAGTCTGTTATGGAGTGTTAAATAGCTGCCTCAGACAAATATATTGTAGACTACAGCGCACTCACTATACATGTATGTATACATATACACATATCCCTTCCAAAGAAAGGGAACAAAAATAAATACAGGAAGGAAGGTATATATATTTTATTTTTATTGGTATGTAGAGAAATTGGTACGTAAAGGATAAAAAGTAAACGAATTTATATAATTAGCTTTCAAAATATTAAATATTTACACCACTTAGATACGGACTCCAAAATCTGTACCACAAAACTTGGAAGCTCAACCGCCTCTCAATTTTATTATACACTACCATTCAATAAGTCAGGTTTGAGGTTTTAAAATATAGCAATGCAAAAAAAAAAGGGGGGGGGGTAAATTTTTAAGGAAATGTTAACAGTAAACAAATAATTTGAGGATAAAATGAGAAAAATACATTAAAAACAGGGCAAAACATGAATTTCAGACGTAAGTGATATGAGTGTTCAACATATATATATACACACAAGTACATATCTGTATCAGGGTGAAGAGTTAGAAAGGGTCTTTAAAATAATACTTAAATTAATTGCTACATGTTCAGGGTTTGCATTATCCATACACTATGAAACATGTATCAATTAAACCACGTACTATATAAAGATCCTATACATATAGTGTTGGCAATTCTTCAAGGTCATAGACCCACGTGCCTCTATGTGGACCAACGTGGGTAGCAGTGCAGGACCCACAAGCCAGTTCACAGCCTTGGAATTTGTTTTTTATCAATATTCATGTCTTTCATGCTATAAGGAATCCAGAGGGAAGGAGTGATGGTCGCCCGAGGTGGAAGAGGAGTTGATAAGATAAATGAATGTGATTGATAGAGGGGAGGAAGGGAAGGAGAAAGAGAGAATTCGGTCATGGAAGGCAGTGAAATATGGGGAGAGAAAAGAGAAAGAGTGAACAAGGAAGAGATAACATGGAGGTGGACAGGTGGAGAAAAAATGATAGCGCTCTGCAACAGCAAAGATAGGAGAGGAATTAGAGAGGTAACATGACAAAGTAATGTGGATGATAAGTCGAAGATATGCTGAAAGTGAAATAAAATATTATAAAGGAATGTAGATCAGATAGATAGGTTGGAAATGATAGAAGGGGAGTGAAAGAGAGCCAACAAGGCAGTCAAGTGAGCAGACAATGAAACAAAGAATATGGAGCAAGGCTTTAAGCAGAACAATTAAGAATAATTGTGAGGAGGAGACAGAAATAGACCCCTATCATTTTTTTATGGGCACTATACTAGTATATATAGATATATACATCTCAGGCTAGTATATACACTATGCTGGTATATATAGATATATACACATTAAGCTAGTATATACACCAAGCTTGTATATATAGCTATATATACACGTTATGCACAAACACAAGCACATAATGGGACATTATCCATTCAACATGAATTACAGATAAGCAAAACACACAAAAGCAAATTAACTACTGTGTAAATACTTCAATACACACACACACTCCTATTAACTAGATGTTGCTATTATATACACACACACATGTACATACATATATTCTTTGATGTCACAGGAAAAGAGTTTAGATGGATCTGCAATTTTAGGCCTATACACTATATAAGCAACAATGAAGAATCAAAGCAAAACAGACTCAGCTGTGGCCAGGAAGTTTGGTTGTCATCTATCATAACCACTGATGTGATCAATTTTCACATAAGTGAAATAGATATACCCCTTATATCTTTTGTATCTTTCAAGATCAACCCACAAAGATACTTCTAGTTCTATGGGGCATTTGAACAAAATTTTATATAAAAACCGTTTTGCTATGGTACCAATACCATCTTAACTGAAATTATTTTAGTAAATCCTACTAAATTCTTCATTGATTAATTCAAATAGTTATCTTATTAGAAATATGGTAATAAATTTGTTAATGAAGGAGTGAGCAGCCCAAACTACTTATAGAATACAAAAATTATATTTTATTTTAACACTATTTTTTGTCTTGCTTTTCAACCTGGTTTAATCACAAGTGAAACATTGCGTCATAATTAGCAAACACTAGTACATGTGCAGCAGTACTGCACATGTACACAACAAGCAGCTATAACTAAATTGCACTAAATGCAGACCAAACTTAAATTGTATATGATTTTTTAGAATTATTTTTTTCTGTTTTGTTAGCTGGAACACATCTGGTTTCAGGTCCAGGTCAACTATGTGACACCTTGGGCAAGTGTCTTCTACAATAGCCTTAGTTTCACCAATGCCTTGTGAGTGCAATTTGGTACAATATATATTATTGATCTCTGTATATTGAATAGATAGGTTTCTGGGACAATAAAAAAAAAAACAAAAAAAAAACATAACATAAATAACAGACGTGTAAAGTACGAGAGTTGATTAACAATATTGTCTAAATCCCTCTAATGTCCCAGCATAGCTTCAGTTCAATGACTGAAACCAGTAAAAGAATTGAAACAAATCATAGAAGTTCAATCCAGCCGTAACTGCTCACTCTTATGTTAAGGTTTTGTTCTCAAAATCTCAGATTCAATATTATGTGAGATAAAACATTTACCACAATACAATAGTAAATATAGAGTAATGTAAATATTAAAGGGTTAAATACTCTGTATGTGTTTATATTTCAAGCTTTCTATGTTGGTGATTACCAACTGTCTACAGAAATGGATGGTTCCACAAGTTTACCACAGAAGCTTGCACTTGAACTCAGCGAAGTAAAACTAAGAAACAAAAGATATCTTTTTGAAATTTCAATTACTAGTTGTCTTTTTTTTTTTTAAATATTAACCCATTTGATACCAACCCATCCAAAACTTCCTCTGGTTCAATGAAATAAAACCACTCATAGTAAAGGGTCTCCATTTAAATTAAAATCTTCAAATTTGTAATAAGAACCATTTTTTTTAAAATTAGTTTCAGTAAATCCATCGAAAATGTTGTATATCACAGCTTTGAAGACCTCCTCCCACCCCATTTTGAGTTGCTAAACTTTGGGGAATGGGGAAAAAAACTTTAATGTAATGACTAACATAACCTTTGGCCTCCATTACTGCGGGAGAGGGAGGAGTGTCTTCCACGCTGGGAAGTACGATAATTGAAATAGTGCATTTTATATAAGAAATATGGTCATAAAAGGGTTAGGTTTGGTAAGCAAATGCAGTATTAAAAACAACAAAAACAATATCAACTAAACCAAAAAAAAAAAAAAAAAAAAAAAAAAAAAAAAAAAAAAAATCTATATTTTATAACATTGAGTTAAAACTAATAAAGCATGCTGTACAAATAAATGACACCTCGCACTCATTATATATATATATATATATATATATATATATATATAACATACACATACGTACACACACACACTTGCTAATTTTGACACAGCAAGACAAACACTGATTAGTAGAAACTGAAACAAGTTAATAAGCAACATGTGCACTGAAAATTACACATTTGTTTAACATTTTAACTAAACATTGATATATATATAAATATATGTGTGAGCTAGACTACATATAATGCATCAATAATTAAGCACGAGTGTTTTTTTTCTCTTTTGCTTCGTACAAGCAAAAATTGATTGAAATACAAATAAATACTATGGTTTCTTAGTGTATTTAATTAAATTTTAATGTCTGGTTCCAGATGAAACAGCATTAGCAATATATTCTTGTAAAGTAAAAAACATTCTGCTTTGCATAAATAAACCTTTGATACCAAACTGGCTGTAGTTGGTCCTGCTTCTACGATACAAAACTGTTGGTTTTAAGTGTTTATATTTAACTAAAAAACCTTCCACTATATTTTTATGTGTTATGCTCCAAACACTATCATATCTAAATCCCTCCAAATTCATCATTATTTTCAAAATTATTTAAAAATTGTAGGAAGTTCTTTTTACATTAGAAATATGGTAATGAAAAGGTTTTAAAAGTCTGGTTTACTGCAAATTTTCACAACTATCTGTTTGTTAAAATTTGCTCAAAGGTTACTATAAACATTTCAATTAATAAGCTCATCTTAAAATATTTTCTGCTAAATAATTACAGGATATTGAGAGTTTGAGATGATTTAGCAGAAAATTGTTAAAACTGGCTTTGTTAGTTCAAATGTTTATAGTATCTTTACTAGTACACAGGTCATTGTTAACCCTTCACATATTTTACTACATACTTATTGTAAATGGGACTTGATGTTTAACCCTTAAGCATTTAAACTGACCATATCTGGCCAGAATTCTCTCACCTGTCTGTTCAAACTGCCCACTCATACCAACATTAACCCTTTAGCATTTAAATCGGCCATAATTCTCTCACCCCTTTCTGTTAAAACTGGCTGTAATCGGCCACTGATACTGATATTAAGGTATTGTTCTCAAAAATAAATAATATCAAAGTCTCATAGATTCAATATTATGCGAGAAAGCCTTTATCGCAAAAATACAATAGTATATATAGAGTAATGCAAATGCTAAAGGGTTAAATGTGCAGTATTAGAGTAAATGCTTTAATTTTTCAGGTAATGTAGATAGTGCTCTTTTGTACTTTTTAAGAATGTCTTGCCAATGAGGTCTCATATGGTACAGATCGTTAAGTGTTAAAGAAAATCGAAATTGTAATTAAATTATCAATGTCCCTGTTCTAAACAAAGACAATCATCAAATTTTGGCTGGTATTTAGAGGACAATTTATCTAATATAAAATGAAAGATGTTACAAGCTTTTGACACTTCAGAAGTATGTGATAAAATATAAGTTAAAACAGAAAGCCACATAATTTGTCATCCTACAGAGATTTAAGCTAATCTTTTATTAGAAAATGAATATAAAAACAATTTTAAAACCAAGATCAGTCATCAAGGAATAACATTTGACAAACATAGAAAGTTATGAAATATGGAAAAGACATTCATGTTCATGACACAAATATCTAAATTTGTTGAAACTAAATAAAATATAAACTAGTGTTTTCAATTAACCCTTATGGTACCAACCCACTTGAAAATAGCCATGGTTCTATGATACAAAGCTGTTAATTATCTAAAAACTTTTCATAAATATTTGACCCTTTAAGTTATGTTCCAAGCTTAGTAATGAGAAAGTTATATTATTAAATCCTTAATTCTTTATTCTTTATTTTCAACCGATTTAGAAATCATCTGCAGTATTTTTCATTAAAAATATAATAAAAGAGTTATAAATATTCTGTGCATATCCAGTTTAGAATAGGTACACCATATCCTTACATACTGTAAGAGGTGACTAAAAAGGCTGATGTTAGGAAGGGAACCTGGCCATAAAACATTGCCTCAAAAAGGACCCCATGATGATTTGAAATCTGTCATGCGGCTGGCTCAGAGAAAATGGACTTAAAATGATAGTAATTTTAAATGAAAATTATTTCTAGATAACAGGTTCGTTTTTGAAACGATTGACATATTACATTTCTTCATTTGTATAAGAACTTGTAAATTTTAAGCAGCATACGCATTAAATAATGTTCTTTTCTTCATATAGTAACAGAGAGAATCTAGGCTACTGAAAGCAGTCTCCAAAAAAGAACTAGTACTTTAAGGTTAGCCAACAGTACCTTAAAGATATACAGTAGGTTACTAGGTATAAATTACTATCACCAGAAATACTTGTTTATGGTGTGATCCCACATATAAACTTGACCATAAAAACAAATACCTGTTTTTGATGTGATCCCACATATAAATTTGACCATAAAAACTCCCACTGTATTGGAGTATATATGACAGCAATGCTGATTTGCATCATAATGATCTTATCACTAAATTCAATAAAGAAAAGATTCTAAATAAGAATCTATTCATTATTTCCTACTTATTTTCTTTGTTTTACATTTTAAGCATATGTGTTGCCCAGTTATTGAAATATATCTTTTGAACAGAAATCCACAATTAAAAAAAAAAACTTGTTGATAAAAGATAAATATTAGAGTAAATAGAGAAATATTTCTCATTCATGTTTGCTTAAATATTTATATATACAAAGATAAAATCTGTTTGGATAAAACTGCTAATGGATGTTTAACAATAGATTGTTAAATGGATGAATTATGTGAAATTATATTTAAATATATTTATTCTTTTAAAACACTTAAGAGAAAAGGTTTATTTTTGTAACTTTAAGCAGACTAACATACCATTATACAACAAAGTTTGAAGAAAAATTTATTTTTACCTCAACCCGTATCCTTGAATTGCAGACTGAATATCCATCAAGTTGTCTGATAGCTTGATTGGCTTCAGAGTCATATTCCATATGCTACAAAAACAAAACAAACCATTTAGATTATAATAAATTGTTGAGTAAAAAGACCAAATGTATAATTCTTTCTTCGTCACAAGCTATAACCTTTCACTAGTATAGTATGAGTGACAGCACATATAGTCCAGTCTAGGCTTACAATATATTAACCACTACAGTACAATAACCACAACAGAACAAAGTCCTCAACGATAAGTTAAAAATATCTTCAAATTCAATAGTACTGAGTGATTGGAAGAAGACTAGACTATGTTGGCATCAAATGACAGTAGGAAAAATAAGATGAAATTTACAGTTCACACTTATGTAGGTTTAGCAGGCTACCTACTAGGTTGCATCTCAGATGATTTAATCCTTTTAATACCAAACTATCCTTGATCATATAGTGCAAAACTGTTTGCCTTAATCCTTTCATGACTGCATTTCTAATGAAATACACTATTTTAATTAATTAATGAAGAATTTTGAGAGATTTACAAACAAATTATTTCGTTACTAAGATAGTAACTTAATGTCAGGTTCGTATATAAAATTATGTTGAAAGATTTTAATTTAAATTGGAAACCTTTAAAATGGGTGATTTTATTTCATAGCTCCAGATCCAGTTTTGGCAAGTAAAGGGTTAAAGTGTTTATATTTATCTAAAAAATAAACCTTCCATCATAATTTTATGTAAGAAATTTTGTTCAATTATATTCAAAACCAGCTTAATAATTAGAAACTTAGCTATATTACCAAATTCTTCCAAATTATTAATTATTTTCAAAATTATTTGAAAATCATAGGAAGTGTCTTTCATCAGAAATATGGAAGCAAGAGTTTTAATGATTGGGTCATCAATCCTATTATGTCATCGAGATCTTTTACAACTCACTTAGCTTTATCTAGCCTATGAGGATGCTCAGGAATTGAATCCATGATCTTAGGATCGTTAGTACAACACCCTAACCAATAGGCCACACATACAGTTCACATGCTGTCATGTCTCCTTACACAACATTTTATCCACTCTGTCAACCTGTGGTTACTAAGAAAGTTAGCATTAATTTCCATCACTTTTTTCTACACCAAACAGCTCCTGGTACAAAGCTGTTATTTTAAAAGGATCACATTTGTTATATTCCATATACCTGGTAAATAATGAAAGTTATATTACTAAATCTTTTCAAATTCTTGATTATTTTCAAAATTATTTGAAAGTCATAGGCAGAGTCTTTCATTAGAAATATGGTAACAAATGGGTTAAAACCATAGCATTGTCTTTCATTAGAAATATGGTAACAAATGGGTTTATGATTTAGTTTTCGCTTTAAAATTTTAGTCATCCATGACATGTTTTGACAATTTTTCATTAAACCTTTTGTTACCATATTTCTATTGAAAAACACTGCCTATGATTTTCAAATTTTGAAAATATCAAAACTTGAGAGATTTAGTAATATAACTATAACTGTCTTATTAAGCTAGTCTTCTTAAATAAAATTATAATGGAAGACTTTTAAAGAAATATAAACATTTTAAAATAAAGGTCTTGTATCATAGAACCAGAGGCAGTCTAGTATCAAAATGATTATATGTTTTATGTCCCCAGATTGACTACAATCTACCAGATGGAGTAAATAAATAAAAGAGAATGTACTTTCCCTTACCAAATTTGCTTTCAAATATTAACATCAAACATCTACACCTTGCCATTGTACTATTTTTGTCCACAGTTTCTTAAATATAGTAACAACCTATTTTCTAAGTTGTTTATATAGTACTTACATAAGATGACATCTGGCTGGCTCTGAATGCTTCCACATAACACCTGCTGAGTAATGTTTTTTTTTGGCAGAATATTTAAACCAATTCTTTTATAAACAATATTTCCCACTCCTCAGACAGGATGCATACTACTAAGTTACACTTCCACTAGTTGTGTATCATTACTGATGTAGATAGTGTCTAGTTGTGGTTACAATTGACAATATCATATGCTGTTGAGCTGACTTATGACCCATTTCTAACAGACCAACAAATGTCTTCAACTAGGCCCACACCACATTTGTCTGTTATCTATGGTTCCATAGTTTTAATAAAAAAAACTTTCAATATTAAACCACTTGAAACTGCACTTTGCCTTATGTGACAAAGCTATTTGTTTTAACCCTTTCATGGCTGCATTTCTAATAAAATACACTATTTTAATTAATTAATGAAGAATTTTTAGGGATTTAATAAAATTTTTAATTATTTCATTACTAAGATAGTAACTTAATATAAGGTTATATAAAATGTTTGAAGATTTTAATTTAAAATGGGTGGATTTTTATTTTATAGAACCAGAGCCAGTTTTGGCTGGGTTGTTAACTAAAGGGTTTCAAGTGTTTCTAATTATCTTTCACTGTAATTTTATATACAGACCTTTATTAAATTATGCTCCTACCACCAGCTTAATAATGAAATAGTTATTTTGCTATATCCTCTCAAAATTATACAGTGTCTTCCATTAGAAATATGTATCATTCTGCAACAAAGTGCATTGTGAATGTTGCATGGCTTAACCATTTAAACTGGCCATATCCGACTAGAATCCTCTCATCTTTCTGATCAAACTGGCCACTCATACTGATGTTAAAGTATTGTTCTCAAAATAAATAATATCAAAATCTCATAGATTCAATATTATGTGAAATAATTATGTGAGCTAAAGCCTTTACCATGAAAATATAATAGTAAATATAGAGTAATGTAAATGGGTTAACCATAGCTGTTGCTGATACTCAGTTTTTCAGTCTAGCAAGTGAACCTCTATGCAGTGGTCACTTTCTTGGTATGGTTCAACTATCATTCTTCATACACATCACATGTGCAAACCATTGCAGTCTTCTCTTTTGTAACCCTAACCCCTTTTTACTTTCAGTTTATTCATGCTTTATATTTCATAAACTGATATGGCAGCTTAACCCTTTAGCATTTAAACTGGCCATAATTCTCTCACTTCTTTCTGTTCAAACCAGCTGTAACTGGCCACACATACTTATGTTACGGTATTGTTCTCAAAATAAATAATTAATATCAAAATCTTATAGATTCAATATTATGTGAGGAAAACCGTAAAAATACAATATATATAGAGAGTAATGTAAATGTTAAACACAAAGATGTCAACCACTCCTTGTCATGGTTGGCACTCAAGAAATCAACAGAAATCTTTCTTAAAACTATAGTTAGCATCTATCTTCAGACCCAGCCATGAGTACACTGATAGGATAGATTAATAGCCAAACTAATAAACAGAGTATCAGGTTTTTTGGCTTTTCCAAAAGGCTCTAATTCCAGAAAGGAACAACTAATTCAGTTTAGCTGTCTAAAACCTCTCACACTGCTCTCTTAGACATTATCATACCCCAAAGCTTGGTATGCATAATATTCACATATCTACTAAATTATCTACTAATTCATTCCTTTTTCCCTGTTGATTAGGATCCTTAAAAACCATCATTCCAATCCATAATTTCCAACTTTACTTCAATATACAGCACTATTGTGTCGCTCTATACATTACTATTTATATACACACATATTCAGATAGGCATTGTCTTTGATATGATTACACACACACAAGCACTCTTACCTTTATACTTTACCTACACTCCCACATCAAACATCTTACACCTTTACTTTGACACCATTTGATAATTTAACACCACAAATGCACAATATATTGACATATTTATATATTATTATACATTTAGACCATTACTGAGACACCACAACATAAAATAAAAAGATAAAATACAAAATGAAAAATAACATAACAAAATGACCTAAAGGACATAAACATTTCCACCAATCAAATTAATCTCTTACTACTCTGAAGGCAGCTGCCACACTTAACCCTTTAGTTACCAACCTGGCCAAAACCAGCTGATTTTATGAAATAAAGCCACCCATTTTAAAGGTTTTCAATTTAAATTAAAATCTTCCAACATAATTTTATATACAAAACTTACATTAAGTTACTATCTTAATGAAATAATTAACAATTTTAGTAAATCTTTCAAAATTCTTCATTAATTAATTAAAATAGTGTATTTCATTAGAAATGCAGTCATGAAAGGATTAAACCCACCCACTAACTGACAAAGAGGAACTGTATGGTTTTTCTGCTACAAATCTTATGTCCAATGGCATATAGACATTATTTACACCCGATTGTCTCTGAAATACACCTGAATGTCTCTGAAATATACATTAACCACGTCATATAATATATTTGAAGTATAGAAACATAGGACCGTCTCTTTGTTTTTAATAATACTCTGTTGGATACTCATCATCATCATCGTTTAACGTCCATGTTCCACGCTTGCATGGGTTTGGACGGGAGTTTTCCCACTTGAGACAAGAGTGGTTGTCTTGCTCGCATAGGACTGCCTAGTGGGTTTTCTACAGCTGGATGCCCTTCCTAACACCAACCACATTTACAGTGTGGGACTGGGAGGTTTTTACCGTGTTGCCTACACGGCCACATTACAGCGTGGACTGTGTTTTTTGTCGTGACACCTACACGATCTCATTTGTTTCGGCCTGGGTGTTGTGGCACCAACATAACTTTACATTGAAAGGGGTGGTGTAGATGGGGTGGGGGTGGTGTGACGGGGGCGTATTTTGTTAGAGATGCCTACTGACTGTAGTAGGTTTACTTTGTATTTTGGCAAGGCGGGTCTTCTCTATTACTGAGTACCGTCAAAGATCTCGGTCCAGTGACATTGTCTTGGAGAGGTAAGTGTGTGAGGTCGGAATTTATCAGGATACTATACATGCAATACCAATTTTTTTACTTATATGATGAACACTGCAGATGTAGAGTGTTTTTATATGATCACACCTTGATTCGTTGATTGCAATGTTCAACTAACACATATCTGAACTATATGTATGTGGAAATATATATCATCATCATTTTACGTCTGCCTTTCCCTGCTTGCAAGGGTGGGACGGGAACTGATTCTGGCTTGATTTCTACAGCTGGATGCCCTTCCTAACACCAACCTCATTTACAGTGAGTGCTGGGTGCTTTTTTTCCGTGGCACCTCCACGACCACTTTGCAGTGGAACGATAGGGACCCCAGTCCCATCATCTCATTTCTACAGCTGAGTAAACTGGAGCAATGTGAAATAAAGTGTCTTGCTCAAGGAAACAACACATCACCCAGTCTGAAAATTGAACTCACAACCTTTCAATTGCAATATATATCATTTCATCATTCATTTCATTTCATTTTACGTCCGCTTTTTCCCTGCTTGCAAGGGTGGGACGGGAACTGATTTTGGCTTGATTTCTACAGCTGGATGCCCTTCCTAACACCAACCTCATTTACAGTGAGTGCTGGGTGCTTTTTTGCCGTGGCACCTGCACGACCACTTTGCAGTGGAATGATATGGACCCCAGTCCCTATCATCTCATTTCTACAGCTGAGTAAACTGGAGCAATGTGAAATAAAGTGTCTTGCTCAAGGAAACAACACATCGCCCGGTCTGAGAATTGAACTCACAACCTTTCGATTGCAAGGCCAATGCTCTAACCACTAAGCCATGTGCCTCCATATATATATATATATATATACACACGCATATATAAAACCAATTACGAGATCCATTGTCTGTTACAGCCCTTATATTTTATCTTCGTTGCCAGAAGGGAGGAGGCAAAAGGAGAAACTTGTATTGGAACTTAGAAGAAAGAGGCTATGTAGCCAGTAAAAATGTCACACCATGAGTTGTGGCGCAAGTGAAGACAATTTGAAATCTTTTCCATCAATTGTTAAAAACTAGTTAAAATCAATTAGTCGTCCATTTGTAACGTACGTTAGATACACACACATCATCATCATCATTTTACGTCCGCTTTTCCCTGCTTGCAAGGGTGGGACGGGTCTTATTCAGCACAGCATCTCTCCACTCATCACGGTCCCTCGTCATCTCCATTGTGAGCTTCAATGATCTGAGGTCTGTTCTCACCACCTCCGCCCATGTTTTTCGTGGTCTACCTCTACCACGTCTTCCTTCAACTGGCACTTCTTCACCCATCGGTCATCTTCCATGCGCATCACGTCCATACCACCTCAGTCTCCTCTCCCGTACACTACATTCTATCCCCCTCAACACATTTATGCTGGGTCGTTCGCACACATTTACACTGCACATCCAACGGAGCATGCTTGCCTCATTTCTCTCCAGTCGTCGCATATCCTCTGCAGTTGCTGCCCATGTCTTACTACCATGCAGCATCGCGCTCCTCACACAGGCATCATACAACTGGCTTTTCGTACGCAGGGAGAAACCCTTCTTCGTCAACAGAGGAAGCAGCTCCCTAAACTTCTTCCAACCCGTCCTTATTCTAGATACTATGGCGTCGGAACACCCTCCTCCCATGCTAATCTGATCTCCTAGGTACCGGAAGTTATCCACCACTTCTATAACGCCCTCTTGCATTTGAAAAATGTGTATCAGTGCGACTTCTACTGTCTAATTTCCCTGTACATCTACTGCATACATATTTCTCCCTACCTGTTAGTTTGCCTGCTATCCCGCTACATCTCTTGTGTACCCAGGATCTGCATTGTGTGCGTTTTATAGAATTTATGCCAGTTCCTTTTCTGCATATCGAACATGGCCATTTCCCTGACGGAATCAGAGTTTTGTCCTCTTTTCTACTCATCAACACTTTTGTCTTATGTAAATACATACTTATGTATATAGCGGTGAACCGCTATAGCGATTTGTGTTGCATCCCTTTTAGGGTTTACTGGCTACATAGCCTATTTGAACTTAGAAACATGATGCTCCAACCCATATCCTGAGCCGTAATATTTTCACTTTGCTGGCACTAACATTAACTCTTTTATTAAATACATTAAACAAAATCCCCACCACTGCCACAGCAATATAAAGCAATTAAAAAACAATCTACAGTGCTTAATGTTTTACAATAAATATAACAACTAGTAATTGAACTTACCACAAAAGCATAATTCCTTATGATGTCACACTCTGTGACTTTGCCATATTTCTCAAACAAAACCCGTAATTGTTCAGCCTTGGTGGTGGGGTTGACATTACCAACAAATATTTTGGTAGGCATTGTTACTGCAAGAGTGAACAATAGAAAATCATTGATACATGAAGGATAAAATATAAATACATATGAGAAAACAATAACAAGCAACATTCTAATGAAATACAGTATTTTAATTAATTAATTAATGAAGAATTTTGATGCATTTACTAAGATAGTAACTTAATGTAAAGTTCTTATATAAAATTATGTTGGAAGATTTTTAATTTAAATTGGAAACCTTTAAAATGAGTGGCTCTATTTCATAGAACCAGAGCTAGTTTTGGCTGGGTTGCTAACTAAAGGGTTAAACTGCAGCTATGCTGTGGTACGGCATTGATTCAGTTGATCAAATTAGCCTCAGTTTATATTTATATTTTCTAATTTGCTATATATTTTATTGCTCTCCTATAACTTTGGCACTTGACAAAGAAATTGATAAAATAAGCATTGGAGTAGTTGATATGATTGACTAAATCCCTTTAGCCCTTTCAATCCTGTAAGGAATATATAGATCCTAAGATAAAGTTTGCATTCTACTGAATTCTGACTTACTAAATAAAATGGATGGGAATAGGCCAAACCGGTATTTTGATAATGTTAGTTGACTTCTTTGTTGTCTGGCTTACCATTCAGCATACGACAGCAATCTAAGGTGTGTTTGGACTAAAAATTAGCAATGTACATATTTAATTTATATAGTCTGCAGTGCCAACCACAAATCAGAGCAGTACTCTATGCAAGGGGAAAAGCAGAGTGGGTGTAAAGTACATCCTTGAAAAGGCTTGCCAAATACAAGTCAACACTGCTAGGTGTTGCAGTTGGGTTTATATGCATATATATACTGTATATTACTATAATTATAAACTATTATTAAAAAACAAACACAGAAATTATAAAGATGATTTCTCAGTATATTAAAATAATAAAAAAAGGAAGAACTCTCAAGCTTTTTGCAAAAGAGAAATGTTGCTTTGTTATTAGTATTGGTGCTGTGGGGTGAGATAGGACGTAAATATTGGTGCAGTGCTAAGATCAATTATCTAAAATCTGACTCAGCTTCTATTTTTAGGTAAATAACCTCATTCACTAATAATTTGGAAAGTAAACCAATTTTTTCCTTCAACACGTAAATTCTCTTTAGTTTTTTCACTAATATTTATTAAGCATCTAAATACAAATATCTTCTTAAAAATTAATTTGTGGCTATTCAGGAAATTACAGAAAATAGTTAATATTTTTCTTTGCCAGAAAAGGAAATTATTAAATATAAAAAATATATACATATATTTAACTTGCTCCGTTATGCTAATTTGTAGAAATAATAAATTAATTAGTTTGTGATAAATTCATTTTGATATGAACAATATATTTCAGGAGGCAATATTTAGAGATGGTAGACGCAGGTATTCATGTCGTAACCATGTGGATATATGTTCAATACCGTGGCGTAACATCATAGGCACGTGTCTTCTATAGCTTGGGGATGACCAATGCTTTGAGTGAAGCTGCATAAGTCCACACACGCACATTATATATATATATAGAGAGAGAGAAATATTTAACTAGTTTAAATTACTAAAATCTTTATTCAACAGAGTATTTGATGCTCGGGATAGTAGAGTGCAAATATAGTAAGAGTTTGGGCCCGACGGCTGAGCTTTTGCCGTTTCGACAACCAATTCCAGTGAGTCTAGAAATTGCTGTCGGAACGGCAAGAGATCAGTCGTTGGAGCCAAACTTTCCTATATATATATATATATATATAATACAGCACCATCTTTACCTAGCTGGTGTGTAACTGCGTGCATTAAGGTGGTATTGTATTTGCGATGCCAGTTTGTGCAACAGATTGGAGAACTACTCTTGCTAAGATGATAACACAAAGAATGGGCAAAAAATTTTATAGAGATGACTACGACTAGAAGGAATAAAAATAAAAATTGAAATTTGACTCTGGTCAGATCAATGTCGCTAGCTTAGCCGATCTGAAGAAAAGTGATCAGCAACCCACGAAGGTTTAAGAAAATACTTAATGACGGATCAAAAGCCAGAATGGAAGTAGAAAAGTGAGCCGCAGTAAAGAATGGAGGAAAGGGCAACAAGGAGAGAGAACAAAGGAAAGTGGCAGGGGGTTCAAACTATTTATATAATTTTTTTTAAAAAGTGAAAACACAGAAGACACAAACACAAGGACAATTCCCGCTCAACGGCTGTTTTCAGTGGATCATTATAGTTTCGTATGCATTGAAGACAGGACTATTTACCATTCTCGGATAGCTATTCAGGAAGAAACAACTGACGTTGGACGAAGAAAGACAAAATACCGATATGGGACGAGAAAAGTTACAATCGAAGCCATTAGGAAATGGAAATAATACAAGTTTATAGGAATAGTATTAACAAGCAAGAGGTAGTTAGATCGCAAAAGGAAGAAACAAAGGTTGGATGTAAGTGTTGGGTAGGCTAGTATGAGTAGAAGGGGTGGAAAAGGTAGAAAAAGATAAAGATAGTCACAGCAGTAAAATAAAGTTGAATTAAAAAGGAAACATAAAAAAAACAGGGCGTTGTACTGGCAGTAGCGGTAGAGCGCCAGACACCATGCTTCGCGACATAGTTATGACCCTTTACGTTCCGAGTTCAAATCACGCCATGGTTAACTTTGCCTTTCATCCTTACGGGGTCGATAAAATGAAGCACCAGTAATGTACTGGATAATTGCTGGCCCGGTGTCAAAGGTAGAAACAATTATTCAAACACGTTCTACCGTTACAACTGGTCGTACGTCGAAAGGGACCTAACTAGAACACCTATAATTGACATAGAAGGGAATATTTTTTTGTATGCATTACTTATACTGTACTATATGACTGATACATTTTATTGTCTTTTTATGTAGCTTGCCTTTCGTCCTTACGCACTGAGAATCGATCTAATCGACCCCTCCCCCAAAATAATTGCTGGCTTTGTACCTAAATCAGAAACCTTTATTAAACGTATTTATCTAGACATGACTACTTTTGCCTGTGCAGGAATATTTTAATGTAACTGCCGAAGCATAACTGATGCCGAGAGAAAATGTGTGCCCGTGTACAACCACAAATAATCGCAAGTCAAGGCGTGTCTGTATTATTATTACTACTACTACAACTAAGACTACTATAGGTATGTAGCAATGGTCTCTCTCGTCTCGGTCGGTTTATCGATCTACGAGTGATAGACTGAGATGAAAGAGTGAGGTCAACGCATGCGTACTGGAGGCCAAATACGTCGCCACCCGCGTATCAAAGCCGCTGTTCATCAATCTACACAAAATTATCAAAAAAAAAAAAACGAATCCCTAGTTAATTTTATTAACTCCCGCTTCAATTTTATCAAATAAGATCTGTTAATAAAATTTAAAAAATTGATTATTATTTACATATTCCTAATGTATATCATTTTAGTAAATAATAATAAAAATTAATGAAATCTATTAAAAATAATAAATATACATTCTTTAACGAAAATATATATTCAAATGAAAGTAATCCTTTCGATGATTGAAAAATATAAATAAGGTTTGTACCAATTATAAAGAATTTTTTTTATAAAATGATAGACAGAAAATAAAAGTGAAAATAAATTTAATATTTTCCTCCGGTTTTAAATGATTTTAATAATTCCAAACAGGCAGATGTATCTTTTAAAATCATATTTTTCATAATTTCTTCCGTTGGACTTATTTGGAATTTATTATATATATATATATATCAATTATACAATCTATATGTACATCCATAAATGCATATATATATATATATATATATATATATATATATATATACCTATACATTTTTTGGTACCCTTGAAATACATATATCTATATATAGATTATCTTTTGTTTAACAGAAAAAAATAATGGCGATGATGATGAGTGCTGACAAAAGATGACATTTATATATAAAGAGAATTAAGAAGCTTATCGTAAATGAGTGACTCTTATTATAAGATTTCTATTTAAATGAAAATCATCGAACAATTTGATGAATAAGAAACAAGAAGTTTAAGTTATGTTGCTAATAACATCTTAATAATGATGATCGCACTACAATATTTTTTAATTTATTAAGTGAAATAGAATGTATTATTTCATTAGGGAGAATATAGTCACGAAAGAATTAATCAGTGATGGAAAACACGAGATGTTAGCCTTGTCTTCTTTATCTGATACTGGAGAACAATGGACAAACGGGTTTTTTTTTTCCACTATTCCTGTCAGTGAAGAAATCACCATCACCATTATCATGGACAATATATATATTTTTTTAATTGGGGGTAATGACGGCGACGGATAAATCGTAGCTTGTTAAATATATGTATTTGTAAAAAATTTAATAAATTTAAAAAAAAAATAAAAATGATTAAAAGGTTGGTTTTAAGTACATTTTAAATATCACAGTAATTCGATATGCCGCAATTAAACAGTGTCATCAACAGCATGTCTAATACATTTTATTGATGAAATATTAACCAAATTAAATGTCATTTTACATCCATTTAAATCAATTATTTTCTTTTGTAAACATTATCAAACAATGTAATTTCACGTTTATTAATATCGATTGCAATAATTTTCAATTATATTTTGCAAATAAATCATTCGGACTCTATAGTTACAGCTCAATTATCGTCTACGGACATCTCCGAATTTGTGTGATACTTAAAACGAAAGATTAGCCTTAGTTGTTTTTTATTATAAAGCTCAATAAAGAAATCATTATTATTATTATCGGATGCTGGTGAACAATGGCTAAACCTTTTATTTTCTCTTGTCAGTGAAGAAAACAACACTATCGCCATCGCTATAACATTTTTGGCGGCGAAGCAGCAGTGGTAGCTTGCCAAATAAATATATTTGCCATAGATTTGTATTTTTTATAAATAAAGACCGCTTTAGATTGAAATTAGAAATCCTTAATTTCTGATTTGAGATTTTAAACACACCACCACCGTTGGCTTCATGGCGGCGGCATAGTAGTATGAACATTTGAGCTTCATTTAACTTTGCCTTTCATCCTTACGGGGTCGATAAAATAAAGTACCAGTAATGTACTGAGTGATTGTTGGCTTTGTGCCAAAAATAGAAACAATTATATATATTATAGTTAAGATATATGCGTGTAAACCGAAACACCATTCAGCTCTTAATTTCTATGATTTACGAGAATATTTAAACACCACTAACACACGATAATAGTTGTTATTAGGAAGATTTTGGCGGTGGCGTTGAAACATAGTTATAGCTTGTAAAATAAATGTCTCTGTATTAGATTATTTTTTTTAATAAATAGAAACGAAAGAAGACCATATCGCTGTAGATTTATGAAATTTTCAGAGAAAATAATACTACCGCCGCCGCCAGCATCATAGCCGTCATTAAAAGATTTTTGGCGGCGGCGGGATGACAGGAAAATTATAGTGTGTTAAACAAATATATATATTGTTTAATATAAATACGAAAGGAGACCTTACCGCTGTAGATTGAAATTGAAGATCCTAATTTCTATGAAGTTTTCAGAGGAATAAAACAAACAAGTGATGAAATTTTGAAACACAAAATGACGTTCAGTCGAAGCCTCAACGTGCTTCGAAATGGCGATTTATGAGGATTAATGACGTCATAAGCAAGCTGATGTATAACGGCGTCGTATTGGTTGGTTTGTTTCAGAAAGGACCAATCATATTTTAGTTTATGGAAAATTATAGAATACAGATAGAATTGTGGAAAAAAAAAAAATTTTTTTAATTGTTAGTTTTTGTTTGGCAGTTACTTATGATTGTTTCGTGAAGAATAATGGGTCACAAGAGAAAACAACTAACACATGTACACCGTAGAAAATCTGCGAAAAGACCTAAAACTTCTGAAAACTCTTCTACACAGAAGCCGAAGTGAGTTATCTAAATCTAAAAATTACAAATATACATGCATGCATGTGTATATGAATATGTTTGAGTATGACGCATGCGCATTGTTGCCTTTTGAAATGAAGTAGTAGTAAATATGGTTTAAAAACGAAACAAAACGCCACAATATATTATTTCAGTATTTAAATTATTAAATTAAATTAATTACTTTTTAAGTATCATTAACTAGAGCAATTAATCTATTTCCATGCTGTTTGTTTTTAATACTTCAATCAGGTGTTCTTCTATCCAAAAAGTCTACTGCATTTCCACACATCATGGCGTTAAGAATCCCCACGTGTTTTTTTACCCTTATGCTTTTGCGGCTTTTATAATTTGTCTTACATTATTTTGAGTTCGATAAGATAAAATAACGATCAAGTACTTAAGTATTTCATCGATTATACATTGGCTCCACCAACTCAAATTTGTTTTCTTGTGCCAATATTATAAATCAATCATTAAAATAATTTAAGTCTTGTTATATACAGTTGTTTTCAACGAACGTATTTAAAAATGAAAAGCTGATTATATATATATCCAGAGGTTCTTCAGGCCGGTGTTTATATTGTTTTTTTAGCTGTTAATCCCCCCAGCTTTACTAGTACTCATTTCCAGCTGGGTGGACTAGCAACATGAAATGAAGTGTTTTGCGCAAGAACATTTAATCAGCCTGTCGAAGAATCGAACTCACGCCATACATATATATATATATATATATATATATATATATATATATATATATGTGTGTGTGTATGTAGTTGACGGCCGAGGGAAAAGAGTACTCAATACCCAAATAGTGTTTATATATTCATTTATTAAGAGGTCGTCAAAGAACTGATGACCCTGTGCGAAGCAAGCGAAACTCCAAACTAACAAGTCTCACTATTTAGTCTTAAATAATATATATATATAGAAGTGGTAAAACAACAGTTAGTTCACCATATCGAGAACAAATATTTCGGCACTACAACGCTATTAGCTGTCAGTCGAAAGCAGCCGATGAAAGCAAAACATCGTTTATTACCGTATTACTACCACGCGTAAGTGGAGTTACTTAAATGAAATTTTTTTTTTTTACAATTTAAGACTAAATAGTGAGTCTTGTTAGTTTGGAGTTTCGCACAGGGTCATCAGTTCTTTGACGACCTCTTAATAAATGAATATATAAACACTATTTGGGTATTGAGTACTCTTTTCCCTCGGCCGTCAACTACATACACACACATATATATATATATATGTATGGCGTGAGTTCGATTGTTCGGCAAGCTGATTAAATGTTCTTGAGCAAAACACTTCATTTCATGTTGCTACAGCCGTTTCGACGGCTATTTCTGGTCCAGAAATAGCCGTCGAAACGGCTTGAGCTCTGCCGTCGGGGTCATACATTTTCATATATATATATATAACGTGGTCTGTTCGATCGTACGAATTTTATATAAATTATATAAAATTCAATTGACTTAAGAATCATTTGAAAAAATTGTAATATAGTAGAGTCGTTTTCAGAATTCGTACGGTTAAATCCCGCTGAAGTATCAATATAATTTACATTTCTCTCTCTGGCCATTGCGGTATTTTTTCTGAATTCAAATCCCGCCGAGGTCAATTTTGCTTTT
The DNA here is from genome assembly GCA_964016885.1 of Eledone cirrhosa. Lineage (NCBI taxonomy): Eukaryota > Metazoa > Mollusca > Cephalopoda > Octopoda > Eledonidae > Eledone > Eledone cirrhosa. The sequence goes on along the minus strand of OZ024754.1, from coordinate 26,163,753 downwards.
CGTCCTTTCAGGATCGATAATATAAACTACTTATTAGGGCGGTGGGTTAATAATCGTTAGAGTATTGGACTAAACATTGTGTTATTTAGGGTGGTGGATCGATATGAAGATCAAGCACTGGGGTCGATGTAATTGACTTAACTTTCCCCCAAATTTTTGGCTTTTTGCTTCTTCGCCACTTATTCCTGAGATGGGCAGAGTCCTCAAACATTCCCTCCAACGGGTCCTGTCAGAAGCAACCGTATCCAATTGATCCAGCTGGATCACCAAGCATGACCAACCAAGCTCATGGATGTTATCCAACCATCTTGCTCGGGGTCTACTCCTGGGTTTCCTACTTGTTGGGTTTGCCCGTAAAATCTGTCCAGCAATTCTTTCCTAAGACATTCTAACCACATGTTCATAGTATCGGAGCTGTGATCTCTCAAAATATTGGCTTTTTGCTTAAATTAGAAATCAATCATTTTATTAACCATTTTTCTATTCGAATTATTGTTTGTTCTTGTAATTGTTGTTTAGCTCTAGATCGGAGCAGCGTCCGATCAGAAGTATTCAGGTTGTGAACCTCGCGCCGTTTTGTAATTCTTGGAACTAAATACATGATCGGAGAAATATGTGATTGATTTCGCTGCTATTTCTAGCACATCGGACGATTGTAAACACTCATCGTGTTCCTCTCGGTTTACAATCCCTCGCACATTATATAAATTAATTAAATAATAATAACTTATTGAACCGACAGGAGAGACAGAAGTAGATCACGAGCAAGATAGTTGAAGAACATCCATGAACTCGGTCGGTCTCGCTTGGGGACTATTTAGAGACCATTGCTTTCGAAAGGACCCTCTCGATAGCGTCTGAGGATTCTGCCCTCACGACCCTCCCAGGAATAAATGGGTGAAGAAGATAAATGTTGTGATCTTTATTATCCACTAGCAATAGTTATTCCAGTAGGTGAAAATTGTGTACAATATACAGGGCAATAAATTAAGCAATGGAAGAATGTGACAGCCTGTCTCACCCATGCACACATTGAAAATAGGTGTTAAATAGTGGTGAAGGATTTCATCATATTCACTGGATTCATTTCAAATGTTTCACACATGTCAAACCCTGGTCCTAACCTAAGAGGATCATGAAGGCAGAGTCCTCAAACACTCTCTCCAGCTAGTCCTGTCGGAAGTAACTGTCTCCAACTGATCTGGCTGGATCCCCAAGCGTGACCAGCCAAGCTCATGGATATTATCCAACCATCTTGCTTAAGGTCTACTCCTGGGTCTCCTACCTGTTGGTTTTGCATGTAAAATCTGTCCAGTGATTCTTTCCTGAGACATTCTAACCACATGCCCATAGTATCGGAGTTGTGATCCCTCAATTTGGAGAAGTAACGGCTTTACCTGGAGGGACTCTCTGATCTCCGAGCTACACTCTTTGAGTAATGTTACTCCAAACACGCTTCAGATGAATCCCATTTCGAGTTGCAATTCTAACTCCAAATATACAAAACCAGGTCAGATACTGCAACCCATCCTGTCCAACTCATTCTTCCAAAAACCTTGCACCAAAACTGTGGTATATTAACTATCAACCTTGATAGGATGAAAGATGTTGATTTTGATGGGCTTTGAAATCAGAGAGCCAAGAGGTATTTAGATGTGCTTAGGTTCCAACTATTTAGATGCCAGCTTCTAAAACAAAGAGGACACCCAAAGAATAGTATTTGATAACAATTTGACATGGACAATATGAGCTTCAGCTGCAGTTCACTCAGCCCATATCTATATATATATATAAATCCAGTACTACTAGATCAGGACTGACTGAGGGCTAAACAACAGCAATAACTCTAATATTAGTAACATAATAATAGTATGTTCACAGCTAATTTGCCTTTCATAATTCTTATCTTTTTATATAAATGCAACTTCTGCCATTGCTAACAACACAGATAATAGTAATTGTTATAGATATTTTTTCACTATATATATATATATATAATTCTAACATATTTTGGACTAGTCTGAGCTTGCTTGTTCTCTTCAAAAGTAAACAGTTCTGTTTCTGTTACCACAGCTGTAACCGATAGCTACTTGATTTTGTTATTTTCTTTTTTTTATTTTAGATATCATATATCTTTGTAATTCCTCCTTACAGTATAATCAACATAATTGTTACTTCCTCTCAACCAAAACCAAAGATAAAAAATACTAATGATATAAGAGAATAAATGCTAGCTATTTATGTATAGTATTAGTTATACAAGAGGATAAAAATGCTGGAGATGAAGGCAGAAAATAAAAATAAAATGGTGTATAGGGGAATAGGAGCATGAAAAAAGGGTGAAACAATTTAAAATAAGTTATGCTCCTAGAATTCACTGGAGATTTATTCAGGAATGTTGTTGTTTATTGCTAGAAATTCTCGATAAAGAGTTATAAAGTATAAAATATTTATGCTTCAAATCCTCTTGAGTTGGTTTTTAGTTGTTGTTGTTCTCTTGAAATTATATCTGTTTAGAGGAGTTAGGATGGTATTCTCAGTACTTGCTGCTGGAGAAAGATGATATATGTCTTAGAGGGTGGGAGAAAATTTGATATTTCATAACTGGTTCTTACAATTTAGTGTTGCAACCCTTCTCTCTTTTGTTATTGTTGTTTGGCTGGACTCCTATAAGCTTGCATCTGATAGTTTCTTGTGAGATTTTTTACCATTTTGATACCAACTCGGCCACAACTGGTTCTGGTTTTTAAAAGTTCCTGTTCAAATTAAAATTTGCCAATATAATTTTATATAAAAACAATAAGTTACTATCTTAGTAATGAAACAGTCACTCCAGGTAGAGTCGCTACCTCTCCAAATTCAGAAATCACAGCTCAGATATTACAGGCATATATGGTTAGAATGTTTCAGGAAAGAATTGCTGGCTGCGCAGATTTTACAGGATAGGCTCCAAGATGGTTGGATAACATCCATGAGCTTGGCTGATCATGCTTGGGGATCCAGCCAGATCAATTGGAGATGTTTGCTTCTGACAGCAACTACAAGGAATGTTTAATGCTTGCATGGGTTAGATGAGTTGTTGTATTACAAGGCTAGGTATTTCAGATGACCTTGTGCCTAGATTTTGGAAGGTGGTTGATTGGCAGGAATATTATAGCATTGGACAAAATGTTTTCTCGTATTTATTTCTGCTCATTACGTTCTGAGGTCAAATCCCACTGATGCCAACTTTGCCTTTTATCTAAGTTATTTTATTTATCTTCTTTTTTTTTCAGAAATAAACCAGCTGATCGCTTTCATGTAGAAGAGCCTGTGAGTATCTCAGTTATGTTATATTTCTTAATTGTAACAGACACCCATTCTATGTGTGGTATATAGCATGGCAATATGTATCCATCCATGGCCCATGGACTCACAGGGCACTTAAACATTTAAACCTGAGAGAAACTATTTCTCTCTAGATTTGAATAAAGCTGATCTCTTCTAAAGTAAGAGAAAGAGAGGGAGAGTCAGCTCCAGTACTAGACTCATTATATTTATTAACCTTAAAATAAGGAAAGATAAAGTTGACCTTGACAGGATTTGAACTCAGAACATAGAAAGCTTGATTTAATACGGCAAAGCATTTTATCTAACATCGTAATAATTCTGTCAATTTGCCATTTATATATATATATATATACATACACATGCACATGTGGGTTTTTTTTTTCTCACTTTCCCCGTTCCTTCCTCTCATCACTCTTTACTTCCTATTTATCTTCTATTTCTAACTCTATCTTCTGTTGAAGGACTAGTGTCTGAAACGTTAAGACTCTCTTTCTGCTATTTCAAGCATTAAATTAATATATATTACATCAAACCACACAAACCTGGTCCTGTTTGTCTTGAAGTTATTATATTTATCTTAAAACCCATTACAATTTTATATAATTTTATACCAGCTTAATAATGAAAAAGTTGGTTATAAATCATTCCAAATTCTTTATTGTTATCAAATCTTTCCATCATAATGTAAGAAACTGTTATATTTCTAGCACCAGCTGAATAATGTGAAAGTTAGTTATATTACTAAATCCCCCAAATTCTTGATATTTTCATAATCACAAGCAATGTAATTCAATAGAAATATGGTAACAAAAGGTTTAACGCTTTAGCATTTAAATCGGCCGTATCTGGCCAGAATTCCCTCACTTCTTTCTGTTCAAACTGGCTGTAACTAGCCACCAAGGGCCTTGTTTCAGCGGGGTACCAGGGGACAAGTTCCCCCACTTTTTCAAACATCTATGTTTTAATTTTTGTTTATTTGATATAATAAATTCTTTTTAAGCTTATTTTTTATATCTGAACTTCATTTGAATATACAAAATTTAATTAGCGTAAAATTTTACTTATGTGATAGGTCTGGGAAAGGCACCATAAGGAATTTATGCTCCTTTAAGAATCAACAAATGTTGATTTGTCCCCCTCACATTTTTAAAGCAAACGAGGCGCCTGCTAGCCACTCATGCTGATGTTAAGGTGTTGTTTTCAAAATAAATAGTATCAAAATCTCATAGATTTGATATTTTGTGAAATAAAGTGTTTACCGTGAAAATACAATAGTAAATATAGAGTAATGTAAATGTTATGTGAGGTAAAGCCTTTACCGTGAAAATACAATAGTAAATATAGAGTAATGTAAATGTTAAAGGGTTGAAATATCAATACTTTACAAACTTTTAAGTTTTAGTCCCTTCTTATTCAGACTATTCAATCATCATCATCACCATTAACTTCAGAGGATGAGGAAATGGATGATCCATTTGTACAACTTGTAATGGACTTAAGAAAAAGTACCAAGAAAGCATGTGAGTATTTATTTAGTATCTGCTTCATTTTCAGCATAGGATGGTGTGTGTGAGTGTGCAGATGTAATGTAATTATTGGTGAAATCAACACTACCATAGAATACACTTGACCAAGGTGCCATGCAGTGGGACTGAATCCAAAACCACATGGTTGTGAAGTGAACTCCTTAACCTCACAGACACACCTTCATCTGTGTTGTGAAGTAAACTCCTTAACCTCACAGACACAACTTCATCTGTGTTGTGAAGTTTACTCCTTAGCCACACAGCCATGCCTGCATCTGTGTTGTGAAGTAAACTTCTTAACCTCACAGACACACCTTCATCTGTGTTGTGAAGTGAACTCCTTAACCTCACAGACACACCTTCATCTGTGTTGTGAAGTAAACTCCTTAACCTCACACACACCTTTATCTGTGTTGTGAAGTAAACTCCTTAACCTCACAGACACACCTTCATCTGTGTTGTGAAGTAAACTCCTTAACCTCCCAGACACACCTTCATCTGTGTTGCGAAGTGAACTCCTTAACCTCACAGACACTCCCTTCATCTGTGTTGTGAAGTTTACTCCTTGACCACACAGCCATGCCTGCATCTGTGTTGTGAAGTAAACTCCTTAACCTCACAGACACTCCCTTCATCTGTGTTGTGAAGTAAACTCCTTAACCTCACAGACACACCTTCATCTGTGTTGTGAAGTGAACTCCTTAACCTCACAGACACACCTTCATCTGTTTTGTGAAGTGAACTCCTTAACCTCACAGACACACCTTCATCTGTGTTGTGAAGTAAACTCCTTAACCTCACAGACACACCTTCATCTGTGTTGTGAAGTAAACTCCTTAACCTCACAGACACACCTTCATCTGTGTTGTGAAGTGAACTCCTTAACCTCACAGACACACCTTCATCTGTGTTGTGAAGTGAACTCCTTAACCTCACAGACACATCTTGATCTGTGTTGTGAAGTGAACTCCTTAACCTCACAGGCACACCTTCATCTGTGTTGTGAAGTGAACTCCTTAACCTCACAGGCACACCTTCATCTGTGTTGTGAAGTGAACTCCATAACCTCACAGGCACACCTTCATCTGTGTTGTGAAGTGAACTCCTTAACCTCACAGGCACACCTTCATCTGTGTTGTGAAGTGAACTCCATAACCTCAAAGACACACCTTCATCTGTGTTGTGAAGTGAACTCCATAACCTCACAGGCACACCTTCATCTGTGTTGTGAAGTGAACTACTTAACCACACAGCCATGCCTGCATCTGTGTTGTGAAGTAAACTCCTTAACCTCACATACACACATTCATCTGTGTTGTGAAGTAAACTCCTTAACCTCACAGACACTCCCTTCATCTGTGTTGTGAAGTAAACTCCTTAACCTCACAGACACTCCCTTCATCTGTGTTGTGAAGTAAACTCCTTAACCTCGTAGACACACCTTCATCTGTGTTGTGAAGTGAACTCCTTAACCTCACAGACACTCCCTTCATCTGTGTTGTGAAGTGAACTCCTTAACCTCACAGACACACCTTCATCTGTGTTGTGAAGTAAACTCCTTAACCACACAGCCATGCCTGCATCTGTGTTGTGAAGTAAACTCCTTAACCTCACAGACACACCTTCATCTGTGTTGTGAAGTAAACTTCTTAACCTCACAGACACACCTTCATCTGTGTTGTGAAATGAACTCCTTAACCTCACAGACACACCTTCATCTGTGTTGTGAAGTAAAATCCTTAACCTCACAGACACACCTTCATCTGTGTTGTGAAATGAACTCCTTAACCTCACAGACACACCTTCATCTGTGTTGTGAAGTGAACTCCTTAACCACACAGCCATGCCTGCATTTGTGTTGTGAAGTAAACTCCTTAACCTCACAGACACACCTTCATCTGTGTTGTGAAGTGAACTCCTTAACCTCACAGACACACCTTCATCTGTGTTGTGAAGTGAACTGCTTAACCTCAGACACATATTCATCTGTGTTGTGAAGTGAACTCCTTAACCTCACAGGCACACCATCTGTGTTGTGAAGTAAACTCCTGAACCTCACAGACACACCTTCATCTGTGTTGTGAAGTAAACTCCTTAACCTCACGGACACACCTTCATCTGTGTTGTGAAGTGAACTCCTTAACCTCACAGACACACCTTCATCTATGTTGTGAAGTAAACTCCTTAACCTCACAGACACACCTTCATCTGTGTTGTGAAGTGAACTCCTTAACCTCACAGACCCACCTTCATCTGTGTTTTGAAGTAAACTCCTTAACCTCACAGACACACCTTCATCTGTGTTGTGAAGTTTACTCCTTAACCACACAGCCATGCCTGCATCTGTGTTGTGAAGTAAACTTCTTAACCTCACAGACACACCTTCATCTGTGTTGTGAAGTGAACTCCTTAACCTCACAGACACACCTTCATCTATGTTGTGAAGTGAACTCCTTAACCACACAGCCATGCCTGCATCTGTGTTGTGAAGTGAACTCCTTAACCTCACACACACCTTCATCTGTGTTGTGAAGTAAACTCCTTAACCTCACAGACACACATTCATCTGTGTTGTGAAGTAAACTCCTTAACATCAGACACACCTTCATCTGTGTTGTGAATTGAACTCCTTAACCTCACAGATCCACCTTCATCTGTGTTGTGAAGTAAACTCCTTAACCACACAGCCATGCCTGCATCTGTGTTGTGAAGTAAACTTCTTAACCTCACAGATACACCTTCATCTGTGTTGTGAAGTGAACTCCTTAACCTCACAGACACACCTTCATCTGTGTTGTGAAGTTTACTCCTTAACCACACAGCCATGCCTGCATCTGTGTTGTGAAGTAAACTTCTTAACCTCACAGACACACCTTCATCTGTGTTGTGAAGTGAACTCCTTAACCTCACAGACACACCTTCATCTATGTTGTGAAGTGAACTCCTTAACCACACAGCCATGCCTGCATCTGTGTTGTGAAGTGAACTCCTTAACCTCACAGACACACCTTATCTGTGTTGTGAAGTAAACTCCTTAACCTCACAGACACTCCCTTCATCTGTGTTGTGAAGTAAACTCCTTAACCTCACAGACACACCTTCATCTGTGTTGTGAAGTGAACTCCTTAACCTCACAGACACTCCCTTCATCTGTGTTGTGAAGTGAACTCCTTAACCTCACAGACACACCTTCATCTGTGTTGTGAAGTGAACTCCTTAACCACACAGCCATGCCTGCATCTGTGTTGTGAAGTAACCTCCTTAACCTCACAGACATACCTTATCTGTGTTGTGAAGTGAACTCCTTAACCTCAAAGACACACCTTCATCTGTGTTGTGAAGTGAACTCCTTAACCTCACAGACACACCTTCATCTTTGTTGTGAAGTGGACTCCTTAACCACACAGCTATGCCTGTATCTGTGTTGTGAAGTAAACTCCTTAACCTCACAGACACACCTTCATCTGTGTTGTGAAGTGAACTCCTTAACCTCACAGACACACCTTCATCTGTGTTGTGAAGTAAACTCCTTAACCTCACGGACACACCTTCATCTGTGTTGTGAAGTGAACTCCTTAACCTCACAGACACACCTTCATCTGTGTTGTGAAGTAAACTCCTTAACCTCACAGACACACCTTCATCTGTGTTGTGAAGTGAACTCCTTAACCTCACAGACCCACCTTCATCTGTGTTTTGAAGTAAACTCCTTAACCTCACAGACACACCTTCATCTGTGTTGTGAAGTAAACTCCTTAACCTCACAGACACACCTTCATCTGTGTTGTGAAGTTTACTCCTTAGCCACACAGCCATGCCTGCATCTGTGTTGTGAAGTAAACTTCTTAACCTCACAGACACACCTTCATCTGTGTTGTGAAGTGAACTCCTTAACCTCACACACACCTTCATCTGTGTTGTGAAGTAAACTCCTTAACCTCACAGACACACCTTCATCTGTGTTGTGAATAAATTCCTTAACATCAGACACACCTTCATCTGTGTTGTGAATTGAACTCCTTAACCTCACAGATCCACCTTCATCTGTGTTGTGAAGTAAACTCCTTAACCACACAGCCATGCCTGCATCTGTGTTGTGAAGTGAACTCCTTAACCTCACACACACCTTCATCTGTGTTGTGAAGTAAACTCCTTAACCTCACAGACACACATTCATCTGTGTTGTGAAGTAAACTCCTTAACATCAGACACACCTTCATCTGTGTTGTGAATTGAACTCCTTAACCTCACAGATCCACCTTCATCTGTGTTGTGAAGTAAACTCCTTAACCACACAGCCATGCCTGCATCTGTGTTGTGAAGTAAACTTCTTAACCTCACAGATACACCTTCATCTGTGTTGTGAAGTGAACTCCTTAACCTCACAGACACACCTTCATCTGTGTTGTGAAGTTTACTCCTTAACCACACAGCCATGCCTGCATCTGTGTTGTGAAGTAAACTTCTTAACCTCACAGACACACCTTCATCTGTGTTGTGAAGTGAACTCCTTAACCTCACAGACACACCTTCATCTATGTTGTGAAGTGAACTCCTTAACCACACAGCCATGCCTGCATCTGTGTTGTGAAGTGAACTCCTTAACCTCACAGACACACCTTATCTGTGTTGTGAAGTAAACTCCTTAACCTCACAGACACTCCCTTCATCTGTGTTGTGAAGTAAACTCCTTAACCTCACAGACACACATTCATCTGTGTTGTGAAGTGAACTCCTTAACCTCACAGACACTCCCTTCATCTGTGTTATGAAGTGAACTCCTTAACCTCACAGACACACCTTCATCTGTGTTGTGAAGTGAACTCCTTAACCACACAGCCATGCCTGCATCTGTGTTGTGAAGTAAACTCCTTAACCTCACAGACATACCTTATCTGTGTTGTGAAGTGAACTCCTTAACCTCAAAGACACACCTTCATCTGTGTTGTGAAGTGAACTCCTTAACCTCACAGACACACCTTCATCTTTGTTGTGAAGTGGACTCCTTAACCACACAGCTATGCCTGTATCTGTGTTGTGAAGTAAACTCCTTAACCTCACAGACACACCTTCATCTGTGTTGTGAAGTAAAATCCTTAACCTCACAGACGCACCTTCATCTGTGTTGTGAAATGAACTCCTTAACCTCACAGACACACCTTCATCTGTGTTGTGAAGTGAACTCCTTAACCACACAGCCATGCCTGCATTTGTGTTGTGAAGTAAACTCCTTAACCTCACAGACACACCTTCATCTGTGTTGTGAAGTGAACTCCTTAACCTCACAGACACACCTTCATCTGTGTTGTGAAGTAAACTCCTTAACCTCACGGACACACCTTCATCTGTGTTGTGAAGTGAACTCCTTAACCTCACAGACACACCTTCATCTGTGTTGTGAAGTAAACTCCTTAACCTCACAGACACACCTTCATCTGTGTTGTGAAGTGAACTCCTTAACCTCACAGACCCACCTTCATCTGTGTTTTGAAGTAAACTCCTTAACCTCACAGACACACCTTCATCTGTGTTGTGAAGTTTACTACTTAACCACACAGCCATGCCTGCATCTGTGTTGTGAAGTAAACTTCTTAACCTCACAGACACACCTTCATCTGTGTTGTGAAGTGAACTCCTTAACCTCACACACACCTTTATCTGTGTTGTGAAGTAAACTCCTTAACCTCACAGACACACCTTCATCTGTGTTGTGAAGTGAACTGCTTAACCACACAGCCATGCCTGCATCTGTGTTGTGAAGTAAACTCCTTAACCTCACAGACACACCTTCATCTGTGTTGTGAAGTAAACTCCTTAACCTCACAGACACACCTTCATCTGTGTTGTGAAGTGAACTCCTTAACCTCACAGACACACCTTCATCTGTGTTGTGAAGTGAACTACTTAACCACACAGCCATGCCTGCATGTGTGTTGTGAAGTAAACTCCTTAACCTCACAGACACACCTTCATCTGTGTTGTGAAGTAAACTCCTTAACCTCACAGACACACCTTCATCTGTGTTGTGAAGTTTACTCCTTAGCCACACAGCCATGCCTGCATCTGTGTTGTGAAGTAAACTTCTTAACCTCACAGACACACCTTCATCTGTGTTGTGAAGTGAACTCCTTAACCTCACACACACCTTCATCTGTGTTGTGAAGTAAACTCCTTAACCTCACAGACACACCTTCATCTGTGTTGTGAATAAATTCCTTAACATCAGACACATCTTCATCTGTGTTGTGAATTGAACTCCTTAACCTCACAGATCCACCTTCATCTGTGTTGTGAAGTAAACTCCTTAACCACACAGCCATGCCTGCATCTGTGTTGTGAAGTGAACTCCTTAACCTCACACACACCTTCATCTGTGTTGTGAAGTAAACTCCTTAACCTCACAGACACACATTCATCTGTGTTGTGAAGTAAACTCCTTAACATCAGACACACCTTCATCTGTGTTGTGAATTGAACTCCTTAACCTCACAGATCCACCTTCATCTGTGTTGTGAAGTAAACTCCTTAACCACACAGCCATGCCTGCATCTGTGTTGTGAAGTAAACTTCTTAACCTCACAGATACACCTTCATCTGTGTTGTGAAGTGAACTCCTTAACCTCACAGACACACCTTCATCTGTGTTGTGAAGTTTACTCCTTAACCACACAGCCATGCCTGCATCTGTGTTGTGAAGTAAACTTCTTAACCTCACAGACACACCTTCATCTGTGTTGTGAAGTGAACTCCTTAACCTCACAGACACACCTTCATCTATGTTGTGAAGTGAACTCCTTAACCACACAGCCATGCCTGCATCTGTGTTGTGAAGTGAACTCCTTAACCTCACAGACACACCTTATCTGTGTTGTGAAGTAAACTCCTTGACCTCACAGACACTCCCTTCATCTGTGTTGTGAAGTAAACTCCTTAACCTCACAGACACACATTCATCTGTGTTGTGAAGTGAACTCCTTAACCTCACAGACACTCCCTTCATCTGTGTTGTGAAGTGAACTCCTTAACCTCACAGACACACCTTCATCTGTGTTGTGAAGTGAACTACTTAACCACACAGCCATGCCTGCATCTGTGTTGTGAAGTAAACTCCTTAACCTCACATACACACATTCATCTGTGTTGTGAAGTAAACTCCTTAACCTCACAGACACACCTTCATCTATGTTGTGAAGTGAACTCCTTAACCACACAGCCATGCCTGCATCTGTGTTGTGAAGTGAACTCCTTAACCTCACAGACACACCTTATCTGTGTTGTGAAGTAAACTCCTTAACCTCACAGACACTCCCTTCATCTGTGTTGTGAAGTAAACTCCTTAACCTCGTAGACACACCTTCATCTGTGTTGTGAAGTGAACTCCTTAACCTCACAGACACTCCCTTCATCTGTGTTGTGAAGTGAACTCCTTAACCTCACAGACACACCTTCATCTGTGTTGTGAAGTAAACTCCTTAACCACACAGCCATGCCTGCATCTGTGTTGTGAAGTAAACTCCTTAACCTCACAGACACACCTTCATCTGTGTTGTGAAGTAAACTTCTTAACCTCACAGACACACCTTCATCTGTGTTGTGAAATGAACTCCTTAACCTCACAGACACACCTTCATCTGTGTTGTGAAGTAAAATCCTTAACCTCACAGACACACCTTCATCTGTGTTGTGAAATGAACTCCTTAACCTCACAGACACACCTTCATCTGTGTTGTGAAGTGAACTCCTTAACCACACAGCCATGCCTGCATTTGTGTTGTGAAGTAAACTCCTTAACCTCACAGACACACCTTCATCTGTGTTGTGAAGTGAACTCCTTAACCTCACAGACACACCTTCATCTGTGTTGTGAAGTGAACTGCTTAACCTCAGACACATATTCATCTGTGTTGTGAAGTGAACTCCTTAACCTCACAGGCACACCATCTGTGTTGTGAGGTAAACTCCTGAACCTCACAGACACACCTTCATCTGTGTTGTGAAGTAAACTCCTTAACCTCACGGACACACCTTCATCTGTGTTGTGAAGTGAACTCCTTAACCTCACAGACACACCTTCATCTATGTTGTGAAGTAAACTCCTTAACCTCACAGACACACCTTCATCTGTGTTGTGAAGTGAACTCCTTAACCTCACGGACACACCTTCATCTGTGTTGTGAAGTGAACTCCTTAACCTCACAGACACACCTTCATCTGTGTTGTGAAGTAAACTCCTTAACCTCACAGACACACCTTCATCTGTGTTGTGAAGTGAACTCCTTAACCTCACAGACCCACCTTCATCTGTGTTGTGAAGTAAACTCCTTAACCTCACGGACACACCTTCATCTGTGTTGTGAAGTGAACTCCTTAACCTCACAGACACACCTTCATCTGTGTTGTGAAGTAAAGTCCTTAACCTCACAGACACACCTTCATCTGTGTTGTGAAGTGAACTCCTTAACCTCACAGACCCACCTTCATCTGTGTTTTGAAGTAAACTCCTTAACCTCACAGACACACCTTCATCTGTGTTGTGAAGTAAACTCCTTAACCTCACAGACACACCTTCATCTGTGTTGTGAAGTTTACTCCTTAGCCACACAGCCATGCCTGCATCTGTGTTGTGAAGTAAACTTCTTAACCTCACAGACACACCTTCATCTGTGTTGTGAAGTGAACTCCTTAACCTCACACACACCTTCATCTGTGTTGTGAAGTAAACTCCTTAACCTCACAGACACACCTTCATCTGTGTTGTGAATAAATTCCTTAACATCAGACACACCTTCATCTGTGTTGTGAATTGAACTCCTTAACCTCACAGATCCACCTTCATCTGTGTTGTGAAGTAAACTCCTTAACCACACAGCCATGCCTGCATCTGTGTTGTGAAGTGAACACCTTAACCTCACACACACCTTCATCTGTGTTGTGAAGTAAACTCCTTAACCTCACAGACACACATTCATCTGTGTTGTGAAGTAAACTCCTTAACATCAGACACACCTTCATCTGTGTTGTGAATTGAACTCCTTAACCTCACAGATCCACCTTCATCTGTGTTGTGAAGTAAACTCCTTAACCACACAGCCATGCCTGCATCTGTGTTGTGAAGTAAACTTCTTAACCTCACAGATACACATTCATCTGTGTTGTGAAGTGAACTCCTTAACCTCACAGACACACCTTCATCTGTGTTGTGAAGTTTACTCCTTAACCACACAGCCATGCCTGCATCTGTGTTGTGAAGTAAACTTCTTAACCTCACAGACACACCTTCATCTGTGTTGTGAAGTGAACTCCTTAACCTCACAGACACACCTTCATCTATGTTGTGAAGTGAACTCCTTAACCACACAGCCATGCCTGCATCTGTGTTGTGAAGTGAACTCCTTAACCTCACAGACACACCTTATCTGTGTTGTGAAGTAAACTCCTTAACCTCACAGACACTCCCTTCATCTGTGTTGTGAAGTAAACTCCTTAACCTCACAGACACACCTTCATCTGTGTTGTGAAGTGAACTCCTTAACCACACAGCCATGCCTGCATCTGTGTTGTGAAGTAAACTCCTTAACCTCACAGACATACCTTATCTGTGTTGTGAAGTGAACTCCTTAACCTCAAAGACACACCTTCATCTGTGTTGTGAAGTGAACTCCTTAACCTCACAGACACACCTTCATCTTTGTTGTGAAGTGGACTCCTTAACCACACAGCTATGCCTGTATCTGTGTTGTGAAGTAAACTCCTTAACCTCACAGACACACCTTCATCTGTGTTGTGAAGTAAAATCCTTAACCTCACAGACGCACCTTCATCTGTGTTGTGAAATGAACTCCTTAACCTCACAGACACACCTTCATCTGTGTTGTGAAGTGAACTCCTTAACCACACAGCCATGCCTGCATTTGTGTTGTGAAGTAAACTCCTTAACCTCACAGACACACCTTCATCTGTGTTGTGAAGTGAACTCCTTAACCTCACAGACACACCTTCATCTGTGTTGTGAAGTAAACTCCTTAACCTCACAGACACACCTTCATCTGTGTTGTGAAATGAACTCCTTAACCTCACAGACACACCTTCATCTGTGTTGTGAAGTGAACTCCTTAACCACACAGCCATGCCTGCATTTGTGTTGTGAAGTAAACTCCTTAACCTCACAGACACACCTTCATCTGTGTTGTGAAGTGAACTCCTTAACCTCACAGACACACCTTCATCTGTGTTGTGAAGTGAACTGCTTAACCTCAGACACATATTCATCTGTGTTGTGAAGTGAACTCCTTAACCTCACAGGCACACCATCTGTGTTGTGAGGTAAACTCCTGAACCTCACAGACACACCTTCATCTGTGTTGTGAAGTAAACTCCTTAACCTCACGGACACACCTTCATCTGTGTTGTGAAGTGAACTCCTTAACCTCACAGACACACCTTCATCTATGTTGTGAAGTAAACTCCTTAACCTCACAGACACACCTTCATCTGTGTTGTGAAGTGAACTCCTTAACCTCACGGACACACCTTCATCTGTGTTGTGAAGTGAACTCCTTAACCTCACAGACACACCTTCATCTGTGTTGTGAAGTAAACTCCTTAACCTCACAGACACACCTTCATCTGTGTTGTGAAGTGAACTCCTTAACCTCACAGACCCACCTTCATCTGTGTTGTGAAGTAAACTCCTTAACCTCACGGACACACCTTCATCTGTGTTGTGAAGTGAACTCCTTAACCTCACAGACACACCTTCATCTGTGTTGTGAAGTAAAGTCCTTAACCTCACAGACACACCTTCATCTGTGTTGTGAAGTGAACTCCTTAACCTCACAGACCCACCTTCATCTGTGTTTTGAAGTAAACTCCTTAACCTCACAGACACACCTTCATCTGTGTTGTGAAGTAAACTCCTTAACCTCACAGACACACCTTCATCTGTGTTGTGAAGTTTACTCCTTAGCCACACAGCCATGCCTGCATCTGTGTTGTGAAGTAAACTTCTTAACCTCACAGACACACCTTCATCTGTGTTGTGAAGTGAACTCCTTAACCTCACACACACCTTCATCTGTGTTGTGAAGTAAACTCCTTAACCTCACAGACACACCTTCATCTGTGTTGTGAATAAATTCCTTAACATCAGACACACCTTCATCTGTGTTGTGAATTGAACTCCTTAACCTCACAGATCCACCTTCATCTGTGTTGTGAAGTAAACTCCTTAACCACACAGCCATGCCTGCATCTGTGTTGTGAAGTGAACACCTTAACCTCACACACACCTTCATCTGTGTTGTGAAGTAAACTCCTTAACCTCACAGACACACATTCATCTGTGTTGTGAAGTAAACTCCTTAACATCAGACACACCTTCATCTGTGTTGTGAATTGAACTCCTTAACCTCACAGATCCACCTTCATCTGTGTTGTGAAGTAAACTCCTTAACCACACAGCCATGCCTGCATCTGTGTTGTGAAGTAAACTTCTTAACCTCACAGATACACATTCATCTGTGTTGTGAAGTGAACTCCTTAACCTCACAGACACACCTTCATCTGTGTTGTGAAGTTTACTCCTTAACCACACAGCCATGCCTGCATCTGTGTTGTGAAGTAAACTTCTTAACCTCACAGACACACCTTCATCTGTGTTGTGAAGTGAACTCCTTAACCTCACAGACACACCTTCATCTATGTTGTGAAGTGAACTCCTTAACCACACAGCCATGCCTGCATCTGTGTTGTGAAGTGAACTCCTTAACCTCACAGACACACCTTATCTGTGTTGTGAAGTAAACTCCTTAACCTCACAGACACTCCCTTCATCTGTGTTGTGAAGTAAACTCCTTAACCTCACAGACACACCTTCATCTGTGTTGTGAAGTGAACTCCTTAACCACACAGCCATGCCTGCATCTGTGTTGTGAAGTAAACTCCTTAACCTCACAGACATACCTTATCTGTGTTGTGAAGTGAACTCCTTAACCTCAAAGACACACCTTCATCTGTGTTGTGAAGTGAACTCCTTAACCTCACAGACACACCTTCATCTTTGTTGTGAAGTGGACTCCTTAACCACACAGCTATGCCTGTATCTGTGTTGTGAAGTAAACTCCTTAACCTCACAGACACACCTTCATCTGTGTTGTGAAGTAAAATCCTTAACCTCACAGACGCACCTTCATCTGTGTTGTGAAATGAACTCCTTAACCTCACAGACACACCTTCATCTGTGTTGTGAAGTGAACTCCTTAACCACACAGCCATGCCTGCATTTGTGTTGTGAAGTAAACTCCTTAACCTCACAGACACACCTTCATCTGTGTTGTGAAGTGAACTCCTTAACCTCACAGACACACCTTCATCTGTGTTGTGAAGTAAACTCCTTAACCTCACGGACACACCTTCATCTGTGTTGTGAAGTGAACTCCTTAACCTCACAGACACACCTTCATCTGTGTTGTGAAGTAAACTCCTTAACCTCACAGACACACCTTCATCTGTGTTGTGAAGTGAACTCCTTAACCTCACAGACCCACCTTCATCTGTGTTTTGAAGTAAACTCCTTAACCTCACAGACACACCTTCATCTGTGTTGTGAAGTTTACTCCTTAACCACACAGCCATGCCTGCATCTGTGTTGTGAAGTAAACTTCTTAACCTCACAGACACACCTTCATCTGTGTTGTGAAGTGAACTCCTTAACCTCACACACACCTTTATCTGTGTTGTGAAGTAAACTCCTTAACCTCACAGACACACCTTCATCTGTGTTGTGAAGTGAACTGCTTAACCACACAGCCATGCCTGCATCTGTGTTGTGAAGTAAACTCCTTAACCTCACAGACACACCTTCATCTGTGTTGTGAAGTAAACTCCTTAACCTCACAGACACACCTTCATCTGTGTTGTGAAGTGAACTGCTTAACCACACAGCCATGCCTGCATCTGTGTTGTGAAGTAAACTCCTTAACCTCACAGACACACCTTCATCTGTGTTGTGAAGTAAACTCCTTAACCTCACAGACACACCTTCATCTGTGTTGTGAAGTTTACTCCTTAACCACACAGCCATGCCTGCATCTGTGTTGTGAAGTAAACTCCTTAACCTCACAGACACACCTTCATCTGTGTTGTGAAGTGAACTCCTTAACCTCACAGACACACCTTCATCTGTGTTGTGAAGTTTACTCCTTAACCACACAGCCATGCCTGCATCTGTGTTGTGAAGTAAACTTCTTAACCTCACAGACACACCTTCATCTGTGTTGTGAAGTGAACTCCTTAACCTCACAGACACACCTTCATCTATGTTGTGAAGTGAACTCCTTAACCACACAGCCATGCCTGCATCTGTGTTGTGAAGTGAACTCCTTAACCTCACAGACACACCTTATCTGTGTTGTGAAGTAAACTCCTTAACCTCACAGACACTCCCTTCATCTGTGTTGTGAAGTAAACTCCTTAACCTCACAGACACACCTTCATCTGTGTTGTGAAGTGAACTCCTTAACCTCACAGACACTCCCTTCATCTGTGTTGTGAAGTGAACTCCTTAACCTCACAGACACACCTTCATCTGTGTTGTGAAGTGAACTCCTTAACCACACAGCCATGCCTGCATCTGTGTTGTGAAGTAACCTCCTTAACCTCACAGACATACCTTATCTGTGTTGTGAAGTGAACTCCTTAACCTCAAAGACACACCTTCATCTGTGTTGTGAAGTGAACTCCTTAACCTCACAGACACACCTTCATCTTTGTTGTGAAGTGGACTCCTTAACCACACAGCTATGCCTGTATCTGTGTTGTGAAGTAAACTCCTTAACCTCACAGACACACCTTCATCTGTGTTGTGAAGTGAACTCCTTAACCTCACAGACACACCTTCATCTGTGTTGTGAAGTAAACTCCTTAACCTCACGGACACACCTTCATCTGTGTTGTGAAGTGAACTCCTTAACCTCACAGACACACCTTCATCTGTGTTGTGAAGTAAACTCCTTAACCTCACAGACACACCTTCATCTGTGTTGTGAAGTGAACTCCTTAACCTCACAGACCCACCTTCATCTGTGTTTTGAAGTAAACTCCTTAACCTCACAGACACACCTTCATCTGTGTTGTGAAGTAAACTCCTTAACCTCACAGACACACCTTCATCTGTGTTGTGAAGTTTACTCCTTAGCCACACAGCCATGCCTGCATCTGTGTTGTGAAGTAAACTTCTTAACCTCACAGACACACCTTCATCTGTGTTGTGAAGTGAACTCCTTAACCTCACACACACCTTCATCTGTGTTGTGAAGTAAACTCCTTAACCTCACAGACACACCTTCATCTGTGTTGTGAATAAATTCCTTAACATCAGACACACCTTCATCTGTGTTGTGAATTGAACTCCTTAACCTCACAGATCCACCTTCATCTGTGTTGTGAAGTAAACTCCTTAACCACACAGCCATGCCTGCATCTGTGTTGTGAAGTGAACTCCTTAACCTCACACACACCTTCATCTGTGTTGTGAAGTAAACTCCTTAACCTCACAGACACACATTCATCTGTGTTGTGAAGTAAACTCCTTAACATCAGACACACCTTCATCTGTGTTGTGAATTGAACTCCTTAACCTCACAGATCCACCTTCATCTGTGTTGTGAAGTAAACTCCTTAACCACACAGCCATGCCTGCATCTGTGTTGTGAAGTAAACTTCTTAACCTCACAGATACACCTTCATCTGTGTTGTGAAGTGAACTCCTTAACCTCACAGACACACCTTCATCTGTGTTGTGAAGTTTACTCCTTAACCACACAGCCATGCCTGCATCTGTGTTGTGAAGTAAACTTCTTAACCTCACAGACACACCTTCATCTGTGTTGTGAAGTGAACTCCTTAACCTCACAGACACACCTTCATCTATGTTGTGAAGTGAACTCCTTAACCACACAGCCATGCCTGCATCTGTGTTGTGAAGTGAACTCCTTAACCTCACAGACACACCTTATCTGTGTTGTGAAGTAAACTCCTTAACCTCACAGACACTCCCTTCATCTGTGTTGTGAAGTAAACTCCTTAACCTCACAGACACACATTCATCTGTGTTGTGAAGTGAACTCCTTAACCTCACAGACACTCCCTTCATCTGTGTTATGAAGTGAACTCCTTAACCTCACAGACACACCTTCATCTGTGTTGTGAAGTGAACTCCTTAACCACACAGCCATGCCTGCATCTGTGTTGTGAAGTAAACTCCTTAACCTCACAGACATACCTTATCTGTGTTGTGAAGTGAACTCCTTAACCTCAAAGACACACCTTCATCTGTGTTGTGAAGTGAACTCCTTAACCTCACAGACACACCTTCATCTTTGTTGTGAAGTGGACTCCTTAACCACACAGCTATGCCTGTATCTGTGTTGTGAAGTAAACTCCTTAACCTCACAGACACACCTTCATCTGTGTTGTGAAGTAAAATCCTTAACCTCACAGACGCACCTTCATCTGTGTTGTGAAATGAACTCCTTAACCTCACAGACACACCTTCATCTGTGTTGTGAAGTGAACTCCTTAACCACACAGCCATGCCTGCATTTGTGTTGTGAAGTAAACTCCTTAACCTCACAGACACACCTTCATCTGTGTTGTGAAGTGAACTCCTTAACCTCACAGACACACCTTCATCTGTGTTGTGAAGTAAACTCCTTAACCTCACGGACACACCTTCATCTGTGTTGTGAAGTGAACTCCTTAACCTCACAGACACACCTTCATCTGTGTTGTGAAGTAAACTCCTTAACCTCACAGACACACCTTCATCTGTGTTGTGAAGTGAACTCCTTAACCTCACAGACCCACCTTCATCTGTGTTTTGAAGTAAACTCCTTAACCTCACAGACACACCTTCATCTGTGTTGTGAAGTTTACTACTTAACCACACAGCCATGCCTGCATCTGTGTTGTGAAGTAAACTTCTTAACCTCACAGACACACCTTCATCTGTGTTGTGAAGTGAACTCCTTAACCTCACACACACCTTTATCTGTGTTGTGAAGTAAACTCCTTAACCTCACAGACACACCTTCATCTGTGTTGTGAAGTGAACTGCTTAACCACACAGCCATGCCTGCATCTGTGTTGTGAAGTAAACTCCTTAACCTCACAGACACACCTTCATCTGTGTTGTGAAGTAAACTCCTTAACCTCACAGACACACCTTCATCTGTGTTGTGAAGTGAACTCCTTAACCTCACAGACACACCTTCATCTGTGTTGTGAAGTGAACTACTTAACCACACAGCCATGCCTGCATGTGTGTTGTGAAGTAAACTCCTTAACCTCACAGACACACCTTCATCTGTGTTGTGAAGTAAACTCCTTAACCTCACAGACACACCTTCATCTGTGTTGTGAAGTTTACTCCTTAGCCACACAGCCATGCCTGCATCTGTGTTGTGAAGTAAACTTCTTAACCTCACAGACACACCTTCATCTGTGTTGTGAAGTGAACTCCTTAACCTCACACACACCTTCATCTGTGTTGTGAAGTAAACTCCTTAACCTCACAGACACACCTTCATCTGTGTTGTGAATAAATTCCTTAACATCAGACACATCTTCATCTGTGTTGTGAATTGAACTCCTTAACCTCACAGATCCACCTTCATCTGTGTTGTGAAGTAAACTCCTTAACCACACAGCCATGCCTGCATCTGTGTTGTGAAGTGAACTCCTTAACCTCACACACACCTTCATCTGTGTTGTGAAGTAAACTCCTTAACCTCACAGACACACATTCATCTGTGTTGTGAAGTAAACTCCTTAACATCAGACACACCTTCATCTGTGTTGTGAATTGAACTCCTTAACCTCACAGATCCACCTTCATCTGTGTTGTGAAGTAAACTCCTTAACCACACAGCCATGCCTGCATCTGTGTTGTGAAGTAAACTTCTTAACCTCACAGATACACCTTCATCTGTGTTGTGAAGTGAACTCCTTAACCTCACAGACACACCTTCATCTGTGTTGTGAAGTTTACTCCTTAACCACACAGCCATGCCTGCATCTGTGTTGTGAAGTAAACTTCTTAACCTCACAGACACACCTTCATCTGTGTTGTGAAGTGAACTCCTTAACCTCACAGACACACCTTCATCTATGTTGTGAAGTGAACTCCTTAACCACACAGCCATGCCTGCATCTGTGTTGTGAAGTGAACTCCTTAACCTCACAGACACACCTTATCTGTGTTGTGAAGTAAACTCCTTGACCTCACAGACACTCCCTTCATCTGTGTTGTGAAGTAAACTCCTTAACCTCACAGACACACATTCATCTGTGTTGTGAAGTGAACTCCTTAACCTCACAGACACTCCCTTCATCTGTGTTGTGAAGTGAACTCCTTAACCTCACAGACACACCTTCATCTGTGTTGTGAAGTGAACTACTTAACCACACAGCCATGCCTGCATCTGTGTTGTGAAGTAAACTCCTTAACCTCACATACACACATTCATCTGTGTTGTGAAGTAAACTCCTTAACCTCACAGACACACCTTCATCTATGTTGTGAAGTGAACTCCTTAACCACACAGCCATGCCTGCATCTGTGTTGTGAAGTGAACTCCTTAACCTCACAGACACACCTTATCTGTGTTGTGAAGTAAACTCCTTAACCTCACAGACACTCCCTTCATCTGTGTTGTGAAGTAAACTCCTTAACCTCGTAGACACACCTTCATCTGTGTTGTGAAGTGAACTCCTTAACCTCACAGACACTCCCTTCATCTGTCTTGTGAAGTGAACTCCTTAACCTCACAGACACACCTTCATCTGTGTTGTGAAGTAAACTCCTTAACCACACAGCCATGCCTGCATCTGTGTTGTGAAGTAAACTCCTTAACCTCACAGACACACCTTCATCTGTGTTGTGAAGTAAACTTCTTAACCTCACAGACACACCTTCATCTGTGTTGTGAAATGAACTCCTTAACCTCACAGACACACCTTCATCTGTGTTGTGAAGTAAAATCCTTAACCTCACAGACACACCTTCATCTGTGTTGTGAAATGAACTCCTTAACCTCACAGACACACCTTCATCTGTGTTGTGAAGTGAACTCCTTAACCACACAGCCATGCCTGCATTTGTGTTGTGAAGTAAACTCCTTAACCTCACAGACACACCTTCATCTGTGTTGTGAAGTGAACTCCTTAACCTCACAGACACACCTTCATCTGTGTTGTGAAGTGAACTGCTTAACCTCAGACACATATTCATCTGTGTTGTGAAGTGAACTCCTTAACCTCACAGGCACACCATCTGTGTTGTGAGGTAAACTCCTGAACCTCACAGACACACCTTCATCTGTGTTGTGAAGTAAACTCCTTAACCTCACGGACACACCTTCATCTGTGTTGTGAAGTGAACTCCTTAACCTCACAGACACACCTTCATCTATGTTGTGAAGTAAACTCCTTAACCTCACAGACACACCTTCATCTGTGTTGTGAAGTGAACTCCTTAACCTCACGGACACACCTTCATCTGTGTTGTGAAGTGAACTCCTTAACCTCACAGACACACCTTCATCTGTGTTGTGAAGTAAACTCCTTAACCTCACAGACACACCTTCATCTGTGTTGTGAAGTGAACTCCTTAACCTCACAGACCCACCTTCATCTGTGTTGTGAAGTAAACTCCTTAACCTCACGGACACACCTTCATCTGTGTTGTGAAGTGAACTCCTTAACCTCACAGACACACCTTCATCTGTGTTGTGAAGTAAAGTCCTTAACCTCACAGACACACCTTCATCTGTGTTGTGAAGTAAACTCCTTAACCTCACGGACACACCTTCATCTGTGTTGTGAAGTGAACTCCTTAACCTCACAGACACACCTTCATCTGTGTTGTGAAGTAAAGTCCTTAACCTCACAGACACACCTTCATCTGTGTTGTGAAGTGAACTCCTTAACCTCACAGACCCACCTTCATCTGTGTTTTGAAGTAAACTCCTTAACCTCACAGACACACCTTCATCTGTGTTGTGAAGTAAACTCCTTAACCTCACAGACACACCTTCATCTGTGTTGTGAAGTTTACTCCTTAGCCACACAGCCATGCCTGCATCTGTGTTGTGAAGTAAACTTCTTAACCTCACAGACACACCTTCATCTGTGTTGTGAAGTGAACTCCTTAACCTCACACACACCTTCATCTGTGTTGTGAAGTAAACTCCTTAACCTCACAGACACACCTTCATCTGTGTTGTGAATAAATTCCTTAACATCAGACACACCTTCATCTGTGTTGTGAATTGAACTCCTTAACCTCACAGATCCACCTTCATCTGTGTTGTGAAGTAAACTCCTTAACCACACAGCCATGCCTGCATCTGTGTTGTGAAGTGAACACCTTAACCTCACACACACCTTCATCTGTGTTGTGAAGTAAACTCCTTAACCTCACAGACACACATTCATCTGTGTTGTGAAGTAAACTCCTTAACATCAGACACACCTTCATCTGTGTTGTGAATTGAACTCCTTAACCTCACAGATCCACCTTCATCTGTGTTGTGAAGTAAACTCCTTAACCACACAGCCATGCCTGCATCTGTGTTGTGAAGTAAACTTCTTAACCTCACAGATACACATTCATCTGTGTTGTGAAGTGAACTCCTTAACCTCACAGACACACCTTCATCTGTGTTGTGAAGTTTACTCCTTAACCACACAGCCATGCCTGCATCTGTGTTGTGAAGTAAACTTCTTAACCTCACAGACACACCTTCATCTGTGTTGTGAAGTGAACTCCTTAACCTCACAGACACACCTTCATCTATGTTGTGAAGTGAACTCCTTAACCACACAGCCATGCCTGCATCTGTGTTGTGAAGTGAACTCCTTAACCTCACAGACACACCTTATCTGTGTTGTGAAGTAAACTCCTTAACCTCACAGACACTCCCTTCATCTGTGTTGTGAAGTAAACTCCTTAACCTCACAGACACACCTTCATCTGTGTTGTGAAGTGAACTCCTTAACCACACAGCCATGCCTGCATCTGTGTTGTGAAGTAAACTCCTTAACCTCACAGACATACCTTATCTGTGTTGTGAAGTGAACTCCTTAACCTCAAAGACACACCTTCATCTGTGTTGTGAAGTGAACTCCTTAACCTCACAGACACACCTTCATCTTTGTTGTGAAGTGGACTCCTTAACCACACAGCTATGCCTGTATCTGTGTTGTGAAGTAAACTCCTTAACCTCACAGACACACCTTCATCTGTGTTGTGAAGTAAAATCCTTAACCTCACAGACGCACCTTCATCTGTGTTGTGAAATGAACTCCTTAACCTCACAGACACACCTTCATCTGTGTTGTGAAGTGAACTCCTTAACCACACAGCCATGCCTGCATTTGTGTTGTGAAGTAAACTCCTTAACCTCACAGACACACCTTCATCTGTGTTGTGAAGTGAACTCCTTAACCTCACAGACACACCTTCATCTGTGTTGTGAAGTAAACTCCTTAACCTCACGGACACACCTTCATCTGTGTTGTGAAGTGAACTCCTTAACCTCACAGACACACCTTCATCTGTGTTGTGAAGTAAACTCCTTAACCTCACAGACACACCTTCATCTGTGTTGTGAAGTGAACTCCTTAACCTCACAGACCCACCTTCATCTGTGTTTTGAAGTAAACTCCTTAACCTCACAGACACACCTTCATCTGTGTTGTGAAGTTTACTCCTTAACCACACAGCCATGCCTGCATCTGTGTTGTGAAGTAAACTTCTTAACCTCACAGACACACCTTCATCTGTGTTGTGAAGTGAACTCCTTAACCTCACACACACCTTTATCTGTGTTGTGAAGTAAACTCCTTAACCTCACAGACACACCTTCATCTGTGTTGTGAAGTGAACTGCTTAACCACACAGCCATGCCTGCATCTGTGTTGTGAAGTAAACTCCTTAACCTCACAGACACACCTTCATCTGTGTTGTGAAGTAAACTCCTTAACCTCACAGACACACCTTCATCTGTGTTGTGAAGTGAACTCCTTAACCTCACAGACACACCTTCATCTGTGTTGTGAAGTGAACTACTTAACCACACAGCCATGCCTGCATGTGTGTTGTGAAGTAAACTCCTTAACCTCACAGACACACCTTCATCTGTGTTGTGAAGTAAACTCCTTAACCTCACAGACACACCTTCATCTGTGTTGTGAAGTTTACTCCTTAGCCACACAGCCATGCCTGCATCTGTGTTGTGAAGTAAACTTCTTAACCTCACAGACACACCTTCATCTGTGTTGTGAAGTGAACTCCTTACCCTCACACACACCTTCATCTGTGTTGTGAAGTAAACTCCTTAACCTCACAGACACACCTTCATCTGTGTTGTGAATAAATTCCTTAACATCAGACACATCTTCATCTGTGTTGTGAATTGAACTCCTTAACCTCACAGATCCACCTTCATCTGTGTTGTGAAGTAAACTCCTTAACCACACAGCCATGCCTGCATCTGTGTTGTGAAGTGAACTCCTTAACCTCACACACACCTTCATCTGTGTTGTGAAGTAAACTCCTTAACCTCACAGACACACATTCATCTGTGTTGTGAAGTAAACTCCTTAACATCAGACACACCTTCATCTGTGTTGTGAATTGAACTCCTTAACCTCACAGATCCACCTTCATCTGTGTTGTGAAGTAAACTCCTTAACCACACAGCCATGCCTGCATCTGTGTTGTGAAGTAAACTTCTTAACCTCACAGATACACCTTCATCTGTGTTGTGAAGTGAACTCCTTAACCTCACAGACACACCTTCATCTGTGTTGTGAAGTTTACTCCTTAACCACACAGCCATGCCTGCATCTGTGTTGTGAAGTAAACTTCTTAACCTCACAGACACACCTTCATCTGTGTTGTGAAGTGAACTCCTTAACCTCACAGACACACCTTCATCTATGTTGTGAAGTGAACTCCTTAACCACACAGCCATGCCTGCATCTGTGTTGTGAAGTGAACTCCTTAACCTCACAGACACACCTTATCTGTGTTGTGAAGTAAACTCCTTAACCTCACAGACACTCCCTTCATCTGTGTTGTGAAGTAAACTCCTTAACCTCACAGACACACATTCATCTGTGTTGTGAAGTGAACTCCTTAACCTCACAGACACTCCCTTCATCTGTGTTGTGAAGTGAACTCCTTAACCTCACAGACACACCTTCATCTGTGTTGTGAAGTGAACTACTTAACCACACAGCCATGCCTGCATCTGTGTTGTGAAGTAAACTCCTTAACCTCACATACACACATTCATCTGTGTTGTGAAGTAAACTCCTTAACCTCACAGACACACCTTCATCTATGTTGTGAAGTGAACTCCTTAACCACACAGCCATGCCTGCATCTGTGTTGTGAAGTGAACTCCTTAACCTCACAGACACTCCCTTCATCTGTGTTGTGAAGTAAACTCCTTAACCTCGTAGACACACCTTCATCTGTGTTGTGAAGTGAACTCCTTAACCTCACAGACACTCCCTTCATCTGTGTTGTGAAGTGAACTCCTTAACCTCACAGACACACCTTCATCTGTGTTGTGAAGTGAACTCCTTAACCTCACAGACACACCTTCATCTGTGTTGTGAAGTAAACTCCTTAACCACACAGCCATGCCTGCATCTGTGTTGTGAAGTAAACTTCTTAACCTCACAGATACACCTTCATCTGTGTTGTGAAGTGAACTCCTTAACCTCACAGACACACCTTCATCTGTGTTGTGAAGTTTACTCCTTAACCACACAGCCATGCCTGCATCTGTGTTGTGAAGTAAACTTCTTAACCTCACAGACACACCTTCATCTGTGTTGTGAAGTGAACTCCTTAACCTCACAGACACACCTTCATCTATGTTGTGAAGTGAACTCCTTAACCACACAGCCATGCCTGCATCTGTGTTGTGAAGTGAACTCCTTAACCTCACAGACACACCTTATCTGTGTTGTGAAGTAAACTCCTTGACCTCACAGACACTCCCTTCATCTGTGTTGTGAAGTAAACTCCTTAACCTCACAGACACACATTCATCTGTGTTGTGAAGTGAACTCCTTAACCTCACAGACACTCCCTTCATCTGTGTTGTGAAGTGAACTCCTTAACCTCACAGACACACCTTCATCTGTGTTGTGAAGTGAACTACTTAACCACACAGCCATGCCTGCATCTGTGTTGTGAAGTAAACTCCTTAACCTCACAGACACACCTTCATCTGTGTTGTGAAGTAAACTTCTTAACCTCACAGACACACCTTCATCTGTGTTGTGAAATGAACTCCTTAACCTCACAGACACACCTTCATCTGTGTTGTGAAGTAAAATCCTTAACCTCACAGACACACCTTCATCTGTGTTGTGAAATGAACTCCTTAACCTCACAGACACACCTTCATCTGTGTTGTGAAGTGAACTCCTTAACCACACAGCCATGCCTGCATTTGTGTTGTGAAGTAAACTCCTTAACCTCACAGACACACCTTCATCTGTGTTGTGAAGTGAACTCCTTAACCTCACAGACACACCTTCATCTGTGTTGTGAAGTGAACTGCTTAACCTCAGACACATATTCATCTGTGTTGTGAAGTGAACTCCTTAACCTCACAGGCACACCATCTGTGTTGTGAGGTAAACTCCTGAACCTCACAGACACACCTTCATCTGTGTTGTGAAGTAAACTCCTTAACCTCACGGACACACCTTCATCTGTGTTGTGAAGTGAACTCCTTAACCTCACAGACACACCTTCATCTATGTTGTGAAGTAAACTCCTTAACCTCACAGACACACCTTCATCTGTGTTGTGAAGTGAACTCCTTAACCTCACGGACACACCTTCATCTGTGTTGTGAAGTGAACTCCTTAACCTCACAGACACACCTTCATCTGTGTTGTGAAGTAAACTCCTTAACCTCACAGACACACCTTCATCTGTGTTGTGAAGTGAACTCCTTAACCTCACAGACCCACCTTCATCTGTGTTGTGAAGTAAACTCCTTAACCTCACGGACACACCTTCATCTGTGTTGTGAAGTGAACTCCTTAACCTCACAGACACACCTTCATCTGTGTTGTGAAGTAAAGTCCTTAACCTCACAGACACACCTTCATCTGTGTTGTGAAGTGAACTCCTTAACCTCACAGACCCACCTTCATCTGTGTTTTGAAGTAAACTCCTTAACCTCACAGACACACCTTCATCTGTGTTGTGAAGTAAACTCCTTAACCTCACAGACACACCTTCATCTGTGTTGTGAAGTTTACTCCTTAGCCACACAGCCATGCCTGCATCTGTGTTGTGAAGTAAACTTCTTAACCTCACAGACACACCTTCATCTGTGTTGTGAAGTGAACTCCTTAACCTCACACACACCTTCATCTGTGTTGTGAAGTAAACTCCTTAACCTCACAGACACACCTTCATCTGTGTTGTGAATAAATTCCTTAACATCAGACACACCTTCATCTGTGTTGTGAATTGAACTCCTTAACCTCACAGATCCACCTTCATCTGTGTTGTGAAGTAAACTCCTTAACCACACAGCCATGCCTGCATCTGTGTTGTGAAGTGAACACCTTAACCTCACACACACCTTCATCTGTGTTGTGAAGTAAACTCCTTAACCTCACAGACACACATTCATCTGTGTTGTGAAGTAAACTCCTTAACATCAGACACACCTTCATCTGTGTTGTGAATTGAACTCCTTAACCTCACAGATCCACCTTCATCTGTGTTGTGAAGTAAACTCCTTAACCACACAGCCATGCCTGCATCTGTGTTGTGAAGTAAACTTCTTAACCTCACAGATACACCTTCATCTGTGTTGTGAAGTGAACTCCTTAACCTCACAGACACACCTTCATCTGTGTTGTGAAGTTTACTCCTTAACCACACAGCCATGCCTGCATCTGTGTTGTGAAGTAAACTTCTTAACCTCACAGACACACCTTCATCTGTGTTGTGAAGTGAACTCCTTAACCTCACAGACACACCTTCATCTATGTTGTGAAGTGAACTCCTTAACCACACAGCCATGCCTGCATCTGTGTTGTGAAGTGAACTCCTTAACCTCACAGACACACCTTATCTGTGTTGTGAAGTAAACTCCTTAACCTCACAGACACTCCCTTCATCTGTGTTGTGAAGTAAACTCCTTAACCTCACAGACACACCTTCATCTGTGTTGTGAAGTGAACTCCTTAACCACACAGCCATGCCTGCATCTGTGTTGTGAAGTAAACTCCTTAACCTCACAGACATACCTTATCTGTGTTGTGAAGTGAACTCCTTAACCTCAAAGACACACCTTCATCTGTGTTGTGAAGTGAACTCCTTAACCTCACAGACACACCTTCATCTTTGTTGTGAAGTGGACTCCTTAACCACACAGCTATGCCTGTATCTGTGTTGTGAAGTAAACTCCTTAACCTCACAGACACACCTTCATCTGTGTTGTGAAGTAAAATCCTTAACCTCACAGACGCACCTTCATCTGTGTTGTGAAATGAACTCCTTAACCTCACAGACACACCTTCATCTGTGTTGTGAAGTGAACTCCTTAACCACACAGCCATGCCTGCATTTGTGTTGTGAAGTAAACTCCTTAACCTCACAGACACACCTTCATCTGTGTTGTGAAGTGAACTCCTTAACCTCACAGACACACCTTCATCTGTGTTGTGAAGTAAACTCCTTAACCTCACGGACACACCTTCATCTGTGTTGTGAAGTGAACTCCTTAACCTCACAGACACACCTTCATCTGTGTTGTGAAGTAAACTCCTTAACCTCACAGACACACCTTCATCTGTGTTGTGAAGTGAACTCCTTAACCTCACAGACCCACCTTCATCTGTGTTTTGAAGTAAACTCCTTAACCTCACAGACACACCTTCATCTGTGTTGTGAAGTTTACTCCTTAACCACACAGCCATGCCTGCATCTGTGTTGTGAAGTAAACTTCTTAACCTCACAGACACACCTTCATCTGTGTTGTGAAGTGAACTCC
This sequence comes from Eledone cirrhosa, assembly GCA_964016885.1. Taxonomy (NCBI): domain Eukaryota; kingdom Metazoa; phylum Mollusca; class Cephalopoda; order Octopoda; family Eledonidae; genus Eledone; species Eledone cirrhosa. The sequence goes on along the minus strand of OZ024754.1, from coordinate 26,132,792 downwards.
TTAACCTCACACACACCTTTATCTGTGTTGTGAAGTAAACTCCTTAACCTCACAGACACACCTTCATCTGTGTTGTGAAGTGAACTGCTTAACCACACAGCCATGCCTGCATCTGTGTTGTGAAGTAAACTCCTTAACCTCACAGACACACCTTCATCTGTGTTGTGAAGTAAACTCCTTAACCTCACAGACACACCTTCATCTGTGTTGTGAAGTGAACTCCTTAACCTCACAGACACACCTTCATCTGTGTTGTGAAGTGAACTACTTAACCACACAGCCATGCCTGCATGTGTGTTGTGAAGTAAACTCCTTAACCTCACAGACACACCTTCATCTGTGTTGTGAAGTAAACTCCTTAACCTCACAGACACACCTTCATCTGTGTTGTGAAGTTTACTCCTTAGCCACACAGCCATGCCTGCATCTGTGTTGTGAAGTAAACTTCTTAACCTCACAGACACACCTTCATCTGTGTTGTGAAGTGAACTCCTTAACCTCACACACACCTTCATCTGTGTTGTGAAGTAAACTCCTTAACCTCACAGACACACCTTCATCTGTGTTGTGAATAAATTCCTTAACATCAGACACATCTTCATCTGTGTTGTGAATTGAACTCCTTAACCTCACAGATCCACCTTCATCTGTGTTGTGAAGTAAACTCCTTAACCACACAGCCATGCCTGCATCTGTGTTGTGAAGTGAACTCCTTAACCTCACACACACCTTCATCTGTGTTGTGAAGTAAACTCCTTAACCTCACAGACACACATTCATCTGTGTTGTGAAGTAAACTCCTTAACATCAGACACACCTTCATCTGTGTTGTGAATTGAACTCCTTAACCTCACAGATCCACCTTCATCTGTGTTGTGAAGTAAACTCCTTAACCACACAGCCATGCCTGCATCTGTGTTGTGAAGTAAACTTCTTAACCTCACAGATACACCTTCATCTGTGTTGTGAAGTGAACTCCTTAACCTCACAGACACACCTTCATCTGTGTTGTGAAGTTTACTCCTTAACCACACAGCCATGCCTGCATCTGTGTTGTGAAGTAAACTTCTTAACCTCACAGACACACCTTCATCTGTGTTGTGAAGTGAACTCCTTAACCTCACAGACACACCTTCATCTATGTTGTGAAGTGAACTCCTTAACCACACAGCCATGCCTGCATCTGTGTTGTGAAGTGAACTCCTTAACCTCACAGACACACCTTATCTGTGTTGTGAAGTAAACTCCTTAACCTCACAGACACTCCCTTCATCTGTGTTGTGAAGTAAACTCCTTAACCTCACAGACACACATTCATCTGTGTTGTGAAGTGAACTCCTTAACCTCACAGACACTCCCTTCATCTGTGTTGTGAAGTGAACTCCTTAACCTCACAGACACACCTTCATCTGTGTTGTGAAGTGAACTACTTAACCACACAGCCATGCCTGCATCTGTGTTGTGAAGTAAACTCCTTAACCTCACATACACACATTCATCTGTGTTGTGAAGTAAACTCCTTAACCTCACAGACACACCTTCATCTATGTTGTGAAGTGAACTCCTTAACCACACAGCCATGCCTGCATCTGTGTTGTGAAGTGAACTCCTTAACCTCACAGACACTCCCTTCATCTGTGTTGTGAAGTAAACTCCTTAACCTCGTAGACACACCTTCATCTGTGTTGTGAAGTGAACTCCTTAACCTCACAGACACTCCCTTCATCTGTGTTGTGAAGTGAACTCCTTAACCTCACAGACACACCTTCATCTGTGTTGTGAAGTAAACTCCTTAACCACACAGCCATGCCTGCATCTGTGTTGTGAAGTAAACTCCTTAACCTCACAGACACACCTTCATCTGTGTTGTGAAGTAAACTTCTTAACCTCACAGACACACCTTCATCTGTGTTGTGAAATGAACTCCTTAACCTCACAGACACACCTTCATCTGTGTTGTGAAGTAAAATCCTTAACCTCACAGACACACCTTCATCTGTGTTGTGAAATGAACTCCTTAACCTCACAGACACACCTTCATCTGTGTTGTGAAGTGAACTCCTTAACCACACAGCCATGCCTGCATTTGTGTTGTGAAGTAAACTCCTTAACCTCACAGACACACCTTCATCTGTGTTGTGAAGTGAACTCCTTAACCTCACATACACACCTTCATCTGTGTTGTGAAGTGAACTGCTTAACCTCAGACACATATTCATCTGTGTTGTGAAGTGAACTCCTTAACCTCACAGGCACACCATCTGTGTTGTGAAGTAAACTCCTGAACCTCACAGACACACCTTCATCTGTGTTGTGAAGTGAACTCCTTAACCTCACAGACACACCTTCATCTATGTTGTGAAGTAAACTCCTTAACCTCACAGACACACCTTCATCTGTGTTGTGAAGTGAACTCCTTAACCTCACAGACCCACCTTCATCTGTGTTTTGAAGTAAACTCCTTAACCTCACAGACACACCTTCATCTGTGTTGTGAAGTTTACTCCTTAACCACACAGCCATGCCTGCATCTGTGTTGTGAAGTAAACTTCTTAACCTCACAGACACACCTTCATCTGTGTTGTGAAGTGAACTCCTTAACCTCACACACACCTTCATCTGTGTTGTGAAGTAAACTCCTTAACCACACAGCCATGCCTGCATCTGTGTTGTGAAGTAATCTTCTTAACCTCACAGACACACCTTCATCTGTGTTGTGAAGTGAACTCCTTAACCTCACAGACACACCTTCATCTATGTTGTGAAGTGAACTCCTTAACCACACAGCCATGCCTGCATCTGTGTTGTGAAGTGAACTCCTTAACCTCACACACACCTTCATCTGTGTTGTGAAGTAAACTCCTTAACCTCACAGACACACATTCATCTGTGTTGTGAAGTAAACTCCTTAACATCAGACACACCTTCATCTGTGTTGTGAATTGAACTCCTTAACCTCACAGATCCACCTTCATCTGTGTTGTGAAGTAAACTCCTTAACCACACAGCCATGCCTGCATCTGTGTTGTGAAGTAAACTTCTTAACCTCACAGATACACCTTCATCTGTGTTGTGAAGTGAACTCCTTAACCTCACAGACACACCTTCATCTGTGTTGTGAAGTTTACTCCTTAACCACACAGCCATGCCTGCATCTGTGTTGTGAAGTAAACTTCTTAACCTCACAGACACACCTTCATCTGTGTTGTGAAGTGAACTCCTTAACCTCACAGACACACCTTCATCTATGTTGTGAAGTGAACTCCTTAACCACACAGCCATGCCTGCATCTGTGTTGTGAAGTGAACTCCTTAACCTCACAGACACACCTTATCTGTGTTGTGAAGTAAACTCCTTAACCTCACAGACACTCCCTTCATCTGTGTTGTGAAGTAAACTCCTTAACCTCACAGACACACCTTCATCTGTGTTGTGAAGTGAACTCCTTAACCTCACAGACACTCCCTTCATCTGTGTTGTGAAGTGAACTCCTTAACCTCACAGACACACCTTCATCTGTGTTGTGAAGTGAACTCCTTAACCACACAGCCATGCCTGCATCTGTGTTGTGAAGTAACCTCCTTAACCTCACAGACATACCTTATCTGTGTTGTGAAGTGAACTCCTTAACCTCAAAGACACACCTTCATCTGTGTTGTGAAGTGAACTCCTTAACCTCACAGACACACCTTCATCTTTGTTGTGAAGTGGACTCCTTAACCACACAGCTATGCCTGTATCTGTGTTGTGAAGTAAACTCCTTAACCTCACAGACACACCTTCATCTGTGTTGTGAAGTGAACTCCTTAACCTCACAGACACACCTTCATCTGTGTTGTGAAGTGAACTCCTTAACCTCACAGACACACCTTCATCTGTGTTGTGAAGTAAACTCCTTAACCTCACAGACACACCTTCATCTGTGTTGTGAAGTGAACTCCTTAACCTCACAGACCCACCTTCATCTGTGTTTTGAAGTAAACTCCTTAACCTCACAGACACACCTTCATCTGTGTTGTGAAGTAAACTCCTTAACCTCACAGACACACCTTCATCTGTGTTGTGAAGTTTACTCCTTAGCCACACAGCCATGCCTGCATCTGTGTTGTGAAGTAAACTTCTTAACCTCACAGACACACCTTCATCTGTGTTGTGAAGTGAACTCCTTAACCTCACACACACCTTCATCTGTGTTGTGAAGTAAACTCCTTAACCTCACAGACACACCTTCATCTGTGTTGTGAATAAATTCCTTAACATCAGACACACCTTCATCTGTGTTGTGAATTGAACTCCTTAACCTCACAGATCCACCTTCATCTGTGTTGTGAAGTAAACTCCTTAACCACACAGCCATGCCTGCATCTGTGTTGTGAAGTGAACTCCTTAACCTCGCACACACCTTCATCTGTGTTGTGAAGTAAACTCCTTAACCTCACAGACACACATTCATCTGTGTTGTGAAGTAAACTCCTTAACATCAGACACACCTTCATCTGTGTTGTGAATTGAACTCCTTAACCTCACAGATCCACCTTCATCTGTGTTGTGAAGTAAACTCCTTAACCACACAGCCATGCCTGCATCTGTGTTGTGAAGTAAACTTCTTAACCTCACAGATACACCTTCATCTGTGTTGTGAAGTGAACTCCTTAACCTCACAGACACACCTTCATCTGTGTTGTGAAGTTTACTCCTTAACCACACAGCCATGCCTGCATCTGTGTTGTGAAGTAAACTTCTTAACCTCACAGACACACCTTCATCTGTGTTGTGAAGTGAACTCCTTAACCTCACAGACACACCTTCATCTATGTTGTGAAGTGAACTCCTTAACCACACAGCCATGCCTGCATCTGTGTTGTGAAGTGAACTCCTTAACCTCACAGACACACCTTATCTGTGTTGTGAAGTAAACTCCTTAACCTCACAGACACTCCCTTCATCTGTGTTGTGAAGTAAACTCCTTAACCTCACAGACACACATTCATCTGTGTTGTGAAGTGAACTCCTTAACCTCACAGACACTCCCTTCATCTGTGTTATGAAGTGAACTCCTTAACCTCACAGACACACCTTCATCTGTGTTGTGAAGTGAACTCCTTAACCACACAGCCATGCCTGCATCTGTGTTGTGAAGTAAACTCCTTAACCTCACAGACATACCTTATCTGTGTTGTGAAGTGAACTCCTTAACCTCAAAGACACACCTTCATCTGTGTTGTGAAGTGAACTCCTTAACCTCACAGACACACCTTCATCTTTGTTGTGAAGTGGACTCCTTAACCACACAGCTATGCCTGTATCTGTGTTGTGAAGTAAACTCCTTAACCTCACAGACACACCTTCATCTGTGTTGTGAAGTAAAATCCTTAACCTCACAGACGCACCTTCATCTGTGTTGTGAAATGAACTCCTTAACCTCACAGACACACCTTCATCTGTGTTGTGAAGTGAACTCCTTAACCACACAGCCATGCCTGCATTTGTGTTGTGAAGTAAACTCCTTAACCTCACAGACACACCTTCATCTGTGTTGTGAAGTGAACTCCTTAACCTCACAGACACACCTTCATCTGTGTTGTGAAGTAAACTCCTTAACCTCACGGACACACCTTCATCTGTGTTGTGAAGTGAACTCCTTAACCTCACAGACACACCTTCATCTGTGTTGTGAAGTAAACTCCTTAACCTCACAGACACACCTTCATCTGTGTTGTGAAGTGAACTCCTTAACCTCACAGACCCACCTTCATCTGTGTTTTGAAGTAAACTCCTTAACCTCACAGACACACCTTCATCTGTGTTGTGAAGTTTACTCCTTAACCACACAGCCATGCCTGCATCTGTGTTGTGAAGTAAACTTCTTAACCTCACAGACACACCTTCATCTGTGTTGTGAAGTGAACTCCTTAACCTCACACACACCTTTATCTGTGTTGTGAAGTAAACTCCTTAACCTCACAGACACACCTTCATCTGTGTTGTGAAGTGAACTGCTTAACCACACAGCCATGCCTGCATCTGTGTTGTGAAGTAAACTCCTTAACCTCACAGACACACCTTCATCTGTGTTGTGAAGTAAACTCCTTAACCTCACAGACACACCTTCATCTGTGTTGTGAAGTGAACTCCTTAACCTCACAGACACACCTTCATCTGTGTTGTGAAGTGAACTACTTAACCACACAGCCATGCCTGCATGTGTGTTGTGAAGTAAACTCCTTAACCTCACAGACACACCTTCATCTGTGTTGTGAAGTAAACTCCTTAACCTCACAGACACACCTTCATCTGTGTTGTGAAGTTTACTCCTTAGCCACACAGCCATGCCTGCATCTGTGTTGTGAAGTAAACTTCTTAACCTCACAGACACACCTTCATCTGTGTTGTGAAGTGAACTCCTTAACCTCACACACACCTTCATCTGTGTTGTGAAGTAAACTCCTTAACCTCACAGACACACCTTCATCTGTGTTGTGAATAAATTCCTTAACATCAGACACATCTTCATCTGTGTTGTGAATTGAACTCCTTAACCTCACAGATCCACCTTCATCTGTGTTGTGAAGTAAACTCCTTAACCACACAGCCATGCCTGCATCTGTGTTGTGAAGTGAACTCCTTAACCTCACACACACCTTCATCTGTATTGTGAAGTAAACTCCTTAACCTCACAGACACACATTCATCTGTGTTGTGAAGTAAACTCCTTAACATCAGACACACCTTCATCTGTGTTGTGAATTGAACTCCTTAACCTCACAGATCCACCTTCATCTGTGTTGTGAAGTAAACTCCTTAACCACACAGCCATGCCTGCATCTGTGTTGTGAAGTAAACTTCTTAACCTCACAGATACACCTTCATCTGTGTTGTGAAGTGAACTCCTTAACCTCACAGACACACCTTCATCTGTGTTGTGAAGTTTACTCCTTAACCACACAGCCATGCCTGCATCTGTGTTGTGAAGTAAACTTCTTAACCTCACAGACACACCTTCATCTGTGTTGTGAAGTGAACTCCTTAACCTCACAGACACACCTTCATCTATGTTGTGAAGTGAACTCCTTAACCACACAGCCATGCCTGCATCTGTGTTGTGAAGTGAACTCCTTAACCTCACAGACACACCTTATCTGTGTTGTGAAGTAAACTCCTTAACCTCACAGACACTCCCTTCATCTGTGTTGTGAAGTAAACTCCTTAACCTCACAGACACACATTCATCTGTGTTGTGAAGTGAACTCCTTAACCTCACAGACACTCCCTTCATCTGTGTTGTGAAGTGAACTCCTTAACCTCACAGACACACCTTCATCTGTGTTGTGAAGTGAACTCCTTAACCACACAGCCATGCCTGCATCTGTGTTGTGAAGTAAACTCCTTAACCTCACAGACATACCTTATCTGTGTTGTGAAGTGAACTCCTTAACCTCAAAGACACACCTTCATCTGTGTTGTGAAGTGAACTCCTTAACCTCACAGACACACCTTCATCTTTGTTGTGAAGTGGACTCCTTAACCACACAGCTATGCCTGTATCTGTGTTGTGAAGTAAACTCCTTAACCTCACAGACAGTCCTTCATCTGTGTTGTGAAGTAAAATCCTTAACCTCACAGACACACCTTCATCTGTGTTGTGAAATGAACTCCTTAACCTCACAGACACACCTTCATCTGTGTTGTGAAGTGAACTCCTTAACCACACAGCCATGCCTGCATTTGTGTTGTGAAGTAAACTCCTTAACCTCACAGACACACCTTCATCTGTGTTGTGAAGTGAACTCCTTAACCTCACAGACACACCTTCATCTGTGTTGTGAAGTAAACTCCTTAACCTCACGGACACACCTTCATCTGTGTTGTGAAGTGAACTCCTTAACCTCACAGACACACCTTCATCTGTGTTGTGAAGTAAACTCCTTAACCTCACAGACACACCTTCATCTGTGTTGTGAAGTGAACTCCTTAACCTCACAGACACACCTTCATCTGTGTTGTGAAGTTTACTCCTTAACCACACAGCCATGCCTGCATCTGTGTTGTGAAGTAAACTTCTTAACCTCACAGACACACCTTCATCTGTGTTGTGAAGTGAACTCCTTAACCTCACACACACCTTTATCTGTGTTGTGAAGTAAACTCCTTAACCTCACAGACACACCTTCATCTGTGTTGTGAAGTAAACTCCTTAACATCACACACACCTTCATCTGTGTTGTGAAGTAAACTCCTTAACCTCACAGACACACCTTCATCTGTGTTGTGAATAAATTCCTTAACATCAGACACACCTTCATCTGTGTTGTGAATTGAACTCCTTAACCTCACAGATCCACCTTCATCTGTGTTGTGAAGTAAACTCCTTAACCACACAGCCATGCCTGCATCTGTGTTGTGAAGTAAACTCCTTAACCTCACAGACATACCTTCATCTGTGTTATGAAGTGAACTCCTTAACCTCACAGACACACCTTTATCTGTGTTGTGAAGTGAACTCCTTAACCTCACAGACACACCTTCATCTGTGTTGTGAAGTGAACTCCTTAACCACACAGCCATGCCTGCATTTGTGTTGTGAAGTGAACTCCTTAACCTCACAGACACACCTTCATCTGTGTTGTGAAGTAAAATCCTTAACCTCACAGACCCACCTTCATCTGTGTTGTGAAGTTTACTCCTTAACCTCACAGACACACCTTATCTGTGTTGTGAAGTGAACTCCTTAACCTCACAGACACACCTTCATCTGTGTTGTGAAGTGAACTCCTTAACCTCACAGACACTCCCTTCATCTGTGTTGTGAAGTGAACTCCTTAACCTCACAGACACACCTTCATCTGTGTTGTGAAGTGAACTCCTTAACCACACAGCCATGCCTGCATCTGTGTTGTGAAGTAAACTCCTTAACCTCACAGACACACCTTCATCTGTGTTGTGAAATGAACTCCTTAACCTCACAGACACCTTCATCTGTGTTGTGAAGTGAACTCCTTAACCACACAGCCATGCCTGCATCTGTGTTGTGAAGTAAACTCCTTAACCTCACAGACACACCGTCATCTGTGTTGTGAAGTAAACTTCTTAACCTCACAGACACACCTTCATCTGTGTTGTGAAGTGAACTTCTTAACCTCATAGACACACCTTCATCTATGTTGTGAAGTGAACTCCTTAACCACACAGCCATGCCTGCATCTGTGTTGTGAAGTGAACTCCTTAACCTCACAGACACACCTTATCTGTGTTGTGAAGTAAACTCCTTAACCTCACAGACATTCCCTTCATCTGTGTTGTGAAGTAAACTTCTTAACCTCACAGACACACCTTCATCTGTGTTGTGAAGTAAACTCCTTAACCTCACAGACACACCTTCATCTGTGTTGTGAAGTGAACTCCTTAACCACACAGCCATGCCTGCATTTGTGTTGTGAAGTAAACTCCTTAACCTCGCAGACACACCTTCATCTGTGTTGTGAAATGAACTCCTTAACCTCACAGACACACCTTCATCTGTGTTGTGAAGTGGACTCCTTAACCACACAGCTATGCCTGTATCTGTGTTGTGAAGTAAACTCCTTAACCTCACAGACAGTCCTTCATTTGTGTTGTGAAGTAAAATCCTTAACCTCACAGACACACCTTCATCTGTGTTGTGAAATGAACTCCTTAACCTCACAGACACACCTTCATCTGTGTTGTGAAGTGAACTCCTTAACCACACAGCCATGCCTGCATTTGTGTTGTGAAGTAAACTCCTTAACCTCACAGACACACCTTCATCTGTGTTGTGAAGTGAACTCCTTAACCTCACAGACACACCTTCATCTGTGTTGTGAAGTAAACTCCTTAACCTCACAGACACACCTTCATCTGTGTTGTGAAGTGAACTCCTTAACCTCACAGACCCACCTTCATCTGTGTTTTGAAGTAAACTCCTTAACCTCACAGTCACACCTTCATCTGTGTTGTGAAGTTTACTCCTTAACCACACAGCCATGCCTGCATCTGTGTTGTGAAGTAAACTTCTTAACCTCACAGACACACCTTCATCTGTGTTGTGAAGTGAACTCCTTAACCTCACAGACACACCTTCATCTGTGTTGTGAAGTAAACTCATTAACATCACACACACCTTCATCTGTGTTGTGAAGTAAACTCCTTAACCTCACAGACACACCTTCATCTGTGTTGTGAAATGAACTCCTTAACCTCACAGACACCTTCATCTGTGTTGTGAAGTGAACTCCTTAACCACACAGCCATGCCTGCATCTGTGTTGTGAAGTAAACTCCTTAACCTCACAGACACACCGTCATCTGTGTTGTGAAGTAAACTTCTTAACCTCACAGACACACCTTCATCTGTGTTGTGAAGTGAACTTCTTAACCTCACAGACACACCTTCATCTATGTTGTGAAGTGAACTCCTTAACCACACAGCCATGCCTGCATCTGTGTTGTGAAGTGAACTCCTTAACCTCACAGACACACCTTATCTGTGTTGTGAAGTAAACTCCTTAACCTCACAGACATTCCCTTCATCTGTGTTGTGAAGTAAACTCCTTAACCTCACAGACACACCTTCATCTGTGTTGTGAAGTAAACTCCTTAACCTCACAGACACACCTTCATCTGTGTTGTGAAGTGAACTCCTTAACCACACAGCCATGCCTGCATTTGTGTTGTGAAGTAAACTCCTTAACCTCGCAGACACACCTTCATCTGTGTTGTGAAATGAACTCCTTAACCTCACAGACACACCTTCATCTGTGTTGTGAAGTGAACTCCTTAACCTCACAGACACACCTTCATCTGTGTTGTCAAGTGAACTCCTTAACCTCACAGACACATCTTCATCTGTGTTCTGAAGTGAACTCCTTAACCTCACAGGCACACCATCTGTGTTGTGAAGTAAACTCCTGAACCTCACAGACACACCTTCATCTGTGTTGTGAAGTAAACTCCTTAACCTCACAGACACACCTTCATCTGTGTTGTGAAGTGAACTCCTTAACCTCACAGACCCACCTTCATCTGTGTTGTGAAGTAAACTCCTTTACCTCACAGACACACCTTCATCTGTGTTGTGAAGTGAACTCCTTAACCTCGCAGACACACCTTCATCTGTGTTGTGAAGTAAACTCCTTAACCTCACAGACACACCTTCATCTGTGTTGTGAAGTGAACTCCTTAACCTCACAGACACACCTTCATCTGTGTTGTGAAGTGAACTGCTTAACCACACAGCCATGCCTGCATCTGTGTTGTGAAGTAAACTCCTTAACCTCACAGACACACCTTCATCTGTGTTGTGAAGTAAACTCCTTAACCTCACAGACACACCTTCATCTGTGTTGTGAAGTGAACTCCTTAACCTCACAGACACACCTTCATCTGTGTTGTGAAGTGAACTACTTAACCACACAGCCATGCCTGCATGTGTGTTGTGAAGTAAACTCCTTAACCTCACAGACACACCTTCATCTGTGTTGTGAAGTAAACTCCTTAACCTCACAGACACACCTTCATCTGTGTTGTTTAGTTTACTCCTTAGCCACACAGCCATGCCTGCATCTGTGTTGTGAAGTAAACTTCTTAACCTCACAGACACACCTTCATCTGTGTTGTGAAGTGAACTCCTTAACCTCACACACACCTTCATCTGTGTTGTGAAGTAAACTCCTTAACCTCACAGACACACCTTCATCTGTGTTGTGAATTGAACTCCTTAACCTCACAGATCCACCTTCATCTGTGTTGTGAAGTAAACTCCTTAACCACACAGCCATGCCTGCATCTGTGTTGTGAAGTAAACTCCTTAACCTCACAGACATACCTTCATCTGTGTTATGAAGTGAACTCCTTAACCTCACAGACACACCTTTATCTGTGTTGTGAAGTGAACTCCTTAACCTCACAGACACACCTTCATCTGTGTTGTGAAGTGAACTCCTTAACCACACAGCCATGCCTGCATTTGTGTTGTGAAGTGAACTCCTTAACCTCACAGACACACCTTCATCTGTGTTGTGAAGTAAAATCCTTAACCTCACAGACCCACCTTCATCTGTGTTGTGAAGTTTACTCCTTAACCTCACAGACACACCTTATCTGTGTTGTGAAGTGAACTCCTTAACCTCACAGACACACCTTCATCTGTGTTGTGAAGTGAACTCCTTAACCTCACAGACACTCCCTTCATCTGTGTTGTGAAGTGAACTCCTTAACCTCACAGACACACCTTCATCTGTGTTGTGAAGTGAACTCCTTAACCACACAGCCATGCCTGCATCTGTGTTGTGAAGTAAACTCCTTAACCTCACAGACACACCTTCATCTGTGTTGTGAAATGAACTCCTTAACCTCACAGACACCTTCATCTGTGTTGTGAAGTGAACTCCTTAACCACACAGCCATGCCTGCATCTCTGTTGTGAAGTGAACTCCTTAACCTCACAGACACTCCTTATCTGTGTTGTGAAGTAAACTCCTTAACCTCACAGACATTCCCTTCATCTGTGTTGTGAAGTAAACTCCTTAACGTCACAGACACACCTTCATCTGTGTTGTGAAGTAAACTTCTTAACCTCACAGACACACCTTCATCTGTGTTGTGAAGTAAACTCCTTAACCTCACAGACACACCTTCATCTGTGTTGTGAAGTGAACTCCTTAACCACACAGCCATGCCTGCATTTGTGTTGTGAAGTAAACTCCTTAACCTCGCAGACACACCTTCATCTGTGTTGTGAAGTGAACTCCTTAACCTCACAGACACACCTTCATCTGTGTTGTGAAGTGAACTCCTTAACCTCACAGACACACCTTCATCTGTGTTGTCAAGTGAACTCCTTAACCTCACAGACACATCTTCATCTGTGTTGTCAAGTGAACTCCTTAACCTCACAGGCACACCATCTGTGTTGTGAAGTAAACTCCTTAACCTCACAGACACACCTTCATCTGTGTTGTGAAGTAAACTCCTTAACCTCACAGACACACCTTCATCTGTGTTGTGAAGTGAACTCCTTAACCTCACAGACCCACCTTCATCTGTGTTGTGAAGTAAACTCCTTTACCTCACAGACACACCTTCATCTGTGCTGTGAAGTGAACTCCTTAACCTCGCAGACACACCTTCATCTGTGTTGTGAAGTAAACTCCTTAACCTCACAGACACACCTTCATCTGTGTTGTGAAGTAAACTCCTGAACCTCACAGACACACCTTCATCTGTGTTGTGAAGTGAACTCCTTAACCTCACAGACACACCTTCATCTGTGTTATGAAGTAAACTCCTTAACTTCTCAGACACACCTTCATGTGTGTTGTGAAGTGAACTCCTTAACCTCACAGATACATCTGCATCTATATAATACACAAGATACCACATATATGATGTATGGTACACATGACACTATGTACTTTTGCTTATTGTATCACGGCCTTCTCATCTGAATGACTAGATCTAGCTACCTAATAGTAAAACCATACAACATATTCCATGAAAGGAATATTTAGCTCCAGTAATAGTTGAATGCTTTCTGATGTAATGAGGAATGGAGGCTCTACTCCCACTGTACTATATATATTGTAAGGAATTGCCATAAATTCTATAAAATGTACACAATGCAGATCTCTAACAGGTAGGGAAAACTATGTATGCAGTAGATGTACAGGGAAATTTGACAGTAGTAATCGCAGTGATAGACATTTTTCAAATGCAGGTGGGTTCCATAGAAGTGGTTGATAGCTTCCGGTACCTAGGTGATCAGATTAGCATGGGAGGAGGTGTTCTGAGGCCATAGTGTCTAGAATAAGAACGGGTTGGAAGAAATTTAGGGAGCTGCTTCCTCTGCTGACAAAGAAGGGTTTCTCCCTGCGTACGAAAGGCCGGTTATATGATGCCTGTGTAAGATGCGTGATGCTGCATGGTAGTAAGACATGGGCAGCAACTACAGAGGATATGCAACGGCTGGAGAGAAATGAAGCAAGCATGCTCCATTGGATGTGCAATGTCAATGTGTGTGAACTACCAAGCATAGATGAGTTGAGAGAGAAACTGTGTATAAGAGGGATAAGTTGTGGTGTGCGGGAGAGAAAACTGAGATGGTATGGACATGTGTTGCGCATGGAGGATGACCGCTAGGTAAAGAAGTGCCAAGAAATGCCAGTTGGAGGAAGACCACGAAAAACATGGGCAGTGGTGGGGGCAGACCTCAGATCGCTGAAGCTCACGGAGGAGATGACGAAAGACCGTGACAAATGGAGAGATGCTGTGCTGAATAGGACCCGTCCTACCCTTGCAAGCAGGGAAAAGTGGACGTAAAATGATGATGATGATATATATATAAATATTTATGCATGTATACATGTGTATATATAAATATTTATGTATGTATACATATATATATATATTTTGAGTATATGTTGGTTGTTTACTGACACCTCAGTATGCGGATTGGAGCACTCGACAAAGTACGCAGGTTGGTTTGTTTGCTACCACACAAATATAAATATTCATGAATGTATCTATATATATATAGATAGATACATACATGAATATTTATATTTGTGTGGTCGTGTTTGTAAATGTGTCAGATTGTGTGTAAGTTTATATATACATGTGTGACTGTGTATATGTATGTGTGTACATATGACCTATGCCAACATGGGAAAACATGTTAATCCTCACCCCCAAACCTACTCACTCATAGCATGTGTGTACATGTGCATGCTACTATTCATATAAAAAGGTAGATTTGTTAAGTGGTATTAAAACTTGCAAGCATTTTTGATATTTACTTCCTCTCTATAGAACTAATGAAATTCTTGCTTTCACTTCACTTTGGTGGAGGTGGGGATTTCCATTTTCCCTGTTCCAGTCAACTGGTTGAGGCCATGCTGGAGTATTTAGAAGGTGGTGGTGGTGGTTTTTTACTTTTCTCCCTGTTCCAGCCAAGTGATTGAGGCCATATTAGGGTATTTAGAAGAAATACATGGTATGACGCCCTCCCTATGACCAGAGCCACATTATAAGGTGAATGGCAGTAGGATGGGGATCCAGCTATAGAGGGAATACTTCTGATTAAATACTGTTTTGGTCTGTAATGATGCAGAAAATGGAGCTTAAATGATATTAGACTAATAGTAATTTCTAACAGGGCCACAACACCTGTTCGAAGACATTCCAGAGGTGACTATCTTGCCGTTTTAGGACTACATTAGCTAATGAAGATAGGGATTTTTATTTTTTTGTGAGAGTTCAATTCTAAGACCAGGGAGCATGTTATGTCCTTGAGTAAGACACTTTATTTACAGTTGCTCCAGTCCACTGTATCCTTGAGCAAGACATTTTATTTCACATTGCTCCAATCAACTAAGCTGTTAAACAAAACCATTACTATTAGTAGCTTCAACATCTAATCACTTTACAAAGTGTAGCACCCAAATACCAGTCAAATACTAGATTTGTTTTGATTGATGGTAGGTACCCCCTCCTCCCCTGCTAAAATGTTATTACAGCTGATGTTATATTTATTTTATATATGTGTGTATATATATATATATATATATAATATAGCCAGGTGGTGCTATTAAGTTAGACATGGCCTAGGCCAATACTGGCCGAAACCTATCAAAGTTATATATATAAATTTGAGCAACTTCTGTCCATCTGTCAAACTGTGTGTGTTTGTGTGAATGTATGTGTATGTCAAAGGAAGGAAAGGGATGGTGAAAAAAATATAGCATAATAATGGCTGGCATGTGTGTGTTTGTGTAAATGTATATCTGAGTGTATTTTTGTGTGTGTGTGAAAATGTATGTCTGTGTGTATTTTTGTGAGTGTGTCTGTTTGCGCGTTTATATTTGTATACTCATACATATAAATGTATGCATATGTAGATACGTGTCAGTGTGTTGAAAAAAATCCTAGTATATATATATATATATATTTTTTTTTTTATAGTGTCTGATGCTGAGACTGAAGAGGATAGCAATGAAGATTCAGAGGCAGAAGATGAGGGTGTAGGGAGTGGAAATGGGTTAGGGGGTATTAGTGAAGAGGAAGTAGCTGGTAGTGAGGAGGTGGAAGAGGAAGAGGCTGATAGTGGGGAGGAGGTAGAGGTGGGAGATGAAGAGGAAGAAGTTGGTAGTGAGGAGGTAGAGGTGGAAGATGAAGAGGAAGAAGTTGGTAGTGAGGAGGAGGAGGTAGAGCTGGAAGATGAAGAGGAAAATGATGGTAGTGAGGAGGGGGATGATGAAGATGATAGTGTTGTAGAGGAGGAGGAAGAGGATGAAGAAGATGGTAGTGGGGAAGAAGATGAAGATGATGGCAGTGTGGCAGATGATGAGGAGGAAGAGATAGAAGCCAGCAGTGATGTTGCTGAAGAGGAGGGACAGGAAGACAGTAGTGAGGAGGAGGGTGAAGCTAGTGGTGGTGGGGAAGAGGGAGAAGCTGGTAGTGTTGTGGCTGAAGAAGAGGAGGAGGAAGAAGAAGCTGACAGTGGTGTCACAAATGAGGCGGAGGTAGAGGCTGGTGAAGGAGAAGATAGTAGTAATGTGGGAGATGAGGCTGAAACAGGAGTCAACGAAACATCCAGTGGTGATGATGTTGATGGTGAGAGTGATGTTTTAGCTGAAAGTGAGAGCAATGATGATTCGTATGCATCGGAGGATGATTTAGACAAGGACTTGACCAACAATTTGCGAAACCCTTCAACAGATGATGTTACTCCAAGTGGGAAAGGTATTTATATATTTTCATATCTGTATTGTTTAACCCCAGATCAACCATCTTACAGTAGACATTTGAGGGATAGTTTAACCCTTTAACATTTACATTATATATACTATTATATTTTCATGGTAAAAGCTTTATCTCATATCAAATATATGAAATTTTTATGTTATCTATTTTGAGAACAATACCTGAACATCAGTATGAGTGGCCAGTTTAAACAGAAAGAGGTAACATAATTCTGGCTGGATATGGCCATTTTAAATACTAAAGGGTTAACCCTTTCCTTACCATATTTCTCATGAAAGACAATTACCGATTATTTTTAAATAATTTAAAAAATAATCAGGAATTTGGAGAGATTTATAACTAACTTTTTTACAATTAAGCTGGTGTTTGGAACATAAAGGTTTTTACATAAAACTTTGATGGAAGATTTTAATAATAATAATTGTTTCTACAATTAGCACACGGCCAGTACATTACTGGTACTTTATTTTATCGACCCTGTAATATGTATATATCATCGTCATCATCATTGTTGTTTTTAACATTCGCTTTCTCTGCTAGCAAAGGTTGGATGGATCTATATAGACCAAGTCCATACTGAAGCAGAGCCGGGGATCTGTGTCTCGCTTATCTAGTCTCATCTTCCATCAAGTGCTCAAGAGAGGTCATGCCTTTACATAACTGAGGGTCCTCTTAACCCATTGTTTGGCAAGATTTCTATGGCTGGATGCCCTTCCTATCACCAACCACTTTACAGTGTGTACTGGATGTGTTTGTGTAAATCATCAACACTAGGAAGGTTAAAATGCCTTTGACAGTCTAACAATCAATCCACAATGTTATGAGCCCAAAACCCTTATCACTAGGCCAAATACCTTCACATATTTTTCTATATAATTATGGTAAATGGGACTTGAAGTTTAACTCTAGCATTTAAACTGGTCATACCTGGCCAGAATTCTCTCACCTCATTCTGTTCAAGCCGGCTGTAATTGGCTGCTTATACCAATGTTAAAGTATAGTTCTCAAAATCTCATAAATTCAAAACTATGTGGGTTAAAACCTTTACGATAAAAATACAGTAGTAAAATAAAGGGTTAAATGTTTTACTGTCATCCTTTTTCAGATCCATTTGTAGTTCATTTTGAAAATTTGATACCAGAATCATCTATTAAAAAATTAGAAGCTGGTGATGCTTGGCAGAAGAAGTCTCTTCAGGTAATGTGGAAAGTACCATTCTATCCTCCAGGTGTTCAATAGAGCACATATCATTATAAACCAAGTCAGTACTTAAATTGGAACCAAGACAGACCAGGGGAACTATGTCTCACTCATATATGTTTCATAGTTTCTACAACAGAATACTCTTCCTAACACCAAACACTTTACAGAGTGTACTGGGTGTATTTTACCATGGTGCCAGCTCTAAGGAGGTTATCATATCCTTGAGACAACAGAAAAGTTGAGTTTATGCTTTTTGCAGGATACTCTTCTTAATACCAATCACTTTACTGGGTATACAGACTGCATTTTATGGCACCAGCACAGTTGTCTTTTTCTTGAATGTGACTGATGAGTTCTCTCTGCTCTTTGTCCGACATGGTTTTTACAGCTGCTGTATGCCTTTACAGAGTCTACAGGGTGCTGTTGCAATTTAGATACCAACTACTCTACACAGTACAGTTCTGTTGTAGTTTTTCTTGGGGGGGGGTATATATTTGACTATATTTCCCGCTGAAATATGACTGTTAGGAATGGTAAATTTAAACCGGCTGCATCTGGCCAGAATCCTCTCACTTCTTTCTGTTGAAACCAGCTGTAACTAGCCACTCATACTGATGTTAAGGTATTGATCTCAAAATAAATAATATCAAAATCTCATAGATTCGCTATTTTGTGAGACAATTATGTGAAAATATAATCTATATATATAAAACTGTGGTTGTCTGTCTGTCTATCGATTTTTGGCACACATCTCCTCTTAGAATCTCTCACGGAATTGCACCGAAATTGCTATACTTGTACATTGAGCCCTAGCGAAGACATCGGAAAAAAAAATTTCAAATTGACCCACCCTATGTGACGAAATCGAATATAATGTATCGATTTTTGAGCGTAAGTGATCAGTTATTTCCCTTTGTTCTGTTTACATTGAGCGTCTTACGTAAAAAATTACGCTGGCTTTCTCAGCGTTTAAAATGACATTAACACAATACACGAACGAACAGTTGTCGAGCCAGCAAAATATTGACCTGCAAAATTCATCAGTTCGAACAGTAAGCTTCCGTTTTGCTTCATTTCCATTTAAAAGCATTTTAAAACAATATTTTTACTTGAAAACAAGTCTATTTAAAGACTACGTAAAACAAGCAAATATTTCGTCGTTAGGCGTGCAGACAGACAGTCGTGCAGAGAGGTGATATAGGCGTGCAGACAGACAGTCGTGCAGAGAGGTGATATAGGCGTGCAGACAGACAGTCGTGCAGAGAGGTGATATAGGCGTGCAGACAGACATAACTGATAATTTGGTTACGCTAATGTTTTTCTCTGCGTTGCAGTGTTTACATTTTCGATCTTTGTTAATAAATAACCAGTGCAGTTTCTATCCCCAGCATCCTCTTTTGTTATAACATTCGGGTTATCGTTATGTTTTCTTAACTTCATAAGGCATATTGTTGGTTGAGGGAATATTAATCAAAAACACCACATGCAAGTCTGCACAGTAGACACTACAGTTTTTAAGCCAAGAAAGAAACTTAACATTGTAACTTTAACACAGCTACTGAGCGACCCCGAGCAACGCCGGGCTTTACTGCTAGTAGTATATATAAAGTAATGTAAATGCTAAAGGGTTAAACAAACTGCTGTACACCGCTAAAGAATTTATCTACTTTGATAACATCCATGAGCTTGAGGATCCAGCTGGATCAGTTGACGATGGTTGCTTCTGACAGGAAGGTATGTTTGAGGATTCAGCCCCATGACACTCTCAGGAATAAGTGGGCAAAGAAGATGTAATTGTTTTCGTATCTTGGCTTCAGTGTTGATTGTTTCTTTACCATTTCAGACAGATGTCGGCAAATCTTTACATTTTTGGATTGATGACGATTTAAAGTGTGGTATTCCCAAAACTTCCAATATTTCATTTGACGATCTACATGTAAGTTCTTATTATTTATTTCTGTTCTTAAAGATAATGCAGTTATTGTTGTTGTAAATATGTAATTCAACTATAAGTTAACATTATTTATAGGTATGGTAAAAGGATAATCATGTTGATTAGTTTTTGTTATTCATCATCATCATTTAACATCCATCTTCCATGCTAGCATGGAATTCAACTTTAACCCTTTAGTTAACAACCCAGACAAAACCAGCTCTGGTTCTATGAAATAAATCCACTCATTTTAAAGGGTTTTAATTTGAATTAAAATTTTCCAACATAATTTTATATACTATCTTCATAATGAAATAATTAATAATTTTAGTAAATTCTTCAAAGTTTTTCATTAATTAATTGAAATAGAGTGTATTTCATTAGAGATGTGATCATTAAAGGGGTAAATTAATACTATTTACTCATAATAATGTAGTAATTGTTGTTGTTTATGTAATTTGACTGCAAATTAATACTACTTATTATCATCATCATCCTTTAACATCTACTTTTCCATGTTCACATTGGTTGGACGAGTTATCACAGAACAAGTTAGCACTTAATGAGAGCCACTGTCTGTGTAGACTGGCCAATGGCCTACATCTTACTTACATACATTCCTTCACTTTACAGAGTGAAGTCATTGAAATTTATTGTTGCTCTAGCACTGGAGAGGTTGTTATGATGGTCATCATCATCGTCATCACTGTTTAGCATCCAGGCTTGCATGAATTAGATAAGCTGCTCATATGCTCTGTTTTTTTGGCTTGGTTTTCTGTGGCTGGATGCCCATCCTAATGCCAACCACCATACAGTGTGAACTGGGAGCTTTTTTCCATAGAACCAGCACTACTACCTTACACAGAGACCTGGGCCTCCACTTTGTCATATCATGGGTATGACCACCTTATATGGTGTTTTGTTTTTTACCATGACACCAACACTACTGCCTTAACCCTTTAGCATTTAAACCAGCCATATCCGGCTAGAATTCTCTCACCTCTTTCTGTTCAAACCAGCCATAACTGGTTGCTCATACTTACGTTAAAGTATTGTTCTCAATATATATTATATCAAAATCTCATAGATTCAATATCATGTGAGAGAGTTATGTAAGATAAAGTATTTAACACAAAAATACAATAGTATATATAGAGTAATGTAAATGTTAATGGGTAGACAGGATGTTTCTTTTCGTTGCACCTGCACTATTATATTACAGTATATGAAATATAAGATCTACTATATAGCATTGGTCACATCTAGAAAACAACTGGTTGTTTATTTAATTGTAATACTTACATGGTGTATTTATGTCATTTCAGATAAAGCAGCGCATCCATGTCGAAAAGCTACATGACCTAATTACTAATGATAAAGAAGGTAAGTCTCTCTCTATCAGGGTACTGTACCATAGGCATGGTTGTGTGTTTAAGGAATTCACTTCACAACTATGTGGTTGTGAGATCGGACACACTCCAACACACCTGAGGCAAGTGTCTATAGCATCGTAATAAAATATAGTAGACAGAAGCTGTGTGACATCCTGTCATAGCCATACTCTATACCCAAGTATCGAGTACTCTGTTGAGTAATAGTCTAAAAAATTTTCAAACTGGTTTTATCCTGATTTATATATATATATATTTAGGGAGAGAGAGAAGGTAGATAAAAACAACAAAAATACATCAAAAGAAATATGAAAAACGAGAAATAGAAAGGGACAATCGGATATGTAAGGTTAAACAAAGTAAAAACAAAAAGGTAAAAAAAAGAAAAGGTTATATACAAAATGTAAATAATGCATACAATTGAAATATCTACATTAAACGAAAAGAAAAAGAAATGATTTGATGTTTCGGATGAAAAACTTTATTGAACTAGAGTAAAAGAAAAAAGGAATAAGAATTAAATAAGAAAAGTGTCAGAATGATACCAAGTTAAAAAAACAAACAATTAGCCTGTCTTTTTCAGTTTCATAAGTTTGTGTGTGTGTGTTTACAAAAACTATTTCTTTATATCCCTGTAACTTAGCAGTTTGACAAAAATAAGTACTGAGGTAGATATTAACACTAGTCCCTTTAAGGCAGTGCCCCAGCATGGTCACAGTCTAAAGACAAACCAGCATAACTGAAAATCTTCACAAATCTTTATTTATTTTTACTTTTTTTTGTTATATTTGTTTCAATTTCTACACCAGGTGTCTATTCCAAAAGTCAAGTTGAATTATTTTTTAGAATCTATTCATATCAGGTAAGTTTTCTATAGTTCTCGTTTGTTTGTTTTCTTACCTGTAATATGACGCAACATCAAATATGTTAACTTACTGGCAGATTATCATTTCATCAACTCTGATTATACATACATACGTATGTATGTTCAGAGTATCCCCCCAAAATGTATACATACTTTGATTACCTGTTGAAATATGTATACAGGGATGTGCAATGTAAATGTGAGAGAGAAGCTGGGCTTAAGGGAAATCCAAGATTGTGTGTATAAGAGGATCCAAGATTAACCTTTTAGCATTTAAACCAGCCGTATCCAGCCAGAATTCTCTCACCTCTTCTTTTCAAACCAGCTGTAACCTGCCACTCATACTTATATTAATGTATTGTTCTCAAAATAACTAGTATTAAAATCTCATAGATTCGATATTATGTGAGGTAAAGCCTTTTATATGAAAATACTGTAGTATATATAGAGTAATGTGAATGCGAAAGGGTTAAGGGGAATCCAAGATGGTGTGCACAGGAGGGCCTAAGATTAAGACTATCATCATTGTCACTGATATTGAATGGTGATTGCGTTGACTGGACATGACAGCATGCCAGTACATTGTTTATATTTGATGTTCTGCTTTGGAAAAGTTCTGTTAAAGAGCCTGACATTACCAGTTTCTTTAATTTCTCTTTCATAGGATATTTATTACTCTGAGAAGAATTATAAAAACCAAGAACCTATTGAAATGGCCTATTGTCTTCATGTATTAAACCATACTTTGAAGTAAGTTTTTCATTTTGGAATCTCAAAATATAAACGAAAATGTTTCATTTATTACATCCAATGTTAGAAATTTTATATTTATTTATTTATTTATACATACGTACATCCGTCCGTTTATGGCAAAATCATTAGAATGTCTGACGAAATCCTCTAGAGGTTGACTTTACCTTCTACCATTCAGGGCAAAATAAAGTACCAGTCATGCTCTGGGGTCAATTTGATTGACTTTCCTCTTCCCTCAAAATTGTTGGCCTTGTGCCTAAATCAGATACTATTATTATTGTTATTATTTCTTGTCCTTATAGGAGTCGACTGAAAGTAACCTCTAATAATTCAAAACAAAAGGTTGCAGAGCTTCGAGGTACAACAGAAGAATTCCCTGATCAAGGAATAACTCGACCCAAAGTATTAATTATTGTTCCATTCCGTGAGACAGCACGAAGAATTGTATCCAACTTCATTAAAATTTTAGCAAGTGATAAGGTATGTTTCATTTAAACCGGCCAAATTCTCTCACCTATTTCTGGTGTAACCAGATGCTCATACCAATGTTAAGGTATTGTTCTCAAAATAAATAATATCAAAATCTTATAGCTTCAATATTATGTGAGATAAAGACTTTACCATTAAAATATAACAGTAAATATAGAGTAATGTAAATGCTAAAAGGTTAAGTCAGAATATGGGATCATAATTTACTTTTCTTGGTGTCAGGAAAGATGTTCAGTTATAGAATTCTGCCTCAAAGACTCTCATCCAACCAGTGCCAACATGGAAAAAACAGATATAAAGAAAATACTGATGGTGATAAACGTATTTTCCTCACTACAATTTACTGTTTCAAATCTTGTTCATGGGAAAACTTTTATCTTTCTGTTACTTCGTCATCATTTAACGTCCTTTTTTCTATGCTTGCATGGGTCAGACGGGTCATCCGCGTTGAGACAATTCTGGACAGGATTTTGAAATTACAATCTATCTTTAAACATATCTAAACTACACTGGATAAGCAGGGAAAAGCAGATGTAAAATGATGATGATGATATATATATATTTTAAAATGATAAGCAGTGTCTTTCATTAGAAATAATGCTAACAAAAGGGTTAAAACAATGTTTTTTTTTTCTTTTCAGTCCCAAACAGACAATAAAAAGAGATTCTTTTCTGAATATTCTTCAGGAGAAACTAGTAAATTTACCAATAAGCCAGGTTAGTGTGGTAGTCTCTTCCACCATTATTGATTCTTCTGCTGGTATGGAATGGTAGTTGGCTTCTATTTAGTCTCTCTCTCTCTCTCTCTCTCTCTCTCTCTCTCTCTCTCTCTCTCTCTCTGTGATAGTGGCTGAGGAAATAATCATAGTCACGACCATAGATGTCATAAAGTGGGTCATAATTGAAGGGTGATCCCCAAACGAGACCAGCCAAGTTCGTGGATGTTATCCAACCATCTTGCTCAGGATCTACCTCTGGGTTTCCTGCCGGTTGGTTTTGCCTGTAAGATCTGTCCAGCGATTCTTCTCTGAGACGTTCTAACCACATCTTGTAATATTGGAGCTGTGATCTCTCAATTCGGAGAAGTAGTGGCTCTACCTGGAGTGAATCTCTGATCCCCAAGCGACACACTCTATCAAGTAACGTCACTCCAAAGACCCTTTGGTGGAACCCCATTTCATCAGCTTGTATTCGCGATTGTATTTTTTTGTATATAAGCATATATACAAAAAGTGTGTTTATATATATTTCTGTACTATTATATATATATGTGTATTTGTGTTTTTCAGAAGATTATTCTGCAACATTTGCTGGTAATATTGATGACCATTTCAAAATTGGTTTGGGAATATCTCATAAAAAACTTCAAATTTATACCAAATTTTACTCCTCTGACATCATCATAAGTTCTCCTCTTGGCTTGCGTAGTGTTATCGGTGAAACGTATGTATTTTGACCATTTTCATAATCTCTATCATTTTTATTAATTAACATCACATAATGTTTCAGTAGAAAATATCTAAAATAGATTTATCAATCTAGTATCTTTACTAGTGGACAGATTATTGTGGAAATTTACAATATTAGGGTAAAGACTATTTGTTGTAATGCGGTTTAGTGTTGTATAGGATGTTAAAAGTTGAAGAAAAAACGTTAATATTTGTCATAGTCAGATCATTTTACTGCCTAACTGGCCTGCAATATTTTAGGCACCCAATTATATATCAGTGACCTTTCTTGTCTGGTATAGATACTCTGAGTTTCTCTACCTGTAATGTTCTGGTGGTCCTTAAGAAAATTAAGTGTAGAAGAATGGCTTGTGAGAGCTGTGCAAGCCATGTACAGAAGAGCTGTCAATAAACAGAAACGTGGTGAGATGTTATACTAAAGACCTGTTCAACCCAAGCGTGGAGAAATGGACGTAAAAAGCGATGATGATGATATATATGCCTGCACACCCACACACAACTGCTTTTGCACAGTTGTTTACCATATTCCACTCAGAAGGCATTGGTCAACCCAGGGTTAAAGTTGGTGACACTCCCATGATGTTGCTGTCTGGGTTTGAACTCAAAACTACATGCTTCTCTCCTTCAAACTTTTACATTTAGAATCGGATTTCATTTTTTATTACCCAAATTTTTTTCATTCAGGTTTTTTTTTTATCAATGTTTCATTCTTCATAGTCAATCCAAAAAAGAATATGATTTTCTATCATCCATTGAAATATTGATCCTTGACCAAACAGATATATTCCTTATGCAAAACTGGGAACATTTAATGGTAAGTTTTCCTGTTGAATTCTTCTTCATCTTGAGTTATCCCTCCATCAAAGGTGAAACATTCATTTTGCTTTTTCTAATGGCTAGAATATATGTGGTTCGGCACACCTGCATACTCATAGATTTCTCCATTAACTGGAGCCATTGTGTCAACCTATTGTTGAATTAAGTCAATCATCTGTGAAGCCACTGATGTTCATGACACCGAGGCTATCTAATTAAACTGATGATCATTGCATGAGCTACTGCTTACTGTGAGACAAGCAGGATTTTTATCAACGTTAACTCCTCTAGATCTGACCTGTTCTGCTAGATTGTCCCATGATAGCCATATCAGAGACTCTAGATTTGAGCTGTTCTGCTAGATTATCCTATGATAGCCATATCAGTGGGACTTTACATAGAATGTGGTATTTCACCACGTCGGTCTCCAAACTGAAAGAGGCTAGGTGCTCAGCTTGAATGAGCATATATTGCGTGTCATCAATTTGCTGAGTGGTATGTTGAACGAACACTGGGACACAGGAACGCCACAAAAGACCATCCAATGCCAACCAGTGAAATCTACTACAGCTCTGCGCACTCTTAAATTAACATATACTTACTTACACACCCACACGATATATACATAAGTACACACTATTCGATGAGTTCCTCCGCCTGCTGAATTAATTAACCTTTATGCAACAAGTGTTTTTAGGTTAATTTCTTTGCTAAAGCGGGGTTTAGCCATGTTGGTGCTATGACTAGCTTCATCCTCATTATGCGGTCCTTTTTGAAGCAGTATTTTATATTTCTAATTGACAGTATATTATGGATCATCTGCATCTACAACCAAAAGATCCCCATGGCTGTGATTTCTCTCGAGTAAGAGCTTGGGCTCTAAACAGTTGGTAAGTTTTAGATTTCACTCTTTTTGTATGATTTTTATTAAACTCAACAAAACCTACAATATACAGAGTATACTGGATCTACCTCTGAACTAGTACTACCACTTTACAGAGTGTACTGGGTGTACCATTAATCCAGTCCTACCACTTTACAGCGAGTACTGGGTCTACCAAAGTGTATTGGGTCCATTTTAACGTGGCACCATCACAAAAGAGGCTGTCATATATTCAACAAGACTGAAGAGTCCTCTCTACCTTATATGGTTTCCATTTGATTGCTAACCACTTTACACTGCCACCATAACCCATTACCATTTACATTATATATACTATTGTATTTTTGTGGTAAAGGCTTTATCTCACATAATATCAAAGCTATGAGATTTTGATGTTGAGAACAATACCTTATCATTGGTGTGAGTGGCCAGTTAGGGCTGGTTTGATCAGAAAGGTGAGAAAAATCTGGTAGGATATGGCTGGTTTAAATGCTAAAGGGTTAAAAAACAAAAAATGGAATATTATAGTCTTGCAGAAAATAAACATTGTTTGGAATTGAAAAAAAAATATCTTTCTTGTCTTTGATTTACGCATTTGTTTTATTTTTTTCAGGAACAAATATTACCGACAAACATTAATTTTAAGCAGTCTCAGTTCGCCACAGATCAATCTACTCTTTAATAAATACTGTTTCAGTATCCTTTTATTGAATATCTATAATAATTGTACTGGAAATGTTTGTCTGTCACATAAACACTAGTCTCAAAAAAATGTTTTAAGATTTCCATTGAGATTTCATGGAACACAAATTGTAAGGTGAAAAATGGAGGGGCGGTTCTAAATATTCTAAAATGTGTTTTCTATCTGTATGTATCTCTCTCTTTCTTTGTTTGTATTTTTTTTTTTTAAATAATTTGTTAAGGTTTCTATTTTGTTTTGTTTCTGTTAATTGTCTTGTCCTCTCTTTGTTAATTTTCTTCAGTTTATCTATGAACGTGTTTATCTTTTCCCATTTATTGCTGTGTTTTGTAGTTTAATTGCTATAAATTAATGTTTTGTCTCTCGTCTCTTACTCCACTGGTCAGCGTTTGGCTTATGTCAGACGTTGTCACCCTGAATGGACCAGCAGTACCATTGGTAGGGGTCAAAACTGCCCAAGTCCATTTCAATGGCCGATGACTTTGGAGTTGTCGTTCGTTTGTATTTTTTTTTAGTTTTGTTTTCTTTCTGTTTTTGTTGTCTTGTCCTCTCTTTGTTAATTTTCTTAAGTTTATGTATGTTTATGTATGTGTGTATGTATATGTATGTTTGTGTGTATAACTTCTATTTCTGAAAGTGTCTTTCCTAAGTTTACAATTCTTTCATGTTCTTTCTTCCCTTCTCTGTTGCTTCATCCTGTAAGTATATTTTACTTTAACTTAACCAACTCAGATTATTCCGGTAAACTAATGATATATCCCAGAGATACTGATGGTTCCATCTGCCAAGTAGCTCTGCAAATTCCCATGGTAACTTACTTTGTTCCATTTTCTCATATTTTTATATATATACATACACACACACATATATTAACGTCTATCTTCTACGGGTTAGACAGGATATTCTCCCACTTGGGGCAAGATTGATCGGGTGACTGTGTCTTGCTTGTATAGATCTGTATCTGGCAGGTTTTCTATGCCAGATAGATTTTTCTAGTTGGATGCCCTTCCTAACACCAACCACATTTACAGTGTGGACTGGGAGCTTTTTACCATGTTTCCTACACGACCACTTTACAGTGGACTGGGTGCTTTTTTGTTGTGACACCAACATGACCTCTTTAGTGTGGACTGGATGTTCTGTGTTACCAACATAACTTTACAGAGAAAGGGTGGTGGGAGTGGGAGGATGGAGTAGGGGTAGTGGGTTGGGGTGTATATTTGGTTAAGAAGTGCCTACTGACTGAGTTTAACTTTGTCTTCTGTATTACTGTGTAGTGCCAAAAGTCTCAATCAAGTGACATTGTCTTAGAGAGGTGTAAGTGTGCAAGGTTGGATTTTATGTCCCAGGTTTTTCTGGGTCTACCTACACCGTAGCTTCCATCAATTTTGATCGCCCTGCACTTTTTTTATACAGCTGTCGTCTTTCATGCGCATCACATGACCATACCAACGTAATCTTCTCTCAAGTAAACAGCATCTGACCCCTCTTATTCCTAGTTTGTTTACCATTCATGTGTATTACTATTACACATTCAACGGAGCATACATGCTTCGTTCCTTTCCAATCCGTGCAGGTCCTCTGCACACAATGCCCATGTCTCACTGCCATGAAACATTGCTGTTTGTATACAAGCATCGTACAATCTGCCTTTCATTTTTAGAGAGAAACCTTTCGTGGCCAACCGTATACACACACACACACACACATATACATACACATATGTATATATAGATATTGTAATTGTTTTAATTTCACGTTTTTTAGATATTCCATCGTATTGAGAGTTCAAGCTACAGTCAGTCTGTTGATACTCGGTTTAATACTTTCATTAAAAAGGTGAGTATAAATTTTATTGATTGATTTCTTTACAGTATGAAGGTGTGTGGCTTAGTGGTTAGAGCATTGATCTTACTATTGTAAGGTCATTGGATTTCAATCCCCTGATTAGGTGACATTTTGTACCTTGAGTAAGGTACTTGATTTCATGTTGCTGCAGCCAACTGAGCTGGAAAATAAGTACTAGCAGCAGTTGGGGAGTTAATCTTGAGAGAGACTAGTGTCCTATCCAATGGAATACAGTGTATTGTACTATCTGTTGCTTAATGTCTCATGAGACAGACTTTATTTGTTAACTAAATGACGTGTCACAGTAGCTTTGTGAACAAGAATGGAACTGCCATTAGTTAAGAAATAATGTTTCAGGGATCAAATCCATTCTAGTACTATGTAGACAAGGTGGTGAATTGGCTGAGTCATTAAAGGGTCAGATTAATTACGCCCCAGTATATGTTTCTGCTTACGGCACTCTGAGGTCAACTTTGCTTTTCATCCTTTCAAGGTCAATAAATAAAGTACCAGTGTTGGAGTTGATAATTCTTTGGTAAGAATCAGCTGGAGTGGGTTGTTAAATGTTAAAGTATGGCTTCTTTAAATATGTTAACAGACTGTAAAATTCTAATTTTATTAATTATATTGTTTGTTTCAACTAAAATTTTGTTTTACCTTATTAATAAAATTATCTATATTATTATTATTTGTTGGAAGATTCTACCAAAATATCAACACAACCCCACAATGTCCAGTACCCTCATCTTCATCCCATCTTATTTTGACTTTGTTAGAATCAGGAATTATTTCATTAAACATGAAATTGATTTCCTTCAAATAAGCGAGTGAGTATAAACTTTAATGAGTTGCATGTACACATGTTTCTTTGTTTTGTCACTTGATATCTTTCTTTTTCTCTCTCTCCCTTTCTATCTATATATCATCAAAAACAATTTCCAAAACACCCGTACCGCAAACACAACCCGAAAATATACCCCTCCCCTCCAACGCGGAAGATGACCCTAGTTCGTCGTCAGACGAGGAGGAGCACTTCCACACAATCAAAAGAAAAAAAAGAAAACACCTCAGACACACAAATGAAAAAAAACCCTCCCCAAAACATAACACTGACACCAACACAAAAGAGCTCACAACAACAGCAAACAAAAAACACCACACAAAAACAAAAACATGCATACACATACATAAATACAAGAAACAAAAAACTGTTAAACATTGTGTACAACAACAATCTAATAAAAACACAAGGGCCTAACTTCACCCAGGCAGAGGATTTCCCCCACCTCAAAATGATTAAGGCCCCACAGGACACCTATAAAACTTTAAAAAACAATTTTAAAGAGGACGTGGGTCCCCCCTGCGTCGGGCCCATTAACCGCGTCCTCCTAAAAAACTATCCCACCCCCTCCCCAAACACCCTCACAACTCCAAGCTCCCCAACCACACAACACACTGATGCCCCCACACTTCCACAAACCACTACCCCACCCAACAACCCATCCCCCACCCTAATGGAAATTGTGCAGCCCGATACCCGGGACGCAGAGAGGTAAGTGCCTTTTCTCTTCACCACCAACATGGCTATGCTAAGAGTAGGCTGTTTAAATGCGCGTGGCCTGGGTTCAACTTGGAAGCAAGCAATGCTTCTAAATGACCTCAGGTCACAACGTATAGATGTGATGGTTATTTGCGAGGCCCGGATCAGCAACGTGCGACAGCTGGCCCCCACCTTTGATGACTTTGAGATGCACGCATCTCTCTGTCAGCCCGGAGGTGGGGGTGGAGTTGTCGTTCTGCTGCAAAAACATCTGGGTCTCGCAACACAGATGGTACATTTGGACCCGGAGGGTCGACTAGTGGTTCTGGACCTTGGCAGTGGTAAAGGCGGAGCGTTTAGGTTGGTAGCCGCCTACGGCCCTTTCGGGTCAATGCGGCCGGACTTCTTCCATCGTCTGGAGACTTTTCTAGGGACGTCCCGCTCCTTGCTATTAGTGGGGGACTGGAATGGTATCCTAGATGCACGCTGGGACTACGTAGGGGCCTGCCCCGATAGAGAGGGGTGTAATAGCCTCAAAGGGTTAATCGGTCGATTTGACCTGGCCGATAGATATCGACTAGATTTTCCGACTGCGCCAACCTGGACTTGGGCAAATCGTAGCGGATCATCTAGGTCGTACCTAGATAGGTTCTTAGTTAGAATTAAGGATAAGGACTTTTTAAGTTGTCCAAAAATGCGCATTGTTGGCTATTCAGACCACAAATTAGTGACCTGCATGGTCAACCTTGACAGAACTCATAGACAGGGCCCCGGTTACTGGAAGCTCAACTTGTCCTTGCCGGCAAGTAGAGCCTACAGGAATCGGATTAGTACGTTAGTTAAGGAACGGTTGACTGGAGCGATCGTCAACAGCAGGTGGTGGGTATCTCTAAAGAGAGAGATTAGAGTAGTCTCGATAGAATTTAGTAAGGTTCTAGCTGCGGATAGGAATAGGAAGGAAAGGGAGCTAATAGATAGAGTAGAAGAGGCAATTAGAAGCGGCGACGTGGCCAGAGTGCTAGCGTCGAGAACGGCTTTGAGCCAGTTTTTCGACGCGAAGCACGAAGGCTGCGTTGTCCGAAGTAAAATACGTGCTCTAGGGAACGAGGGGACCAAAGCTGTTAGCTGGGCCCGCGTGACAGAGGCCAACAGTGGAACTAAATCCACCATCCGGTCTTTGCGAGACCTGGATGGACGGGCAATTCTTGAGCCTAAGCAGATGTGTGAGGCCTTTCAAAGGCACTTTGCCCGACTGTTCGGGAGGGGCGGGGAGCCGGTTGGGAACGTGGACTTCGGTCCATACCTCGACGGCCTGCTGCGCCTCTCGGACAGGGAGGCGAAGTCCTGCGAGGAGCCGATTTCGGCCGCTGAGATAGAGGACGTGCTGAGCCAATGCGGCAAACGCAAATCCCCGGGTCTCGATGGTCTTCCTTACGAATTATATCTAGCTATGCCGGACTTGTTCCCCGATCTCCTCGAGGCGGTCTACTGCAACTGGCAACAGAACGGGAGAATTCCCTGTACTGTGACCAAGGGCGTAGTCACGCTAGTGAGGAAGGACGAGAACAAGGGGGACGAAATAAGTAACTTCAGGCCCATAACACTGCTAAATACAGAGTTACAGATTTTGGCCAAGGTGCTAGCAAAGAGGTTGGCGCTTGTCGTGGGCAACCTGGTGGGAGATGCGCAGACATGCGCTATCCCGTCCAGGTCCATCCATGACAACCTCCACCTCATGCGATACATCATAGAGAGGGTTGGGAACGAACCCGGCTTTGGTGGGGCTCTGATCAACTTGGATCAATCTAAGGCGTTCGATAGGGTCGACCATGGTTACCTGGATGCGGTGCTAGCGGCGGCAGGCTTCGGACCCGTTTTCAGGGGCTGGATCACTGCTATGCACAGCAGCCGCATCTGCTCTAGGGTCAAGGTGAACGGCTACCTTTCGGAGCCGTTCAAAATCGCGCGGTCCATCCGACAAGGGTGCCCTCTCTCCTCCCTTCTGTATGTGTTGACTCTCGAGCCACTACTGCGGAAGTTGGAGTTGTTGCAGGGCATCCCTTTGGAACCGGGATTGCGGAAAGCGGTGTCGGCCTACGCCGATGACGTGACAGTAATGGTGTCGACGGCCTCCGAAATCGAGGCGGTCGGCACCTTACTGGAGGAGTACGAAAAGTTCACAGGGGCTAAGCTGAACCGGGACAAGTCGATCGGTTTGCAACTCGGCACGTGGAGGGGCAGACCGATGCCCTCCGATAGCGCCGTCGGACGCTGGACGGAGGGCCCGGTGAAGTTGCTCGGGGTCTGGTTCGGACCGGACCTCCAGGTGGAGAAAAACTGGGCGGAGGTTACGAACAGGGTGTTTGCACTGACCCAGAAGTGGGCCAGTTGCAAACTATCCCTGAAAGGTCGGGCGGAGGTGGCGAACACCTACATAGCGTCCGTCATCTACTACCGCCTGACCGTAGTGCCCTGCCCAAGGGAAACCCTCACCAAGATGGAGCGCACGCTCTTCCAATTCCTTTGGAAGAGGCGGGCTCCTATGGTGAGGAGATCCATCTGCTGTCAACACCCTTCGAAAGGAGGGCTGGGGATGCCGTGGCTAGTGATGCGTAAACACGCATTAAGGCTACGGCACCTCTACGTATTCCTCACCGGACAACCGGTGTGGGCCTCGTTTGTGAGACGAACCTTTCCCAGACTCGTCTCACTCACCGAGCTGCAATCCTGGGTCAAGCAAAGACCGAGAAAACTGGGCGCCTGGCACACTGAGTGTGCCCAGGCGCTCACCGCCCTCTGGCAGGCGGATCCGGTTATCAGTGGAGACTCCACCGCAACATTCTATAGAGGGCTGGTACGCAGCAGGTGCGACGACGCCCTCGGAGAAGCCCTAGACATGGAGGAGGACGAACTGGCCAGCCTGTTCGGTAGGACATTCAGCCCGGGACCTATGGACAACTTCCAGAAGTCCCTGGCCTGGCAGTGCTACCGAGGGGCTTTACCCGTTCGAGAAAGGCTCTACAGACACGGGCGCCCGGGTAGGGACCCCGCCAAAAAGATCTGTCCCAGATGCGTGTGCGACGAGGAAACCGTTGCACACGCATTAGTACACTGCTCGGGCGTAGCCGATCTGTGGGGCTATGTCGAACAACTGCTGTCAAGGGTGGGACCGATCCGGTTGACCACCGAGTCTATTGTAATGATCAAGCCGCCTCCCCCCTTCAAAGATGAAGCAGAGGCGGTGTTTCTGTGCGTAATAGCCATGGCGAAAGAGGTTGTACGGTGGACGCGTCTGAAAGGACTGAGGTCGGGCACCTTTCTCTCTGGCCAACAACTGGTCCGTTTCTTCCGATATCATTTCGGAAGAAGGATCAGGATGGAGAGAGAGGTGCTGCACCCCAGCCGTTTCTATGAAAGATGGGTGAAAGTGGCGAGAATGGCCCGTGTGAATGGGCCTTCACTCTACATCAGACTATAGGTGAGGAAGATGAAAGACCAAGGGAGCACCCCTTCTCTGTGCTCCTGAGGAGAAGGGTTGCACACTTTTTTCGGGGGTGTGTGCGACCCCCCAAGGCGCCTCCTCTCTATTGAGGATTTTGTTAAAAATTTTATTTTTTGTTATATCTTATTTTATTTTTATATTTTGTTATTGCCTCCTCCTTATTGAGGACGCCTTTTTGTGTAAACTCCCCCCTTTGTACTTGTCCCACTTTTGATGCCCTAGTGGCAAATAAAAGAAATATATCTATATATCATCATCATCACCATTTTACCTCCATTTTTCTACGCTAGCATGGGTATGGCAAAAAGCATCCTACACACACTGTAAATGTGATTAGCGTAAGGAAGGGCATCCAGCTGTAGAAACCAGGCCCAAATCAATCCTGTATGTGCAAGTCATGGTCATCAGACTTGGCTTGTCTTACAACGGGGCAACTCGTCTAACCCATGCTAGCATGGAAAATGGACGTTAAACAGTGGTGGTGGTGGTGGTGATGATGATAGATCTCTACCATTTCCTCTCTTTATTACAGATATTCTAAACGTAAAGATATCGCTGCAACAAGGAGTCGGTTCTTTTTGGGAAAAACTAATTTCTTACTTTACACAGAAAGACACCACTTCTACTTCAGGTATTATCAGCTACCTTTTTTTAAATTAATATCTTCTGTTTAACTTGGTATCATGTATTTAACCCTTTAGCGGTGGATTGGCAGTATCGGTAGAGGGTCGGATGCCATGCTTTCCAGCATAGTTACAGCCCTTTACGGTCTGAGTTCAAATCCCGCCCAAGTTAACTTTGCCTTTCACCCTTGTGGGGTTGATAAAATAAAGCACCAGTAATGCACTGGGATAATTGCTGGCCTTGTGCCAAAAGTAGAAACAATTATTTTATATTTACTATTGTATTTTTGTGGCAAAGTTATCTTACATAATTATCTCACATAATATCGAATCTACGAGATTTTGGTGTTATTTATTTTGGGAACAATACCTTAATGTCAGTATGGGCAGCCAGTTACAGCCTGTTTGAACAGAAAGAGGTGAGACAATCCTAGCTAGATACAGCCGGTTTAAATGCTAGTGACTTTCAGAGGCCCAAATCCCATTTCTTCCTTTGTAATCTCAGCTTTCCTCAATTCCTCATTTCGAATTGTCATTTAGTAATCTTTCACCCAAGCATCATATTAACATGAATAAGTTTTTCAAACTTTAATAATTGTTTAGTTCCAAACAGGATTAAGTTTTGAAGCAGCATTTTTTATTTTATTTTTTTTTTATTTTGCACCAGCACTACCACTTCACACATTTATTTTATTTATTTTCAGAACAAGATTACGAGGTATTCGTCACATAATATTCTATGAATTACCATTGTATCCACACTTCTTCAGTGAAGTTTGTAACCTGATAAACGATGTAAAACTTAAGAAGTTACCACAAGATGATACAACAGGGACTATCTTGTACAGCAAGTACGATGTACAAAGGTTAGCATCGGTGGTTGGTACCAAGAGAAGTTCTTTAATGATACATTCATCAAAACTTGTACACATGTTTGTAACGGAGTCGTAGTTAATAAGAACAAAACAACGTGAATTAAAATATAAAATATATTTTTCAAATACACATGTATTATTTTATTCTTTTACTGATTTCAGTCATTAAACTATGACCATGTTGAAGTAGCCCCTTTAATGGACTTAGTGAATCAATATCAACCCCAGTACTTATTTTTAAGTCTGGTATTTATTTTATCAATGTAGCAATAACTGGGAGTTTAACCCTGCGATGGTCTGGCATCCTGTCCAGGGGGGAGTATTGTACTCTGTCACTTAACGCCATGGAAACTGGGATAAGCATTTGATGAGCCTCTGGGCTTGAGATAGACTTTAGACTTTTAGACTAGACTATTTGTTGAATTACCACATTACAGGACAAACAAACAACACTGGTTGTTAAGCATTG
Source organism: Eledone cirrhosa (assembly GCA_964016885.1). NCBI lineage: Eukaryota > Metazoa > Mollusca > Cephalopoda > Octopoda > Eledonidae > Eledone > Eledone cirrhosa. The sequence continues at coordinate 26,096,658 of OZ024754.1, read as the reverse complement.
TAAATATAAACACACACACACACATATATATATCCAAAATACGGTTCCATTATGAGCAGGGTACAGCATGGCCAATTGGTCAGACTTGTCTTAATGGAACCACCCAGTTCCACACTGTAAATGTGATTGGTGTTAGAAAGGGCATCCAGCTGTTTAAAAAAATATACCAGCCAAAATACAGTTCCATTTGAGCTAGGTATAGCATAGCCAGCTGGCCAGACTTGTATCATAATGTGAACAACCCATCTAACTCGTGCAAGCATAAAAAAATAGTTGTTAAACGGTGACATCATCATCATCATCATCATTTTATGTCCGCTTTTCCCTGCTTGCAAGGGTGGGATGGGTCTTATTCAGCACAGCATCTCTCCACTTGTCACGGTCCTTCGTCATCTCCACCGTGAGCTTCAGCAATCTGAGGTCTGTTCTCACCACCTCCGCCCATGTTTTTCGTGGTCTACCTCTACGAGATATAACAAGTTCATAGTTCATAGATCACTTGTCCCTTTTCCCTCTCTTTTCAAAATTTGAATTTATGGCCATTTTGCAATGGGGGACAAGTAAGCGTAAAATGTAAAATTTTTTAAATAGAGATTGCTCTGGAAAAATATATGGAATATTTCTGTAGCTTCCACAGCTTTTGTCAGAACATTTCCCCGGAGTCCAATGAGCAAAAATTTTGTTATATTTTTTGTCTTTCAGAATACAAAAATTAATAAAAACTTACCCCCACGAAAAACAGTGTGTTGTCCTATCTATGATCTCCCTCTCTATATTATATGTATATATATATATATGCTGGTACCACAATAAACTATAAGCAGTACATGCTTTAGCAACCAAGTATAGAAACCATACCAAAATGGAATATGAGCAACATGTGGTCATTTACCTTGTCAATTCTCAGAATGTAACAGTTCATTTAACCCATGTCAATATGAAAAATAGATGTAAAATGTTGATGATATATAAATATACAACGGACTTTGTACAGTTTCTGTCTATAAAATTTCTCTTGAAAGGCATTGGTTAACCCAACACTTAAAATTTACAGCACCAATCATCCCTTGCTGGCCTAGAAATATTGCTACAAAATATAAAGAATATTTCCAAATGTTTAATTGTATTTAAATAGATTTTATTTCACAAATGAAAGAAATAGTGTGTGTAATAGAAAAATAAAAATTTAAAAGAAAACGAAGCGCAAACTAATCAACAATCTTTAAGCTGATGTCAAAGCACATAATTTTCTCTTTCTTCTCGTTTGATAATTGCCAACGGTTAATGACCGACACCTGCAAATGAGAAATATTTAGAAGCTACTAGAGATTGGCGAAACATGATTTTCAAATAGTTTTGAAAAGAATCTAGCTGGAACTACTTTCCGTTGCCTCTGCTTTCAAATTTATATTTAAACGCTTACTGTAAAAATGCATTTTATACTTATGAAAACAAAAAAGGAAGGGAAAGTGGTCATGTAGGTGTCATGACAAAAAGCTCTCAGCCCACACTGTAAAGTGGTCATGTAGGTGTCACGACAAAAAGCTCCCAGCTCGCACTGTAAAGTGGTCATGTAGGTGTCGCAACAAAAAACACCCAGCACACTGTAAATGTTGCCATTAGAAAGAGCATCCAGCTGTAGAAACCCAGCCAAAATCAGTTCTGTAAGAGCAAGACACGGTTACCTGACCCGACTTGCTTCAAACGACACAACCCGTCTAACCCATGCTAGCGTGGAAAATAGACGTTGAACGATGATGATGAAGGAAAATAATATGAAACTTACTGAGGGGTATATCTTTTTCACTTCCAGGTGATTTCTGAAGTCAACAGGTGTGTTAGCCTGCAAAGGACATTTCAAACTGGATCCTTTACATCCATCTGGGCTACCTGGATTAAAGGGAATTGGAGGGAGCGGTGAAACAGTTCCCCACACTTCAATCTTGATTGTAGATATAACTTCATCTGGAAAGGAAAAATCATATAAAAATGATTTTAACTCTTAACATCTTTTAATTTAACAGAAAATATCTAAAAATCGGGTTTAATTCAAATGTTGATAGTATCTTTACTAGTGAAACTTTGCTGTACTAGAGTAAAGACTTTTATAGATACTTACTGGGAGTAAGATTGACTGTGAAGTTTGCAAATGTTCCTTTCTTTACAACACAGGGAAGTTCTTGGCAGTCATTTAGTGTGATGGAATTGATCTTAGCAAGCTTTGATCCTACAAAGAATTAAGAGAGAGTAAAATCTATTGTCATCATTCATTTTTCCCTGCAAGGGAATGACTGATTTGTTGCAGACCAAGTCAGTATTTAACCAGAAGTGCTAATGATCTTCAAGCACTATTATAATTCAGCAAATTGTGACCCTGTCAATTAAAAATTCAAATGTCAGCAATTTCTTATAGACCAACACTTTACATAAAGCCAAGAGATGTTTATATTAGAAAATGACAGAAACCAATGGCAAAGTTGTTTAAACCTTTTGATGTCAATCAACTTGAAACCAGCACTGGTTCTATGACAGAATGCAGTTTATTTTAAAGTGTCTGAAAACCTATCATAATTTTATGTAAAAACCTTTGATGTGTTCCAACCACCAAATTAACTATTTGATACCAAACCACTCCTGGCTTTGATACAAAGCTGCTAATTTTAGAGTATTTATATTTATGTTACTCACTTACTTGCACACACGCAATCTCTGGTGACACTGTATCAGGTACATCAACCTTCCTTCGCTTACACTCCAACAACACTATTAAGCAATCCACAAGTGAGTACACACACGACACCATCATCCATTCTAACATTACTCTCTCTCAACTCTATAGCTATGGTGCGACCACACTTAGAATTTGCATCATCAGTCTGGAACCCCTATCTTGCTCAGAACATTGACCTCCTGGATACTGTTTAGAGACATGCAACCAAGCGGATACCCTCCATGAGGCATCTACCATGTTCTGAACGCCTTGCTTCCCTGGGCATGGATACATTGAAGTTCGTTGGAGCAACTGACTTGGCAAACACCCACAAAATTATTAACCATCTTGCCAACAACAACCCTGAGCACCTTTTTGAATTCCACACGTGGACATGCCTACAAAGTCAGAAAACAGCACAGCTCTCATGACTTTCGGAAACATTTTTTCATGCTCAGAGTTGCTGAAGCATGAAACAAACTACCTGCATCAGTTGTTAGCTGCCGAGACACTGCATCCTTTAAAACCTTCATGCTTCCTGAAATTCGCCAACACTACACCTGATATCCCCTCTCCATACACATGTATATCATGACTCATACACTAAAGGTCTTGCTGAGTGATGCTAAGATACCCTCGGCCCTCTTGACAATTTTAGAGATGTGCTTTGTCCAATGCAAATCACTGCTGACAGTAATGCCCAGGTCACGTTCACAAGAAGACTTCTTGATATTAGTGTTGTGGAGGGAGTATGGGGATGCCTGGTTTTTCCACCCAAAATGCATGGTGGTACACTTGTCCACAGCCAGCTTGAGTTACCAGTCCGTGATCCATTGCTGCATTGTGTCCAGGAAAGATCTATAGTGTTCAGGATCTGTCCTTTTTATCCCAAGCTACAGCTTGATGTCATCTGCATATTTCAAGTACTGTGGCATTATTTAAGTTAGGGTGGTGGATTGGCAGTATCAGTAGAGGACTGGACGCCATGCTTTGAAGCATAGAATTACGTCCCTTAGTTCAAATCCTGCCGAGGTTAACTTTGCCTTTCATCATCTTTACGGGGTCGATACAATAAAGTACCAGTAATGCACTGAGATAATTGCTGGCCTTGTGCCAAAAGTAGAAACAATTATTTAAGTTGGCATCTATGTCATTAATATATTGCAACAAACAAAAGGGGACCAAGAACAGACACCTGTGGTCCACCAGATGACATCTCATATGGTGAAGAATGCTGTCCTATATATACATGTTTTTATTCTTATTTTATACAGGAGCACTACCTCAGAGAGTTAATTGACCATATCAACCCCAGTACCTAATTGTGTCTTTTTTAATCTGGTATTTATTTCACCAATCTCATTTTGTCAAACTGCAAAGTTACATGACATAAACACACACACATACTGTATCAGTTGTTAGGTGTCGGGACACTTCAAAACTTCCCTGCTTCCCAAAATTCGCCAACACTACACCTGATATTCCCCCTCCATACACACACATGCATGTATCTGTGTGAATATCATGACTCATACATTCTTCACTTTCCTGATACGTGTACATTATTCTATCTACTATACGGTGGATTGGTAGTATCGGTAGAGGGTCGGACGCCATACTTTGTAGCACAGTTACGTCCCTTTACGGATTGAGTTCAAATCCCGCCGAGGTTAACTTTGCCTTTCATCCTTACGGGGTCGATAAAATAAAGTACCAGTAATACACTGGGATAATTGTTGGCCTTGTGCCAAAAAGTAGAAACAATTATTCTATCTACTATACATGCACCTTTAATGAGTTGTGCACTGTACACAATAATTTTCATTATTATTATTATATGATGGTACTCTGTAGTTTCCTTCTAGCAAATTTCATATACATGACATAAATAAGTGTTTCTACTTTAGGCACAAGGCCAGCAATTACCCAGTACATTACTGGTACTTTATTTTATCGACCCCGTAAAGATGAAAGGCAAAGTCAACCTCGGCGGGATTTGAACTCAGATCGTAAAGGGACGTAACTATGCTGGAAAGCATGGTGTCCGACCCTCTACCGATACTGCCAATAAGTCAACCTAAATAGAAGACACTTGCCCAAGGTGCCATACAGTGGGAGTTAACCCTAAAGCCAAATGGTTACAATGTGAATACCTTAACCAGTCACCTATACCAGTGCCTATATATATAAATATATAATAATAATGAAATAACAACTTACCACAATCTGAAAATGGAATATTAGCCAAAGTCAGTGGAATCAGGCAAACAATAGCAGTAAGGTATATGGAGGAAGAATACATGATTCTGATCTCAAGTGTCTGACTGATCTGGTGGGAACATTTGAAATATATATATATGTATAAACTTATACCTCACACACACACACATCATATACATACACACACACACATATATATATATCCATACATGCTCATATACTCATACATACATACATACATACACACACATAATTATCTGTGTAGGTATATACAAACAAGGGAACTGTCAGCTGCTCAATTTTTAACAACTGATAAATTTATATACAATATATTAAAAGATTAAATTGACAAAATAAAGGGGAAATAGGGAGATAGGGAATTTTTAATATTTCAGTTTTTCATATTCTGTACACGTTTTTTTTTTTTATTTTATCATTTAGATATGAGAGGGTTATCAATGGATTGGGCCTTAAAACCAGCTTGTGCATTCATCACCTATTAAGTTCTTCTTGTGCGGGCAAATTCCTCAAACACTCCTTCCAGCAACTGTCTCCAACTGATCCGGCGAGACCAGCCAAGCTCATGGATGTTATCCAACCATCTTGCTTGGAGTCCACCCCTTGATCTCCTGTCGCTTGGTTTTGCCCGAAAAATCTGTCCATTAAGTTCATTGTTCATTATTTTGCTGTTTATCTGTGTAGTGGATTGGCAGTATCGGTAGAGGGTCGGACGCCATGCTTTCCAGCATAGTTACGTCCCTTTACGATCTGAGTTCAAATCCCGCCGAGGTTGACTTTGCCTTTCATCCTTACGGGGTCGATAAAATAAAGTACCAGTAATGCACTGGGTACTTGCTGGCCTTGTGCCTAAAGTAGAAACAATTATTTTGCTGTTTATCTGAGAATAGTGAACATAGCATGGCTAAATGTTTAAGGTATTCACTTCACAATCATAAGTCAAGGTACAATCCTCTGACATCTTGGGCAAGTGGCATTTACCATTGCCTTGAGTTGACCCTTACATTGGGTGGACAGAAACTGTTTGTAACCTATTGTGTAATTGAAGAGGTCAGTCTCATCACACTGTGTCATGTGGAATCTTCCTGGTAATTACCTTCTGTGTCCATATGTCTGTGGAATGTTCAGCCACTCATTAATTTCATGAGTAGGTTGTTCTGTCAACTGAAAAACTGGACCACTAATCATCAAAACTGACAGAGGTCCATTTTTTATCTGAGAAGAAAATAAAGAAACTTTTTATCAATTTTAACATGTCTAATTATAACACGCCCCACTTTCATTTCACACTATGTGCAACAGCTACGACATTTTATCGTTTTTTTTTTAATTTAAAACTTTTTTACTCAACCCAATGGCCTATTGGACATTGCCCAAATGTCTGTAATGTCAGCCTGCCTCTAATCTTAACTGAACGTGTGTTCCTCGTTCAACATTGTTGTTAATAGCAAAGCAAGTTAGACAGAAATTATATACTTCTTCTCATAATAATGTCTTGTACAAATGTTACTAACTAGTACAATGTTCATTGTTTTAATTGCAGATGGAATATTACTAACTAATAGATAACCCATTGTTATATTAACAGCAAATTTTACTAACTAGTACATAACCATTTGTTTTATTGGCAGTAAATATTACTAACTAGCACATAACCTATTGGTTTTTTTTTTGGGGGGGGGGGGGGGCAGATGGAATATTACTAACTAGAGTATGGTGAGATTTGAACTCAGAACATAAAGGGCAGTAACTCTATGCTATAAAGCATAGTGTCCATCGCTCTGCCAACTGTTCCTCTTTTAATTGTTTCTACTTAAGGCTTAATTTGAAGGGGGTGGAGTCAAGTAAATTGATCCCAGTGCATTACTGATGCTTTATTTTATCAACCCTGTAAGGATGAAAGGCAAAACTAACTTTGACAGGATTTGAACTCAGAACATAAAGGGTCATAACTCTATGCCACAGACCATGATATCTGACGCTCTACCAATACTGCCAATCCACCACCTTGACTGTTCCTCTAATAATTGTTTCTACTTTTGGCACAAGGCCAGCAATTATCTCAGTACATTACTGGTACTTTATTTTATCGACCCCGTAAGGACAGGCAAAGTTAACCTCGGTGGGATTTGAACTCAGACCGTAAAGGGCCGTAACTTTGCTGCAAAGCATGGTGTCCAACTCTCTACCGATACTGCCAATCCAATGCCAACCATTCTTCTACAAAATGTGAGTGGTAGTTATTTTCAGTTAACACTTAAATGAAATACACTGCTTATGATTTTAAAGTTAATTCCGAAAATAATCACATGCAACATAACTTCAATTGTTTTGTGATGGCATTTCTAATGAAATATTCTCTATTTCAATTAATAAAGAATTTTGAGGGATTTGTTTAAATTATTTCATTAACAAGGTAGTAACTTAACATATGGTTCTTATATAAAATTATGTTGGAAGTTTTTAATTTAACCCTAAAGCATTCGCCCAGAATTCTCTCACCTCTTTCTGTTCAAACTGGCTGTAACCAGCCACTCATACTGATGTTAGGATATTGTTCTTAAAATAAATATCAAAATCTAATAGATTCAATATCAAGTGAGATAATTATGAGAGGTAATGTGTTTACCATGAAAATATAATAGTAAATGTAAAGTAATGCAAATGCTAAAGGGTTAAATAAGAACCCTTTAAAATGTGTGATTTTGTGTTATAGAACCAGAACCAGTTTTGACAAGGCTGATATGAAAAGAGTTAACAAAGATTCTTACATAATATATTGATGGAAAGTTTTTAGATAAATCTAAACACTTTAAAATAAAGTTTTATATCACAGAAACTGAGTCAGTTTCAGGTGGTTTGGTATCAAAAGGGTTACGATAAGGATAAAGTAGATAAATAATTTATATCTTGACTGAGATTGTCAGGAAATGTCAGGTGCAAGTGGTTTATAAATATATGGCTTAGTTAGAGTTAATATAGTTAACACAGGAGGTATATTACTTAGGGTTAACATTTAATACAGGAGGTATATTACTTAGTGTTAATATAGTTAACACAGGAGGTATATTACTTAGTGTTAATATAGTTAACACAGGAGGTATATTACTTAGTGTTAATATAGTTAACACGGGAGGTATATTACTTAGTGTTAATATAGTTAACACAGGAGGTATATTACTTAGTGTTAATATAGTTAACACGGGAGGTATATTACTTAGTGTTAATATAGTTAACACGGGAGGTATATTACTTAGTGTTAATATAGTTAACACAGGATGTATATTACTTAGTGTTAATATAGTTAACACAGGAGGTATATTACTTAGGGTTAATATAGTTAACACAGGAGGTATATTACTTAGTGTTAATATAGTTAACACGGGAGGTATATTACTTAGTGTTAATATAGTTAACACAGGAGGTATATTACTTAGTGTTAATATAGTTAACACGGGAGGTATATTACTTAGTGTTAATATAGTTAACACAGGAGGTATATTACTTAGTGTTAATATAGTTAACACAGGAGGTATATTACTTAGTGTTAATATAGTTAACACAGGAGGTATATTACTTAGGGTTAATATAGTTAACACATGAGGTATATTACTTAGTGTTAATATAGTTAACACAGGATGTATATTACTTAGTGTTAATATAGTTAACACGGGAGGTATATTACTTAGTGTTAATATAGTTAACACAGGAGGTATATTACTTAGTGTTAATATAATTAACACGGGAGGTATATTACTTAGTGTTAATATAGTTAACACAGGAGGTATATTACTTAGGGTTAATATAGTTAACACAGGAGGTATATTACTTAGGGTTAATATAGTTAACACAGGAGGTATATTACTTAGTGTTAATATAATTAACACGGGAGGTATATTACTTAGTGTTAATATAGTTAACACATGAGGTATATTACTTAGTGTTAATATAGTTAACACATGAGGTATATTACTTAGTGTTAATATAGTTAACACAGGAGGTATATTACTTAGTGTTAATATAGTTAACACAGGAGGTATATTACTTAGTGTTAATATAGTTAACACAGGAGGTATATTACTTAGTGTTAATATAGTTAACACGGGAGGTATATTACTTAGTGTTAATATAGTTAATACAGGAGGTATATTACTTAGGGTTAATAAAGTTAACACAGGAGGTATATTACTTAGTGTTAATATAGTTAACACGGGAGGTATATTACTTAGTGTTAATATAGTTAACACGGGAGGTATATTACTTAGTGTTAATATAGTTAATACAGGAGGTATATTACTTAGGGTTAATAAAGTTAACACAGGAGGTATATTACTTAGTGTTAATATAGTTAACACAGGAGGTATATTACTTAGTGTTAATATAGTTAACACGGGAGGTATATTACTTAGTGTTAATATAGTTAACACAGGAGGTATATTACTTAGGGTTAATAAAGTTAACACAGGAGGTATATTACTTAGTGTTAACAGTTAATACAGGAGGTATATTACTTAGTGTTAACAGTTAATACGGGAGGTATATTACTTAGGGTTAACATTTAATGTCTGTAGATGAATATAAACAGTTTTGTACCATGGAAACAGAGATGGTTTCAGATGGTTAGGCATTAAAAGGCTTGATGTTTTAATTTGGAGATAAAATAAATGAACCGCTATCAGTATTCCAGTTGTTCAATCAACAGTGTAGCCAGCTTGCTTGCAACAAGCTCCTCTGTAAAACTGGCTCTTGCAGTGGGTGTCACTGGCCATTGTCTGCGGAAATGCCTTTGCAGTTTTGTCTATAGGGTGCAGCACAAACACCGTCCCTCCCTAGGCATAGAGCCTGTTATCCTCTCTCCTTCTCTTCCGTGGCCTAATAGTCCTTGTTCTTTCCCCCCTTTTCTTCTCATTTATGGCATTTATTGTCCTTTCCTCTTCAGCCAGACAGCCCTTCTTTACTCCTCCCCATTTTTTCATTACTTAATTTTGTTTTTATCTTTTCTTTTTCATATTCTCATAATTAACATCCAAGTATACAACATATATACATACTCTGAAAATAAATCTCAAAGAGATTCAGTGTAACCCAGTATGTGACAAGATTGGATCTTTCAATTACAGGTACAATCCACCTTCTATTATAGTGTAAGTGGCTGAGCATTCTAATGTAATCCTCAGGGAGATTCAGTGTGATACTACTGTATGTGAAAAGGGTGACATTTAAATGACAGGTACAGTCAATCTGATGAGTTTCCAAGCAGTTTATGTTGACCAAATTTCACTCATAAAGCTAGGTTTGATCTAAGGTTATGGTGAACATTATTGCATAAGAAGGTCTGCAATAGTGATGTTTCCAGGGCCCACCACGAGGAGGTCAACAAACTTAGAAATGTTGAGATAATTGGGAGGAAACAGTTAAAGGTATAGATTTCATCCACTTGAGCAGGAAGGCATTCAAATATAGGCAACAGTCCTAAATCTAGAACATGTCCTGCATCAGCTAACTCTATTGCTGGACAACTCCTTTCAAATGACCATTTCAAAAATTCAAACAACTACACCTGCTTTGTGAAACAAGAAACAATAAACTTGTAGCTCCAGGTGTGGATAGATTTCTATCTGCTATCTTTTCACAAGATGAGCTAAACTTAGCTTTAGGTCAACTCAAGAGTGATAAGGACCAGGGACCCGACAACATCCCTACAGAATTCTAGATACACAACAGGTCAAGATGCCAGGAATGGCAGAGGGTGTTCAACTCTTACAGCTTTATCAATCAAACCATACTGATGATCTGGAAGAAGGCTCCTGTCATAGACCTTCCAAAACCAAACAAGCCTGTTCATGATTCAAAGAACACAAACCAATCTCCCTCCTGTGGGCCCCCTTCAAACGTCTGGAGTGGATTCTTCTAGCCAGACTGAAACCAATAATTAACCCACAACAGACAGCTTCATAAAGGGCCACAAGTCTTGCACTATGTTGGTCAACCTAACCACAGCACATGACACTGTGAGACTCAAGATATTGATGCTGTTGATGATCTTTTTAAATTGTTGCCAGTGCACTTCTTTGGATAAAATAAGATGTTCTGCACAGGACTTAGTGGTTAGTAGAGGGGTTAGACACAATATGGGTGATGAAAGCAATACAAAGTTAAACATTTATTACGGAGGTAGACGTGGTTAGTGGATGGCATGAAGGTTTTGGACACAATATGGGTGATGAAAGTAGTACGTTATATATTTATTAGGGAGGTAGATTGTTCACTGAATTGATATTCAGAGGGTTATTGGTTATTGATATTGGAGAGATTGATGGTAAAACCTATTCCTGACAGGATTTCAACCCAGAAAGAGAGAAAGATGACCGTTAACAAATATTGTACAATCATTTCTATAAGTACGAGAGATAACTCTGGATGTTTCTCTACTATTAGGACATCTTTAGCAAATTACATAGACTGGTTCGTATATCACAGAGTTGTCATGACAGAATCATTTAGTCAATGTACAATATTGTACACGAGAATACGTGAAAAAGCAGCACATTTAAAACATAATAATACATCATCACTGCTGTTAATTAAACGCTCTGCCGCAAATATTACAGTTATAAACTTTATTGGAAATTCTGTGAAATATCAGAAACATTTATGTATATTGTTAACTAGAATCGAAGTGTTTGTAGTTTTAAGAAAATAGAAACGAAAAGTGGTGACTAATGTCCCTGTCCTTCCCAGCAGCATTGGGGCCACAGATAGAAGTTGCTGGTAGTTTATGCATGTGTTGTTCTTCAACTGGCTACGATTAAAAAATATATATATTCTAAAATCAAATTACGTAACTTGATCCTTCTCCGAACTATTCTCCGCGGTTTAATTCCGACGTTCCTCTTTTTTTTTCCTTCCTAATTTTTCAAGTACTCATTTTCTTTTTAATTTCCTGTTGAACTTCAATTGGAAACTCGGAGATAAATTTTGAGCAACAATTTGAACAAAAGCGTCCATCATAATAAAAACTACATTTTCTATCAGCACACACAGTAATGTTACAGTAAATGCAGTTTGAACCGAGAGAAATAAAGGAGTTTTCTTCATTCGACGAAAAGGGATCGTTCATAATATACATTTGTTCCTTCAAAACGACAGACTTACATTTGGAGGGTTTATCACCGAAATAATGATAACTCGCTGAGAAGTTACATACTTTGCAAACAAATTTCTTTATCGATTTATTTTCAGAATTATTTCCATCCATTTCATATGTTTTAGTAATGAACTTGGCTATGTGTTACATAAGTCAGTTGCCTTATTATTTCTTGGTTTGTGATGAATTAAAAGACATTTTCTCTCCTTCATCTTCGCCGAAATATAAAGACCATGTTGTTGCAAGTGAGAGATACAAACGGCCTCTCGGCTCGACCAAACGGAAAATTTCAGGTAGGAAATATAACCTGGTAAAAGTGACAAGCGACAATATCAAATGTTAATGTTATTTTCTTTTTAAAATATATATATTTATAGTGTAGTGAAAAATCTGGAGGTTGTATCCAAAGTTGGTAGAGCACTTATTCCAAAGGTCGAGAAGCAGTATTTCCCAACTTGGGCACTAACGCCCTCTTGTGGCCGTTGTTGTGTTGAAAAGGGAGGGAGGGCGCTGGGAGTTTTTATTTAATTTGGGCATTTTATCCATTCTTTTTTCTTTCAAATTTTCAAAAACTGGTCTCGCTAAAGTGAAACCCCCAAAACAAAAACAGGCGAAAACAATGAATAAAAGCGAAAAGAATAGTGGTCAGAATTTTGAATGAAACTGGCTTTCGGGAGTGGCTGATATGTTTGTATGTATCAGCAATAACACAATGGTATTTTGAACTCCTAGAAATCTATAAATCTACATTTCTGCGTGTATGTGAGTGTGTCGCCGTTTTGAATTCTTTTCTGCGATTGAACCTAAATTGACCCCTGGCGATTAAAGGCCCAACCACACACGCACATATGTTTTAGGTTTTGTACCCATTTGGTGTAAGATGAATTCAGTATCTTATTTGAAATTTGATTTGACAGGAGGGGGTGGGGTGGGGTGACAAAAAAGTTTGCGCCCAAAGGGGGCGCTGGCTTATAAAAGGTTGGGAAACCCTAGTATAGAGTATGGTTTGGTAATTGTTGTGGAATTAACTATATATATATATTATTTATTTATTTATTTCATATAGAAATGACTTCTACAGAACTAGATTAGCAATTACGGTTTATTATGTAACAAAAAAAGTTCCAGTTTGTATTTATTCAGAAATCAGAATTAATGTGGACAACTTATGTCTAGTGACATTCCTGCTAAAATGGGATTTAAGGGAAATTTAGCACCTATTTCTAGCGTCTTAAAAAACGTTGATTATTTATTTGGTTTTTCTTTTCTTTGTTTGTTTCGAATGTGGAATGCTCGGTGAATCATCATTGCGCAGAGATCAGTGACCATTTATATATTTATATTTTTAACCCGAACTGTTGTAATTTTGAAATATAACAATAACCCACTCAAGTTCTGGATATTTGCTGTTTAAACAGAAATCTCTACTTAGATCGAGGAAACTTACCAGTCCTCTTCAATTCGTCTTTCACCTAGAAAATGCATCTAGTACAGTAGAGAGCGTGGTTTCAGGGATAGATTTCATAAACATATTTGTTTGCGAGGTGTAGAGAGAGTAAATCAGTTCTTTCTTCACCTCCAGTAAATTTAGAAGTTAGAGTCGTCTCCCTCATATGGCGACCATCTAACTTCCGGTGGAACATGGAGTATAAATGTTGATTTCACCTTAAAACTACTTTCAGGTAGGATAATTCCACAGCTGCTGTGGCCTGCATAAATATATCTTCCAACTGCTTCAACTATTATCTAAAATAAACACATAAACCCTCTCTGCTTTAGATCCTCCATAATTCGTGGCGCTAATGAAATCTGTTAAACTTCACTTCAGCTCTAAATAATGTTTCATCTTCTATCCTGGTTTGCCAGCATGTGGCACCGATATACGTACGTCTTCGTTTCTTTTATGTTCCTTCTTTATCTTTTATAGTTTCAGTTGTCAACAATGTTTTATATATTTTAAAACGACCTTCTTTACGTTACGGCCGTAAACTTCAAAAGAATAATAAAAACACACAATACAAACTTAAACCAGTGAAAAATACACAGTTCACAAAACAAAGCACCTAGAAGGAAAAAAATGAAAATCAAATTTACAGCTCACACCTATGCAGGTTAGCTGGCCTCATACAAGGTTATATCTTTTAGGATGTTCTCGGGTATCTTAATAAGAGACGGCCCCAGTTCTATCATGCGCGCGTGTGTGCATATATATATATATATACATACAAGGTTATTAAATATTTTTTTTTGAAATCTATTCTATCATATATATAGAGAGAGAGATATTGTAGCTGTTACAGTTAACGCCTATTATAGGCTTAGCTGGCCTCCTACCAGGTGTTTTAATAATAGGGTCTCCCGGTTTTATATAAAGCGCCTTGCTCAAGGACACTAACGTCCTTAAATTCTTTATAAAGAAACAAAACAACACTAATGATGCTTGAAAGTATTTATTTACCCACCATATGTATATTTAATACTTTGTTTTAGTATTAAGAAGTATTTTAGTATTACAATTAGCAAGGTTTGTATATTAAATATACAATTACCAAGGTGTGTATATAAAATATACAATTACCAAGGTGTGTATATAAAATATACAATTAACAAGGTATGTATATAAAATATAAACTTAGCAAGGTTTGTGTTTGATCAAATATAGTTGTATATATAAAATATACAATTAGCAAGGTGCGTATATAAAATATAGGTGTATATATAGACTATACAATTAGCTGTGTATCTTCTTCGCCCACTTATTCCTGAGAGGGTCGTGGTGGCAGAGTCCTCAAACCCTCCAGCGGGTCTTGTCAGAAGAAACCGTCTCCAACAGATCCGGTTGGATCCCCAAGCTGTATATATAATCCATAAAATTAGCAAGGTTTGTGTTTGATCAAATATAGCTGTCACTCCACCAGATGGTTGTCGATGTGAAGTTCTACACGTGTAGTCTTTCTTTCTCTTTGTATTGTGTTGTTTCTATTGTATTTGAGTTTACAGGTCGCAGAGGATTTTAATGTATGTTATATATATATATATATATGTGCGTGTGTGTGTTGATTTAAAGCATAAAACTCTTTTGACAAATATATAAAAGTATATCTTGATCCAGTTTGTGATTTAACTCGGATAGATAGATACATATCAGCTGTTTCCAATCTGACGCCCACAAAAGTAAAACTGGTGGAGAGGGGTTCCGTGGACAAAGTTCAAATTTTCAAGTACTTTGTTAAAAACATAAATACACATACTATTTTCCTCTAAACATTTTAAAATTGTTATTATCACTCAAAAAATCTGTAAAAAAAATAAATAAATGGGGCGGTTGAGTGGCAATAGGGTAAAGCGTCGGACTCCATGCTTCGCGACATAGAGTTACATCCCTTTGCGTTCTGATTTCAAATCCCACCGAGGTTAGCTTTGCCTTTCATTCTTACTGAGTCGATGAAATAAAGTACTTCTGGGGAAGATTTAATCGACTTTACCATGACCCTTGTGCCTAAATCAAAAACCATTATCACTGTAAAAAATTCGAGTGGGAGTATAATTGCAGTGGTAAAATTCATTTAAATATATATGGTCCTTAGAAGAGAACTACTGATATAGATGCCCTCCATAATAAGATTGAGATGAGTGCCTTATATTTCAGTTGATTTACTAACTATTCTGGTACGAGTTCAAAAACAACCTAAGTCTGCTTTGTTTCATTCATTTATTCAGCCCTATCACACTCTGTGGAGCATAGACCATTGTACACGATCCTAGACTGCTCTCACCACTCTACTCCAGTTGGCTTCCTGTTTTCTTAATTCAGCCTCAGCGTCATGGGGCCAGCCTCTCTTCCTCGGCAGGTTCCAGTGGTGTTTGATGCTGGTTTCCTGAGGGTATGTCCAATCCAGCTCCACTTCCTCCACAGAATCTGCTTTGCCACTGGTTCCTGTCCCACTCACTCCCACAGATCTTCGTTTCTGATCTTCTCCAGCCATTTGATGTTGTAGATGTACCTCAGACAGGTGTTAAAGAATGTCTGGGTATTTTGCTTTATCTTCTTTGTTGTCCTCCAAGTTTCACATCCGTACAGCAGTACTGCCTTCACGTTGGAGTTGATGATGTGAAGTTTAGTTCTTAGGTGGATTTTTTGGTGTATGCACCCTGTGTAAATTATCATAACTTATTTATTTTCATTTGGAATTCTGCATTTTGGTCCTGTCATTTACAATCCAGCCTGTTTAAAGATATCCAGTACTTTTCTATCAACCATGTCCTTCCTTGCAGAGTTGGCACCCAGATATTTATGCCCTATGCTAGCACTACAATGTGTGCCCTATTCTCCAAACTTGGATTAACTGATATTGTTAGTGTTATCTCCCTGGCTGTTTTGATTTTTTTTTGTTTTGATCCCCACCCCAACTCATTGCCCAAAGAGAGTTTTTGTCTTCAAATTGCAAGGATAATCTTAATTAATTGAAGTTTTTCAATTTACTACATTTTCTATGAGACCTCATTTTATACCCATTTTCCATACTAGCATGGGTTGGACTGATCATTACAGTCCAAGTCAGTTCTTGTTAAGTGTTATTACCCTATTATATGTTGGAGGATCTCTTCTCGCTTTGTACATTCCTGTTTTAAATAAGGTTTTTACAACCAATCATCACATTCTTTTGTCATCTCTGTTATGAAGTCACCACTTTGACCCATGTCTTCTTTGGTCTTCTTTTTCCACAGGTTCCATTCTCTTTAAACACTTGGGGCACTTCTTTATGCAACTACCATCTTCCATACACATCACACACATCGTAAAGGCTTGCAGCCTTGTGGTTGATGTGTTGGGCTCATGATAAAAGTATCATTGGTTTGATTCCTAAACTGGACAGCACATTGTGTCCTCAAGCAAGATACTTCATTTCACTCAACTGAAAGCAATGACTACCAGCAGCTGCTGGGTATTAACTCTGTGACAAACTGATGTCCTGTCCAGGTAGGGAGTTGTGTATTCTCAGTCACTTAATGCCAATGAATCCAGGATAAGCCCTAGCTTGGTGAGCCTCTGGGCTTGGAACAAACTAACTAACTAACCAATATACATCACATTCCTATACCAGAGCAGTCATCTTTCTTGCACGCTATATCTGATTCTTCTTATATCCAGCTTTTCACCCTCAGTTCTTGTATGTTCCTATATTTGTGCACACTAACCCAATCTTTCACCCATATTATGTCAAACCTCTTACTAGGACCTACATTAACCTTTTTGTGATTGTATTTCTAATAAAAAAGGAAAGGAGCTGATTGTCTGATCAACACTAAAGAAACAATATTTTCATTGTTCTTTACATTGCTGATACTATTTGCTGGTCACAACTCTTGGCAGGAGGAGGCAAGATTTAAACTCAGAACCTACAGAGCTGGATTAGATATCACAAACTATCTCATTCAACTCTTTAACAATTCCACCATTCCATTGCTCTCTGGCTGTTTCGTATGTAATACACTCTGTTTCATTTATATAATGAAGATTCTTGAGGAATTTACTAAAACTATTAATTATTTCATTACTATGAGTTCTACCCATGTTAGTGTGGAAAAATGGACGTTAAACAATGATGATGATGATAACATAACATATGGTTCTTATATACAATAATTGTTTCTACTTTAGGCACAAGGCCAGCAATTATCCAGTACATTACTGGTTCTTTTATCGACCCCGTAAGGATGAAAGGCTAAGTTAACCTTGGCGGGATTTGAACTCAGACTGTAAAGGGACGTAACTATGCTAGAAAGCATGGCGTCCAACCCTTCTTATATAAAATAATTGTTTCTACTTTTGGCACAAGGCCAGCAATTACCCAGTACATGACTGGTACTTTATTTTATCAACCCCGTAAGGATGAAAGGCAAAGTTAACCTCGGCGGGATTTGAACTCAGAATGGAAAGGGCCGTAACTCTATGCGTCAAAGCATGGCGTCCGACCCTCTACCGATAAAATAATGTTGGAAGATTTTAATTAAAAACAGATGGTTTTGTTTCATAGAACCAGGGGTTCTGGTTTTAACTAGGCTGATCAAATTGGTTAATCACAGGGCTGAACTAGGGTTTAAATAATTTCTGCTGCTGCTACTACTACTACTGCTAGTACTACTACCACCACCAGAAACAGGGTTTTTGGCAGGTTGGCATCAAAAAGGTGAAGGAATAAAGCTATACTTGGCATTTGATAGTTTTATCAATCCAGTTTTTTGTTATATTCTTTTATTTTTTCTCAATAAAAGAAAGTACACTGTACTGAGTAAAATGGTTAGCTCCAAGAAAGGCATCTAGTTGTAAAACATTGTCTCAAAAAGACCCTATGTCATGGAACCTGCAAAGCTAACCCTTCCTTTAGCAGAGAAATGCCTGTTGTTTTGTTATTTCATCTGCATCTAATCACCTTTCTTTCTTCCATTCCAGGCAGGAAGACATGAATATATATAACCCGCAAGATGTCATTGAAGATGAAAACCATCTCGTAGTTGATCTCAGTTTACACAGTAAAGCTTCCATATCCGATGACCATTGTAGTAATTCCTTTAACATTCCTACTAATATCGATGTTATTGAGATAATTGAAGACGACAAGGAATGTGGTGTTGATAACAAGACATCACCACCACTATCACCATCACAACCACCACCATCATCACCACCACCACTACCATCACAATCACCACCTCCACTACCATCACAACCACCATCACCACTACCACCACTACCATCACTACCACCACCACCTGAAGAAAAAACCACAGCTTACATTGATCTCTCGATATCGTCTGATGAGAAGGATGACAATATTTCTTCTAAATCATTGCCACCGATCGTAGAATATCGACTTGGTTTCAAAGGAAAGCAAGAATCTTGGCCCATTTTACCATCAACGTGTTGCAATTATAAATCTCAATCATTAGACAATTTAGATAGTAATTTTCAGGACAGTAGCTCAGCGAATTGCAATGAGCTTTCATCCATTGATTTTGGTCCGTTTAGTATGAAAAACAAAGGCCAGAAGAAACGTGACTTTTGTTTTGAGGCTCATTGTAGCAGACAAGAAACTACTTCTGATAATACTGAGTGTGTGCAACCAAAGAAAAGGAAACGATCGACCAGCTTTGGCACTGTTTCTGAGTCTGCTGCTGATCTACCAAGAATGTTCCGTTCACCAAAGAGAACCGTTACTGAACGTGAGTAGATTTTTAACCTACTAAATGTCTATTGCATTAATTCCTGTGTGTGAAGTTGTGGGTGTTAATGGTTAGGGTGTAGGCACACAATCATAAGGTTGTAAATGTAATGTGGTCACTCTACTGTTTTGTACTTTTCAAGAATGTCTTGCTAATGTGGTTTCATGTGGTGCAGGATGTTAAGAATTAACATGATGCAGTCACAGAGTTGTTTTGTACTTTTCAAGAATGTCTTGCTAATATTATTTCATCTGCTATCGGTAGATTGGCAGTATCGGTAGAGAGTTGGACGCCATGCTTTCCAGCATAGTTATGTCCCTTTACGGCCTGAGTTCAAATCCCGCCGAGGTTAACTTTGCCTTTCATCCTTACGGGGTCGATAAAATAAAGTACCAGTAATGTACTGGGTATTTGCTGGCCTTGTGCCAAAAGTAGAAATAATTATTTCATTTGCTATTAAATATGTTTATTCTACTAATCTGGTTGTGTTTCAGGTCAAAAGATATTTTCTCGACACTGGTATTGGACAAATTTTGGCATTAAATATCACCAAGAATCCAGACAGCAATATGGTTTCGAGTTTAGCATCATGTCTTACAATATTCTTGCTCAAGATCTCTTAGATTTTCATAGTTATCTCTATACATACTGCAAAGCCCAAATTCTCTCTTGGGAATATCGGAAATGGCGTTTATTGAAAGAGATTGATCATCTTAGCCCAGACGTAAGTTTAATTTTTCTTAACTCCAAACTGTTATTCTTTACAATTCTGATAATTTTCTTTAATCCTTTTGATATCAAACTGCCTGAAACTGTTCCTTGTTCTATGATACAAAATTGTTTTAATCCTTTAGCATTTAAACCAGAATTCTCTCACCTCTTTCTGTTCAAACCAGCCATAACCAGCCACTTATACTTATGTTAAAGTATTGTTCGCAAAATAAATAATATCAAACTCTCATAGATTCGATATTATGTGTGATAAAGTGTTTACTGTGAAAATACAATAGTAAATATAGAGTAATGTAAATACTAAAAGATTAAAGTGTTTATATTTATATAAATACTTTTCATCATAATTTTATGTAAGAAACTTCGATATATTCCATATTCTAGATTATTAATGAAAAATTTATATTACTAAATCCCTCTAAATTCTTGACTATTTTCAAAATTATTTGAAATTCATTGGTAATGTTTTTCATTAGAAGTATATGATAATGAATGGGTTAATGTGTTTATATTTATCTAAAAATCTTCCATCATAATATGTCTTTTATTATACCAGTGTCATCTCCCTCACCTAGTGTCATTTACCCATGGCATCATTCTTATTACCCACCCTCTCCTTAGAGTGGAGAGGACTCTTCAATTGAGTCAATAACCAACAACCTCCCTAATACTGGTATCATAAAACACACTGTACACCCTGTAAGGTGGTTGGCAGGCAACCAACTGTAGAAATTATGTCAAAAATTGAAGGGATTCTTAACTGTACAAAGGACACAGCAATCTCTCTAATGTTGGTGACATAATAAAATGTACCTAGTGTACTTTGCAAAGTGCTTGATGATAGGAAAAGCGTCCAGCCATAGAAAACTTGCTAAACAAGAGGTAAAGAGAGCTCTTCAGTTGTATTAACATGACAACCTCTCTAGTGCTGGTGCCACGATTGAAAATGCACAGCACACTGGAGAGTGCAGGAATATATCTACATGAGATACTGTCATGACCCATCTGAGAGATCTGTAGCTCTGATTAAGTCCTGCTAGCAGGAAATAGACATTAGATCAGGTATGGGCAACCTTTCCTGAGCAGTGGGCCACATAGGATGTGGCTCATCATAAGATGGGCCGCACTACTAACAAAGTCAAGGCAATTTTGAAATTAGGCATGCCATTCAGAAAGCCAAACAGGCTGTATGCGGCTCACAGTCCGTACTTTGCCCATCACTGCGTTAGATGATGGTGGTGGGGTGGTGATGATGAAAGGGTCAACATGTTTATATTTATCTAAAAACCTTTCATATTACAGTAAAGGTTTTTATTTTTTATGTGATCCAGTCATAGTGCTGTTTTGTACTGTTTAAGAATGTCTTGCTAATGCAACCTCATGTGATACAGGACAGGAAGAGTTAATTAAACAACTGTAAAATTATCTTTCCAGATTATGTGCCTTCAGGAGGTTCAGCAGGACCATTATGAGAAATTTCTCAAACCAGAATTTGAAAAGCGAGGTATGATTTATTTTATAAACATGTTAGAGGGGATTCTAGAATTACTGACAGAATATATGATGATAATGATGGTGATATGTATTATTAAATATTTCTCTGATGTTTTAGACCAACTTTTCTTTCTCTCTGTCAGGTTATGAAGGTGTATTCTGCCCAAAGTCGAACTATCAGAGTGATGGCTGTGCAACCTTCTACAAAATTCTCCTGTTTGTTCAGCTCTCTTCTCATCCAGTTGACTACATGAAGGGTGGGGTTCTTGACCGTGGTAATGTCGGTCTGATTGTTGGTTTAAAACCAAGGAATCCTGCATTTAAAAAGAGGGACAGGCGTTTCTATGTGGCTAACACTCACTTATTGTTTAACCCTCGTCGAGGAGATGTAAAACTTGCTCAGCTCATTCTTTTATTGGCAGAGCTTGAAAAGATTTCTTTCAAACATAAAATAAGTAGTGAGAAAAACCTTTACTACCCTTTTATTATGTGTGGTGATTTCAACACGGAACCTTTTAGTGAGATTTACAACTTCTTAATGTCCAGTTATTTGCGCTACGAAAACCTGTTAATTCGAGAAATGTCTGGGCAGGAAGATGAAAATTATGGCAGAGACAATTACATGCCCAGAGATTTCTTCCCAGCCCATTTAAACATCAACTGCCATTGCCAATACATTCAGGTTTGTAAAAAAAGACATCAGCATTGCCTTGTGGAACAGTCTGCTAACAAAGACACGTCACCTTCACATGAAGCTGCCGGAAAAGAAGATATCGAGCCTTCTTCGCATTCATGTGATAAGATAGCTAAGGATCTGTTTCAGCCCTTTCAAAAGGGTACAATCAAACATTGTTTCAATTTATTATCAGTGTATAAACATGTGACAAAAGTGAGGGGTTCTTTTCAGAGAGAAGTGAGTACATATCACAACAAATGTTGTTCTACGGTAGACTATATATTTTACACAGTTGACAGTAAACTGCTGCACAAGTCCCAGTATGACAGCAGTGTTGAGGGCAACTTAAAACTTATGTGTTGCTATCAACTACCATTAAAACGTGAGGTCATGGAATTTGACAAACTGCCCAATAAACAGTTAGGATCTGACCACTTCTCACTGTTGGCATCTTTTCTGTTGGTCTGATATATATTTTTGGGGTTTGACTTACACATACACGCACAGACATACACAAGCATACATATATATACACATGCATTGTGGACATAAACAAACATACATTTGTGTACATACACTAACATACTCATGTGCTGTATACATACACCAATTCATACACACTTTACACACACAACCATATATAGATAGACATACAGTGTACTTATACAAATATACATACACTACACTATGTACACACGCTGTGTATACACAAACATCTTTGTGCACAGACAACTATACATATACACAGATTTATCAATCTTTAACAGAAATGCATTTTTTTCAATCTCAAGATATTTCTGCAGTCTTGGAAATATTTTTGTTGTCTTGGAGATATTTTTGCAGTCTCGGAGATATTTTCGTTGTCTTGGAGACATTTTTTATGTTAATTTCTTTTTTTTCTCATCTCTTGTTTTACAATTTCAGTTATTTCCTCCTCTCTCTCTCACACACAAACACACTCACTCACACAAACACACACATACTCACACAAACACATATACTCACTCACACATGTATATTTATTTATTCATTCAATTTAAACGTCCGCATAGAGCTAGTAAGCCATGACAGACTAGGGAAAGTATCGAGTACTTCTTACAGTTGGTAATCAAAAAAAGCCAATGAGACAAGTAATAAAAAAGAAAAAAGAAAAAAAAGAACTAAAATAAAAAAAAAGGGAAAAAGTAAAATAATAAAAATAAAATTTCAAATATTGAAGGCCAATGGAAGGCAGATTATGCATAAGAAAACGAAAAAGAAAAGAGGAAACAAGGGAAGCTGTAAAACAAGTTCCTGTTGAATCTTTTTATAGCTTCCACGAAGTTAAAGATTTTGTTTATATTTGGTAAACCTGTAATCAAATATTGACCTTCCAATCTTGGTAGTTTTTTAAAGATTGGTTTCAGCATGACCTCTCTCTCAGACTGATAGTTTCTACTTTGGAACAAATAATGCCAAAGAGTTTCTGGAGAGTCACCACAAGAACATAGAGGTGAATCTCTACAACCTGTTCTTGATAGGTCTAATTTGAAGCCAGCATAATCTTTTTTTTATTTGCATTACTCAATGATCGAAAAGTTTTAAATGTTGCCAAATATGGTTGAGAAAGTGAGGGATTGAAATTTGTGAGCTTATCTCTGGATTCTTCCCAAAATATTTCTCACCCTTGACTAATTATTTGTTTGCTAAATGATTTTACCTGCGAAAGATTT
This sequence comes from Eledone cirrhosa, assembly GCA_964016885.1. Lineage (NCBI taxonomy): Eukaryota > Metazoa > Mollusca > Cephalopoda > Octopoda > Eledonidae > Eledone > Eledone cirrhosa. The sequence continues at coordinate 26,072,725 of OZ024754.1, read as the reverse complement.
GGGATGTAGTCTATATCTATTATTTCCCTTTGTGTTCCTTCTTTTGCTAATTCGACTACTTTCCTATTTCCTCTAATATTTGTGTGGCCTACTATCCAAATCCCTATGCTGCTACACATCAGTGGAGGCACACACATATACACATGCACACAGAAATAAACACACATACACACATCCACGATTAAATTTTGAAAAGCTGAAATTATTTGGGTTTGCACAAGGGACATATTCCCTACTCCCCACCTACACAGTCCACCTCTATAGTACCACAACAATATACTTAAATAATGTTCTTATCAAATAGTTTTTACACCTCAAAATCAACCAGTCAGCCAACCAATACACCATCCACTCATCCATCCATCCATCCAACCAACCAGTCAACCAATCGACAAACCAACCAAGTAGCCAACCCACCAACCAATACGCCAAACAACCAACGAACCAATCAGCCAACCAACATACTGGCCAATTGACCAATACATCAACCAATTAACACACCAACCAAACAACTAATCAGCCTACCAATACACTGGCCAATTGACCAATACACCAATCAACTAACACACCAACCAAACAACTAACCAGCTTACTACTCAAGACACCATCCAACCAGTCAACCAATACACCATTCAGCCAGCCAGCCAGCCAACCAACCAACACTAACTGACCAACTGGTACCCTACTACCCTCTCTGTATATTGTTATTGACAATTTAAAAAGAAAAACAACCACTAATTAAGTAGTTTGGTGAGAGCACGTTTTTCTATATTTATTTCTGCCATATACAGTAATTGTTTGCTTTCTATGGAAGCTGACTAAATAATAAAATACACCTTTTGAATAAAACCTTTCTTTTCGAGTATTTATATATATTCAAAGTAATTGAACTTATTTTAAGAATGTGTTCAGAAGAAATATCCCTGACACAGTCTCACAGTCTTCCAATCATTATATATAAGATATATGTATTCATTATTTCATCCAAGTCTTTAGAGGGCGGTGGATTGGCAGTATCGGTAAGGGTCGGACGCCATGCTTTGAAGCATAGAGTTACCTCCCTTTATGATCTGAGTTCAAATCCCGCCGAGGTTAACTTTGCCTTTCATCCTTACGGGGTCGATAAAATAAAGTACCAGTAATGCACTGGAATAATTGCTGGCCTTGTGCCAAAAGTAGAAACAATTATTTCATCCAAGTCTATTGAGCTTGTTTATTGAGAAGCACAAAATTCTAACATATTTCTTATGCTTTGATTCCTCACATTTGTATATATCAGCTCCAAAACTCTTAACTTGTTGAGCTGAGGTGATTATAATTTCTACATCTCTCTCTAGCGGAATAAATATCCACTTTTGTGCTTTGGGTTTAACGTAGTCACATCATACGGTTTTCAGCATGGTGAGTTTCATTGGAGTTATCTCTGGATATCGACATGTATATTGGTTTATATACTATTTTTGCATCTATATTCTTCATAGTATTCTGAGACTATACCCCTGAAGAGTATTCTTAGTCTCTGTGGTTTAATCATAATCGATAGTTTGTGATCGATAATTGATTACATATTTTTATTTTAAATTACAGTCTACTGAATAAGAAATAGTGCTATAGGGTCTCTACTGATTCCATCTTGAGTACATATTCCTCTCTGAAATATGTAATTAGTATATATACAATATATTGTGTATTCTATACGATATATGGTCCTTTTTTTTTCTATATATCTATCTATCTATCTATCTATCTATAGCTGTATACAGATATGTATAGAAATTTCGGATTTCTAAAGAAACATGGTATGTTTACAGGGTAAACATTTAGGAAGCCGTAACTATGCAAACAATGGGGCTAACGCCCTCTGGTGGTTCCAGCTGAAGTAAGGGGGTCAACAGTCTATGCATTTCAGACTTGACTGGTCTTCATCAGGACAGTGCCTCCCATGTTTGCAACTGCTGGACTTGAGCTATGCTTGAAGTTAAATCCTATTTCTATTCTATTATAAGTAGAGCCAACTTATGCAGCTTCATATGCAAATGAGATTAATCACCTCATTTACACAGACAAGAAAACTATATATTCTCGACTATCATCAAGTCCAGCAGTTGCAAGCATGGGTGGGACCATCCTGATGAAGACCAGTCAAGTCTTGAAATGTATAGATGGTTGTTCCCCTTCTGCTGGACACCACCAGAGGGCGTTAGTCCCGATGTTTGCATAGCTATGGCTTCCTAAATGTTTACCCTGTAACGGTGTTTCTTTAGAAATATGAAATTTCTATACATATATATATATATATACATATACATATGTGTGTCTTTTAATATCTGAAACCATACAAAATACAGAACATGAAATTTAGAGTAACGACTAATAGAATTACACACACATATTTTAACAACAAACATTAACTGAAAGAACTCAATACCGGGAATATGAGAATAGAGTGAAATATTTATTTTACAAATATAACAGTGACATTGCCAAAATTGGCTTATAAAACAATCAAAAGAATAGAAGTTGACCCTATTTAGAGAGAGAGATAGAATGTAAGAAGGTAGAGTGAATTTGGTGTAAAGGATGAAGAAATATAGAGTAAATATGTGGGCAAGTGTATTTTACTATAGACTTGTGTTGATCAGGACAAGTGTATTTGAAGAAATTTGGTAGACAGAAACTGTTGTATATATATATATATATATATATATATAAGCCTTATCAATCTCACACCAATGGTGCATTTCTATAGTGCATAAATTGCAGCAAGTGGATACGGCGAAACTGCAGTCGAGACTTTGAAGAAAAAAATAGGTATATTTTTGTCTATTATTTCCTTGTTCTTTTAATTTTATATATATATCAACTTATAATAGAATAGAAATAGTATTTCGCTTCAACCATAGCTTTATACAAATATGTATAGAAATTTCATATTTCTAAAGAAACACGGTTTTAGGAAGCCGTAGCTATGCAAACACCGGTGGTGTCCAGCAGAAGCAAGGGGAACAAGCGTCTATGCATTTCTGGCTTGACTGGCCTTCGTCAGGTCGACCCTCCGACCACTTGCTACTGCTGGACTAGAAGACAGTCGAGAATATATAGTTTTCTCGTCTGTGTAAACATATCTATACTAGACATGAAAAATGCGCAAGCTCAAAAGTGCCACAGAATGTTATAATAAACCTTCAAAAGTGTGGGACTAGAGTTGTTGCTAAAAAATATTGTAATCATTATATATCGTACATTCTGTGGCATCCTTTATAAAAATAGCTTAAACCAACGAAGCCTTTATTTTTACGCTATTTCACTTAGTTAATTCTTAGAGTGTAACATATAAAAATATGATTTACAACTATAAAATAAATTAATTAATATAATAACAGAGCTGCGGAGCTGAAATTTAGGAAATAATGGAGTATCGGATCCTGAGTTGGAGCCAGTCAATTTTTGGCCGACTCCACAGCCCTGTATAATACATTTCATATTAAAGTTATTAATAAACCTATTTTACACTTCATGCAAATTACCACGAGATATTGATATTAGATATAAGATACAGCGCAATATCTACAGCTGTAAAAGTACGAAAGCGAAGTAATAATAAGTGGCTTAAGGTAATTCCAATATGAAAGTTTGTAGTGATAAAAATTTGATAATGCAATACGATTGTTAATATTATAGTTCTATGAAAATGTAACAATAGATAACTAAATTATTTTACTATTAGTATATTTAAGAAATTATCATTATAGATTTGATCGTTCATATAAGCATCATATTAAGTTTCAACACAATTATTTTGTTACTATGAGTATATGATAATAATATTACGTAATTATTTATAGCTGTTATTACATTAAACATAGATGTATTTATTTTTATATGTTACACTCTAAGAATTAACTAAGTGAAATAGCGTAAAAATAAAGGCTTCGTTGGTTTAAGCTATTTTTATAAAGGATGCCACAGAATGTACGATATATAATGATTACAATATTTTTTAGCAACAACTCTAGTCCCACACTTTTGAAGGTTTATTATAACATTCTGTGGCACTTTTGAGCTTGCGCATTTTTCATGTCTAGTTTAATATTTTTTTAAGGCAACGCTTGTAATAACTCTAGTTAAACAGGATATATATTAATAATAAATTATCGTTGTAATGTAATTAGATTATGTAATTGTTATTATAAATTATCTTATAAATATTAGTGTAAGATGTCTAAAAATATTTTCAGACTTTTAATATAAACAACTACAAAAAACAATCAATATTAAATCAATATATTATACATAATAGAAAACATAAAATATACAATACAAAAACAAAATATTTACATACAATTGCAATTATCAGTGTATATACATTTTCTTTATATTCCCTGAGCAAATTAATAAGATTTGTTTTTATTGTACATAATTTGATGACTTGTTGGAGTGTATTAAAAGATAGCAACAATTTGTGATTAAATTGTTATCTTAAGCAACTCACTTTTTAATAGTTGTTGGCTGAGCGAAATTGTAAAAGCCTATGAGCAAATATAAAAAAAAATACACAAACAACATTTCCTTGTGTTATTACAACATTAGATAAAATAATTGAGCAATGTCGTTATATTTTGCTCTTATTGCACATTAATAGTGTTTCTATTTTTCGGCACAAATCCATTACGGCAGTCCATTACTGGTACTTTATTTTATCGAATTAGTAAGTATGAAAGTCGAAGTTAACCTCGGCAGGATTTGAACTTAGAATGCAAAGGACCATAACAATACTGCAAAGCATGGTGTCTGACGCTCTACCAATACTTGTGTTGAGCTGGTCATTAATTTATGGTGGTCGTGCGTGGAGTAGAGCAATCGCTAGTTGAAATATTATGAACAAAACATTTTTATTTGCCGAAGAACATATTTTCAATACTGTTTGTGAATGTGACGACGGAAATACATTCTGATATGGAACAGTGTACAAAGTGTGTCTGTGAATAACATAATGTTACCTCATGTTGTTGTCAAGACATAATGGATTTCTTATATCCAGTTAGAAGATGAAACCTAGCCATCTCGGATTAGTTATATTTCATGCCATGTGTAAAACGTGTTTGAGGATAGCAAAATATGCGCGTTAATTATAATAATTAGTTAATAATATTACAAAATATACCTAATTAAACTCTTTGCTTGAAATTTTATCATTCTTCGTTTATATATATATATATATATATATATATATATAGAGAGAGAGAGATTTATCTAGTCCTTCGCTCAAGATTAATCTATAAGTTTAGATGTTTGCCTTCGTTTAAGTAAATATTACAGTAAGATTTTTAATATAAACAACTACAAAAAACAATTAATATTAAAACGAAAAAATTATCAATGATAAAAGAAGCGGATGCAACTTTTTTTTTTATAAAGTTATATTCCTGTTTCTTTAAAGAACATTTCATTTTTGTTCTATTGTAGGCGAAATAATGCAATGGTTTAATAGGGAAGATATAACTTACGAATTATGTCTCTAACCGTGTAACGCTTTTTAAGTAGATAACTACAATTGAAAATACTAAAGAAATGGAACCAACAATTCAATTTGAAAGTCGTCTAGTGACAGTGTATTACTGGTACTTTATTTTATCGACCCCGTAACGATGAAAGGCAAAAATGCAAATGCTTAAAATTTAAATTGCCTTAATTCTATCGTCTGCTGTTTCATTAAAGGGAGATTATCGTCTGTATTTAATTCTATCGTCTACTGTTCCACTAAACAGATATACCTCCACTATCGTCTCTATTTATACATTTTAACTTATAACTTATACACATTTGATTTGAAATATTTTATCTAGTCCCCCCTCTCAATATTATGATGATTTCTTTCGAATGAAACAGTTCTAGTCCTGTAGAAGCCATTTATATATATAATTGAACTGAGTTAAAAATTCACAATATTTATAATTAAATAAGCTCATATATATATGTGTGTATTTATCTGTTTATTGTATTATATATAATGTGTGTATATACAGGATGTCCCCCAAAAATATATACACACTTCAACAGCATTCTAATAACTATTGCCTGTACAGGTAATCAAAGTGTCAATCGAATGTTAGTTTCGTGTTTTAACAGTACAAATTTACAATACACACATAAAACCAGTGTATATACATACATGAGTGTGTATACACATACATGAATGTGTATATACAATATATATGTATATATATATAGACACATATATTCACGGTGCAACGGTACATTAAAATATAGATGCGGGAGAGGGGGGGTGTATATATAGGGGCGCTGGGGATAAAGGAGTGTAAAGCGTGTGTAATTGATATATTGAAGGAGAGGAGCGTGCAGCGATAGAGTAACAAATATATAGAGAGGGGGAGAGATGGTATTGAAGGGGAGGAGTGCAAAGCGAAAGAGTAAGAGATATATATAGAGACGGAACAGATAGAGAGAAACAGGCGTAAGTAACAGTGGAAGAGATATAGAGAGAGGTACTCTGATTGGTTGAAAATTAGCCAATGACATACGATCACCACCACCACGGCTATCCCCGAAAATTTTTTATAAAAGCTAGGCATATATGTTAGAACACGAAAAGTGAACATTCTGTTGTTTCACACTTTTCGTGTTCTAACAGATATATAAAACTGAGGTTTTCTGTCTGTCTACTAAAACAGTCGGCACACATCTAAACCGTACGTTCAAATTTGGGTGAAAGTGCTACACTTATAGATGAAGGTCCGGCAGAGACATCGGTCAAAAGCATTTTCAAATCGACCAACGCCAAGTGCAAAAATCGAATTTGTAATGTATTGATTTTTCAGTTCAAATGTATAGAGATGAGAGACGAGTTATTTCCCTTTTATGGCGTCATTTGTTTATCTATTTACGTTACGAATAAACGTGCAAAGGTACAAAAATACGCGAACAGTTTTCGGGCCAGCAAAATTCATGAGTTCGAAGTTTCAACATTAAGCTTCCATTTTGCTTCATTTCCATTAAAAAGTCTTTTAAAACAATATTTCAGCGCATCAGCCTCGCCATCACCCGAGGCAACACTGCGAGTCTGCTGGCTTGCCTCAAAAATCATTAGAGGGGTTGCCCAGTACTCGTGACGTTGCTGTCTTTTGCTCTGGTGTTGGCTCCGTTGTTCACCCCTTCCTTTACATTTTCTTTAATATTGTAGCATTGAAGGAATATATCTTTCATTGTATCATCCTTTGTAGTGTTACCGAGGCATTTGTAATGTTATTTATGTATATATTTAAAACATATTTGTTATGTTATTCTACTGTAAATTTATTTATATGCTCTGTTTATATTTTTATTCTCACTACCCTCAAAAATCTATGAAACTACATACATGTTGCAACTCTCTCTCTATATATATATCACACGCACATACATATACATCTAAAGAAAGAAAGGGAGATATATATAGAGAGAGTGAGATAGGTCGTTATACAGAGAGAGGTACAAGATAACCAGATATGTTTCTTTATTAGCCACAGGGGCACAAAAGAAGGGGACAAATACAAAGGGGGAAGTTTACATACAATAAAAACGTGTAAAATATTATCACAAATGCAATTTAAAAATTAATCGATTTTCCCCAATAGGGGGAGACATTACATATGGATAACACATACCCCCGAAAACAAAATGTGCAACCCTCATCTCCAGGAGTACAAAGAGTTTGTACTCCTTTCCTCTCCTTCTCTTTTTCCTCAACCTACAGGCTGATATAGAGAGAAGGCCCATTCACTCGGGCCATTCTCGCCACTTTCACCCACCTTTCATAAAACTTGCTGGGGTACAGCACCTCTCTCTCCATCCTGATTCTTCTTCCAAAGTGGTATTTGAAAAAAAGAATCAGTTGCCGGCCGGAGAGAAAGGTGTCTGACCTCAGCCCTTTCAACCTTGTCCACCATACAACCTCTTTCGCCATAGCTATCACACAAAGGAAAACCGCCTCTCCTTCGTTTTTGAAGGAGGGTGGCGGTTTGATCATGACAATGGACTCGGTGGTCAACTGGATCGGTCCCACCCGCGACAATAGTCGTTCCACATAGCCCCACAAGTCGGTGACGCCCGGGCAGTGTATGAATGCGTGCGCGACGGTTTCTTCGTCTCGTACGCACCTCGGACAGATCTTTTTTGCAGGGTCCCTGCCCGGGCGCCCATGTCTGTAGAGCTTGTCTCGAACTGGTAGAGCTCCTCGGTAGCACTGCCAGGCCAGGGACTTTTGGAAGTTGTCTATCGGTCCCGGGCGGAAGGTCCTACCGAACAGACTGGCCAGTTCGTCTTCCTCTACGCCCAGAGTTTCACCGAGCACATCGTCGCACTTGCTGCGGATCAACCCTCTATAGAATGACGAAGTGGAGTCTCCACTGATCGCCAAGTCCGCCTGCCAGAGGGCTGTGAGCGCCTGAGCACATTCGATGTGCCAGTCGCCCATTTTCCTCGGTCTTTGCTTGACCCAGGACTGCAGCTCGGTCAGCGAGACGAGTCGTGGGAAGGCTCGCCTCACGAACGGGGCCCACACCGGTTGTCCGGTGAGGAATACGTAGAGATACCGCAGCCTGAGCGCGTGTTTGCGCATCGTCAGCCACGGAATCCCCAGCCCTCCGTTAGAAGGGTGTTGGCAGCAGATGGATCTTCTCACCAAAGGAGCCCGCCTCTTCCAAAGGAATTGGAAAAGCGCGCGCTCCATTTTGGCGAGCGTTTTGGCTGGACAAGGCACGACGGTCAAGCGGTAGTAGATGGCGGACGCTATAAAAGTGTTCGCCACCTCCGCTCGACCTTTCAAGGATCGTTTGCACTCGGCCCACTTCTGGGTGAGTGCAAACACCTTGGCCGACACCTCGTTCCAGTTCTTCTCCACCTGGAGGTCCGGACCAAACCAGACCCCGAGCAGCTTTACTGGTCCTTCCGTCCAGCGTCCGACGACGCCATCGGAAGGCATCGGTTTGCCTCTACACGATCCGAGTTGCAAACCGATGGACTTGTCCCGGTTCAGCTTCGCTACTGTGAACCTTTCGTTTTCCTTCAGTAAGGTGCCGACTTCCTCGATTTGCGAGGCGCTCGACACCACAACTGTCAAGTCGTCGGCGTAGGCCGACGCCTCTTTCCGCAGTCCCGGTTCCAGAGGGATTCCCTGCAATAGCTCCAACTTCCGCAGTAGTGGCTCGAGAGTCAATACGTACAGAACGGAGGAGAGGGGGCATCCCTGTCGAATGGATCGCGTTATATGGAACGGCTCCGAGAGGTAGCCGTTCACCTTAACCCTTGAGCAGATGTTGCTGTTATGCATTGGAGCAATCCAGCCCCTGAACACGGGTCCGAAGCCTGCCGCCTCGAGCACTGCATCCAGGTAACGATGGTCAACCCTATCGAAAGCCTTAGACTGATCCAAGTTGATCAGGGCCCCACCGAAGCCGGGTTTACACCCTACCCTCTCTATGATGTATCGCATGAGGTGGAGGTTGTCGTGTATGGACCTGGTTGGGATTGCACATGTCTGCGCTTCTCCCACCAGGTTCTCGACGACAAGCGCCAGCCTCTTTGCAAACACCTTGGCCAAAATCTGTAACTCTGTGTTTAGCAGAGTTATGGGCCGGAAGTTGCCTATGTCATCCCCCTTATTCTCGTCCTTCCTGACTAGTGTGACTACACCCCCAGTCACAGAACTGGAAATTCTCCCGTTCTGTTGCCAGTTGCAGTAGACCGCTTCCGGGAGACCGGAGAATAAGTCCGGCATTGCTACGTAAAATTCGTAGGGTATACCGTCGAGACCTGGAGATTTGCGTTTGCCGCATTGGCTCAACGCGTCCCCTATCTCAGCGGCTGAAATCGGCTTTTCGCAGAACTTGACAATGGTCCCTGTCAAGTGCTGTTTAACTAAAGTGCTAATCCAGGTGTTTCCGCAGCAAAACGGCAACCCCGCCCCCACCCCCCGGCTGACAGAGAGATGCGTAGATCTCAAAGTCATCGAAGATGGGGGCCAGCTGTCGCTCGCTGTGGATCCTGGACTCGCAAATGGCTACTACATCCATACTGTGCAACCTGAGGTTGTTTCCAGGGCATCCCCAGGCCGCGTTCATTCACACACCCAACTCTTATATTGGCCATGTTGGTTCTGAAAAGTTAAAAGAGGAGAAGAAAACACTCACCTCTTCGTCTCCCGGGGATCAGGCCGCACGGTTTCCATGGGGGTGTTAGAGGAGTTGTCTGGGTGGGTGGTGGTTTCCGGCGGGGTGGGGACGGAGATGTTTGGTGGGGTGTCTGAGGTGGAGGTGTCTGGGGTGACAGAGAGAGAGAGAGAGAGAGAGAGAGAGAGAGAGAGAGAGAGAGAGAGAGAGAGAGAGAGAGAGAGAGAGAGAATGGCGACGAATGGTGGTTCACACACACACACACAAACACATATATATATATAAAGACAGAGATCTGCGCGTTCTTTATTGTTATCCACTCTGTAGGGGAAGAGAGAGAGAGAGGGTATGAGAAAAAAGGGAGAGGATTTGAGAAAGAAAGGAAGTTTAAGCAAAGAATCGCTGCTTTCAACATTAACGGGATCTTCTTAAACTAATAAATTCAATCTGTGAACGCAGAATTAAATATTTCGAGAAACATTGCAACCGAAGGAAAACAGGAAGACGATATTTTGGTTCGTGAAGACGTTCCCTGGTAATGAACGGAAAAAAAGCGAGGATAATACGCCGTAATGTGGACCGAGAAGAACAATTTCATGCAAAGGCAAGACCAAGTTTATGGTGTAAATGGAGTCGTTAGACTAATATTCTATTTAAAATAACCAAATGATTTCCAGACCCGGAGTTTAAGAATGATGTAAATAAAATTGTAAACGAAAATGACAGAGGTTATTAAAATAGTTGTTTCTACTTTTGGCACAAGGCCAGCAATTACCCAGTACACTACTGGTACCTTATTTTATCAACCCCGTAAGGATAAAAGCCAATGTTAACCTCGACAGGATTTTAACGTTGCCTTAAAATAGTAAAAGTAAATAATGAAGATTTAGGCCAGTACACACGTATGCGCCGACGGACATACACATACATATACATATGCACACACAAACACACACACACACATGCGTGTGTGTGTAAACCCTATGCATTTCTACAGTATTTTCACCAAACTTAAGACATAGGTTACTTATGTACTCCGGATGGTCATGGGCACTTTCATTTTTCCAGATATTGATTATAGGGCCTCCCGGCAGATAACCCCCTTTAACCGCTTCCTTGGAGTCGACTGAAGCACTGCAGTGCAATGCAACAAAACGTCATAACTTCTGGAGTTCGCAACCGATTTTCACAAAACTTGACACATGGACTGCATTTGTTCTACAGATGAATGTGAACTCTCAGAATTGGCACATATTGAGTAGGGGACTCCTGGGGGCAGGAACCCCCTTTTGGAAAAAGCCGATGATTTTGTAAAAGTATAGTTTTCGAAGCAGCACTGAAGTATTGACATAAATGGTATACATAACTGCTATTTAATACCCGAGCAACGCCGGGTACCTCCGCTAGTGTATGTATATATGTATACACACATACATATGTATATATATATATACACACACATACATGTATATATATATATATATATATATATATATATATATATATATATATGAAGTATTTCCGTAGGAAAGTTAAAGGAAAACAGAGTGCTCTATGTAGGCTACAGTGCTTTATAGTTATATAATAAACAACATAAGATAATTATTTCATTTACCAAAGGTTTCACGAAGACAGACGAGCCTGGCGCAGACGTCTGACTTTAATCGTCAGAATGAAATTTTATTTAACATGGAAGTGAGATATGGATTTCAAAACAAAGTCTAGGACAATTGAAAGCGAGGCTGAAATAAGATAACGGACATAATTTAAAGGGGAAACTAATAAATGTATATGTATATATACAAACACACATATACAAGCACATACTCATACATATACGTATACTCACACATTCACACATACGTATATGTGCGCCTACATGCACATGCAAACACACACATATCCATGCGTTCCTACACTCACACATGCGCACACTCATGCACATATACGTACCCATAAATATACACATATATACATACACACACATCCATACACATATATATATATATACTTACACATACATATACAAACATATATATATATGTATATACACATACATATACATAAACGCACACACACATATATATATGAATGAAAATAGACCGAGAAATGGGACTGTCCATCATCAGTGGTCTGCTGACTATGATTGGTATTTCTTCGCATTAAAGACCAGATACCTCAAAATCAGTGCGATCAATAACTAAAATAAGTTATTGGGACAGAACGAATTGGATGGGGAAAGTAAACAAACAACATACTAGTAATGCATCCCTTCTGCTGGTCACACAGTCTCTCGGCTGGCCTCTTCCTCACACTTTCACTCACTCACTCTCTGCTACTCCCCCTCTCTCACTTCCTCCCGTCTGACCTGTGTGAAATCCTTTTCTCTCTCACTTTTCGCGTGGTTCGCATAAGTTACACGGACGACATTCTCCCATGTAGGAGTTAGCCCTGGAAGGTAAGCTCCAAGTAAGATGGTATCGACAAACTTGTAACCACATGTAAACACCGATTGCGTAGGACTTACCTTGCCCTCACGACGCGGGTGGCTAGACAATGGCTGTAACATCCTTCTTTTCGCCACTTTCCGAACAAGATAGGGGAATCTCCAGCATACATAGGTAGATGTACTTCTTTTGTTTTTTCCCTTTATCTCTTCTTCTCACTTCCTTCCACTCCCTCTCCTCTTCCTTTTCCTTTTTCCTCTTTCACTTACTCTGAAGCAGCCCATCGGGCTGTTGTAGCCTCAGTACCCCCACCCCAGTAAATTCTATATAGCATTGGCCGAAAACTCAATACCGGCTAAAAATATAGCAGCTGTTTTAGACTCTAGTTTTTTTTATAATCTTTTTTTTACTATCTTTTATTATTAAATTTTTTAATATTATTATTTTTATATCTCGCCGAGGTTAACTTTGCCTTTCATCCTTACGGGGTCGATAAAATAAAGTACCAGTAATGCACTAGGTTATTGCTGGCCTTGTGCCAAAAGTAGAAACAATTATTATTATTTTTATATTTTATTTTTTTATTTCAATTTATTAACTTTTTAATTTTATAACTTCCCACTCTCAGATTCCTCCAGAATTCTTTTTTCGCCTGCTTTCTACCTAGCCTAATTTCATCCACACTCCTTAGAATCTGCTGTATAGAATTCACTTTCAACGCTTGACCGACTGCACCCACGCCCTCATTGTTCTACAGGCAAGTTCAGACACCCCCACCTCCCACCCACTGCCATGAAAGATTTAATTGTGTTTACAAGAAATGTTGATCAATCCTTTTGAGAACTATAAAATCTTCCCATATAAAGAATTATCCCTTGAAAAAATCGACTATTTATTACCGCGCTAAAAATCTAATTTAGTCCAAAAATAGCCGTTGAAATTGCTTGAGCTCTGCCGTCGGGATTTTGAACATTTTCCTATATTTAAAAAGGACCTTGTCTTGCTCATACGGGAACTGATTCTGGCTTGAGTTCTACAGCTGGATGCCCTTCCTAACACCAACCTCATTTACAGTGAGTGCTGGGTGCTTTTTTTCCGTGGCGCCTACACGTCCACTTTTCAGTGTGGGCTGGGTGCTTTTTTGCCGTGGCACCTCCACGACGACTTTGCAGTGGAATGATAGGGACCCCAGACCTATCATCTCATTTCTACAGCTGAGTAAACTGGAGCAATGTAAAATAAAGTGTCTTGCTCAAGGAAACAACACATCACCCGGTCCGAGTATTGAACTCACAACCTTTCGATTGCAAGCCCATATACACACACACACACACATATATATATAGAGAATAAGGAAAAGCGAAGTAGTTTCAGATGTTCAAGTCCTTTAATAATAATGCTGTGATATATATTTCAGTGACGACACTGGCCACACTGTTCTGTGTGCGAGTGTCGTGTCATCATCAGACAGCTTGTTACATAATAAGGTTGTTTCCGAGGCAATCCAAATTGAATCGACATGGGAACGGATGAAGTTCGTGCTTTTGGGTTTTTCATCCGTTCCCTTGTGAGTACCAATTCACCCCCAGCGGTCTGCGCAAGCGCATGTCCGAAGGAAGTTGACCATTAGCACCGCAGATTTCAACGAAATTCGCTGTCAGTGGCCCACTAAGCCCTGCCAAAGTTTACTGCTACCCAAAAGCCAGAGGGGATGGGAGGGTGTTAGTTTTTATAGGTCATAATACTACCTTTCACTAAGCGTTGACAGTAAGACTGACCATCAACTCATAAGGGAAAATAAACTTAATTCTAGGTACTATGGTTTTACATTGTAAGTTAAGAGTGAGAGTTGGAAATAAAAGTTAAAATCCTAGATCAAATATCAGAGATTATAAATTAAACAATTAAGAATTAAAAAATTCTAAATTAAAAAATTTTTTTTCCAAGTGATAATTCGGATTGAGTAACAATATAGATTGAAGTGAGTAAATAATATGGAGAGAGATGTTTAAGTAATAAGTTCTGGGAGGGATTCTAGTGTTACAGTTACCCTATCCACATATTGAACGGCAGTGCCGTACATTATAACGGGGGGCAAACCACATTAGTCAATCTGTTACACGGTCATAATTTCCATCACATGGAACAGAATAAAAAAACAGACATAAAGTACACAAAAGAAAAGAAAAGAACAGAACGAATAGTGAATAAATGCAAAAACACAGAGTACATATATGTAAAATGATCCATATGATTGTCCATCTGTCCATGTATAGATTGAATTGAGGGGGCTTCTGTTCAAATGCGATTTGGTGCAGGAAAATAGGGGTTTATCTTATTTTTTGTTTCCGCGTATTTATCCTGCCGAAAGTTACTATTACGCCCGTCTAGTGTCAGGGGTTTTCATCCCCATGGTAGAGGGGATTTCCGGGGTAGCTCTTGGTTGGTTCCTCTCTTCTCCACCACATCATAGAGCGCTCAACTAATCGGAGCTAAATTATTAGGGTAAATATTGATGCAATCCAATTCAAGCACTCAACGTACTTTTTCCACATAGGAGTGACGGAGTAAATATCGAATGAGGAAAAGCGAAGTAGTTTCAGATGTTCAAGTCCTTTAATAATAATGCTGTGATATATATTTCAGTGACGACACTGTCGTCACTGAAATATATATCACAGTGACGACACTGTCGTCACTGAAATATATATCACAGCATTTGGCAGTATCGGTAGAAGGTCGGACGCCATGCTTTCCAGCATAGTTACGTCCCTTTACGATCTGAGTTCAAATCCCGCCGAGGTTGACTTTGCCTTTCATCCTTACGGGGTCGATAAAATAAAGTACCAGTAATGCACTGGGTAATTTGCTAGCCTTGTGCCTAAAGTAGAAACAATTATTATTAAAGGACTTGAACATCTGAAACTACTTCGCTTTTCCTTATTCGATATTTACTCCGTCACTCCTATGTGGAAAAAGTACGTTGAGTGCTTGAATTGAATTGCATCAATATTTATCCTAATATATATATATATATATATATATATATATATAAGTTGAAATATAATGAAAACGAAATTTCATTTCTCACTCTTAGTACGGCACTTACTTAAATGTAAGTATGTGTGTATACGTTCATACATATATGTATACAGACGTACAGTAGCATGCACACATATATATATATATATATATATATATATATATATATATATATATATATATATATATACATATATATATATATATATATATATATATATATATATATATATATATATATATATATATATATATATATACATATATATATACATATATATACACATATACATACAGGTACACATACATATATGCACGTATCAGTTTAGCGGACGCTTATTATAACGCCGCTTTCTTCGTTTGTAAACAAACTGAACAGCCTGAATTTTTATGCCGTACGGTGTTAAGGCAACCACGTCACCTTTTTGTTCAACACTGACACAGGAACGATGTACTAGTTTCAAGCTTGTTAGCTATCATCAGCACCGTATACCCATCTGCCAGATAGTTGAACGTTCGAAAGTATATACTTTCCTTATGAAAATTAACGGCTGAGCAGCCTAATTTGCATATCGAGTGTGCCTGGCCGACTTAGCTCACTCGATATGCAAATTAGGCTGCTCAGCCGTTAATTTTCATAAGGAAAGTATATACTTTCGAACGTTCAACTATCTGGCAGATGGGTATACGGTGCTGATGATAGCTAACAAGCTTGAAACTAGTACATCGTTCCTGTGTCAGTGTTGAACAAAAAGGTGACGTGGTTGCCTTAACACCGTACGGCATAAAAATTCAGGCTGTTCAGTTTGTTTACAAACGAAGAAAGCGGCGTTATAATAAGCGTCTGCTAAACTGATACGTGCATATATGTATGTGTACCTGTATGTATATGTGTATATATATGTATATATATGTATATATATATATATATATATATATATATATATATATATATATATATGTGTGTGTGTGTGTGCATGCTACTGTACGTCTGTATACATATATGTATGAACGTATACACACATACTTACATATATATATATATATATATATATATATATATATATATTTATATATATATATATATATATATATATATATATATATATATATATATATATATATATATATATATATATACAAGCAAATTATAAACGTAAACATGTAAGTATGTTTTTGAAAGGACCTTATATATATATATATATATATTTATAAATAAATAAATATATATATATATATATATATATATATATATATATATATTTATATTTATAAATAAATAAATATATATATATATATATATATATATATATATATATATATATATATATATATATATATATATATATATTTATTTATTTATTTATAAATATACACATATAACGGCGGCGAAGATTCGAAACCGAATCTGAGCTTTCCCTCTGGGACAAGCCGTGGTAACTTGTTTACGCCTGACAAAAAATAGGTCAGAGGATATATCCACCTTTCTGACTTGTTTACGCTTGGCAAACTAATCCCTTGGGAGAGACTAACCAAAGTTCAGAGGATATATCTATCCTTCTAACTTTAACTCTTATAAATACAGGGGTTGTTCACGCCCCGACAGAAAAGAAGTGATATACAGACAAGACAAGTCGCATTTACAAGCTCTCGTCACGAAAAACCAGTCTGTCACTTATTCTCACCTTCCTGGCTGATCGCTGACTCCTGCAATACAAACAAGTAAAATATACTGAGACGCACACACGCATTCATAGTGAGTTCAGCATTTGTACACGCACCATTCATTTCTGTTTACACATACTGTACCTTTCTGATACAGTACACATTATATTATAATCGTATTCTGTGATAGTTGAATTTACGTGGCTCGAAGAGCTACCAAATTATTGTATGAATATTTTGTGTTATTGATTTTATCATTGAATATTCAAATTGAATATTGTTATAATAAAATAAACTTTGTAACAACACAATCCTGGTATTTTTCTTTACATCGAAATCACCATACCAACAGTTACATTCATCTATCCACTTATCGTTACAAACACACATAATATTCCGTTACAACTGGTGACCCCGTAAAACAGACACACAACCTTCTGATCATCCACTACAAACGATGTCTCTAGCACACGACGATTCATCAGCGGCAGAATGGCAGTCAGGGCGGCATTTACATTAAGGATTCCACCATTCTGAGTGCACGATCCAACACTGTGGTTCGCGCACATCGAAGCGCAGTTCGCATCGAACCGGATCGTTAACGAGGCATCCCGTCTCACACATGTCATCGGTTCGATGTCTCCGGAGATTATGAATGAGGTTCGAGACCTCATTTTAACACCAGCCGGCTCTGTGTCATATGACACATTTAAAAGAACATTAGTTAAGCGGACGTCGGAGTCGCAGCAGAAGCGCTTGCACCAGCTCCTCATATCGGAGGAATTAGGAGATAAAAAGCCGACGCAACTCCTACGGAGAATGAAGCAGCTCCTGGGAGAACATAAACTCCCGGATGAAATTTTCAAGCAACTCTTCATCCAGCGTTTTCCTTCTGCCACACAAGTTGTACTAGCATCCACCAGGGAGTCCACCACCATAGAAGAACTCGCCGAGCTGGCAGATAAGATCATGGAGGTACCACATCCGTACTCAACTTTAGCGAATGTGACGCCAGCCGTGCCTCCCACCAATCCTTTTCTTCAGCCCACCAGTGCCACAGAGATGCCCGATCTACACCAGTTACTGGCACAGCAGGCAACACAGATACAGGCCTTGACACAACAAATTCAGGCCTTGTCACTGGGCAACCCTGCCACGCGTCGGTCCAACAGTCGAACTCGCTGATTTGGTGGTCGCTCAAGAAGTCCCAGCGCATCTCGGGATTCACCAGAAATGTGTTGGTACGACCAACAATTCGGGAGACGAGCGCAAAAGTGCAGCCATCCCTGTTCATTTGTTTCGAAAACGAATCAGGGAAACGACACAGCCAGAAACTGAATGCGACGGACGTTTCTTGCCCTCATAACCAAAGTCGCCTATTTTTCATTCAGGATCGCGTTTCCTGGTCGACACCGGTGCTGAAGTCAGCATCATCCCGGTTTTCTGCGTTCCTGGAAAAAGGAGAGAGACACCAGCCTGGCTCCTGGCGGTGAATCACTCACATATTCCGACCTACGGAGAACAGTCCCTGACTAAATTTGGGACTACGCCGCACTTTCCAGTGGGTATTCGTTGTGGCTAAGCTGCCGACCCCTATTTTAGGAGCTGATTTTCTTCAGCACTTCTCGCTTCTAGTGGATCTGAAAAACCAACGACTCGTTGACAACTCCACTGGTCTCGCTGTGCGTGGCATAGCCGCTAGGACAGCCACAGTCAGTCCAGTCATTTCACGATCGACAACAACAACCCGGCACAACCACATCATCAACAAATACCCAGACGTAGCTCGACCACTATTCAACGCTTGCCCTGTAAAACATGACGTCACACACCACATAAAAATTCACGGCCCACCTGTCGCTGCACGACCTAGAAGGCTACCACCAGACCGGCTGAAGTCCGTCAAACAAGAATTTCAGCACATGCTGGATCTCGGCATCATACGTCCGTCCAGCATCAACTGGTCCTCACCCATACACTGTGTTCCCAAGAAGTCGTCGAACGACTGGCGAATCTGTGGCGACTACCGTGCACTGAACAACTGCACCGTTCCTGATTCTTATCCAGTGCCTCATCTACAGGACTTCTCTAGCTCGCTGCACGGGGCTCGCATATTTTAGAAGATCGATCTTGTGCGAGCTTACAATCAGATACCCGTTGAGCCCGCAGATATTCCAAAGACCGCAGTCACAACACCCTTTGGAATGTTCGAATTTCTGCGTATGCCTTTCGGTTTGCGAAATGCAGCGCAGACATTCCAGCGATTCATCGATACAGTCACCAGACGTCTACCTTTTGTATACGCATACATTGACGACTTACTGGTGGCCAGCAGCTCCGATGAAGAACATGAGAAACACCTTGATCTCCTATTCACACGTTTGCTTGAATACGGAATTATCAACCCCAGCAAATGTGAGTTCGGAGTTGCGTCCCTTCATTTTCTGGGACACATCATTGACAAAGATGGTATTCGCCCACTTAAGGAGAAAGTCAAATCCATCATTGATTTTCCACAACCTACATCTCTCCGCAAACTGCGAGAATTTCTTGGCCTGGTAAACTTCTACAGAAGATTTATACCCCACTGTGCAGAGACAGCCCAACCACTCACAGATTTGCTGCGGCAGCGTACAACCAAAAACGCAAACATCAAGTTCAGCGAAAAAGAATGTACCGCTTTCGCTGAGTTGAAGAAAATGTTGTCCGAGGCTACAATGCTGAGTTACCCCAAACCTGACGCCCCAATGTGTTTATTGACTGATGCATCCGATTTCGGAGTTGGAGGTGTGCTTCAACAACTCTCTGGCGATATTTGGCGACCTGTATCTTTTTTCTCTAAGCGATTAAAACCCGCCGAAACTAAGTACAGCACATTCAGTCGTGAATTATTGGTAGCATACCTTGCTGTCAAGCATTTTCGACACATGCTAGAAGGTCGTGTGTTCTCTATATACACCGACCACAAACCACTAGTGTACGCGTTCAATGCCAAGCCTGACCGACACTCACCCAGGGAGGTCTGACAACTGGACTTCATTTCTCAGTACACTACTGATATTCGGTACATTAAGGGTGCCACCAACTCAGTAGCTGATGCCCTATCGCGGATGGAGCTTAACGCAATCCACACCACTGCCACTATCGACCTCCAGAGGATTGCAGCGGATCAACAGAATGACGAAGAACTGCTGCAACTCCGGAAATCATCCTTGAAATTGAAGGAATGCCCGCTGCCCTCTTCTTCGGGTTATATTTGGTGCGACATCTCCACAGGCCACGAGCGCCCATACGTGCCCCGGAAACATCGACTCGACGTTTTCCCGGCACTGCATTCTCTGGCACATCCTGGCGTCCGCGCCACGCAGAAACTGATGGTTGCCCGCTTTGTGTGGCCCAACATCAACAAGGACACCCGCGAATGGGCTAGGAACTGTATCGCGTGCCAGAAGGCGAAAATTCACCGGCACATCAAAGCCCCGATCGGTTCTTTCGCAACACCTGATGCACGGTTCCAACATGTGCATATAGACATCGTTGGACCTTTGCCTCCTTCTCACAACTACACTCATCTTCTCACCTGTGTCGACTGATTTTCTCGCTGCCAGAAGCTTTTCCCCTGACGGATATTACTGCGGAAACTGTCGCCAAAACGCTAGTGTTTCACTGGGTTTCGCGTTTCGGCACACCTGCGACCATCACTACGGATAGAGGACGTCAGTTCTATCAAGGCTTACGAAGACTCCACTAACTGGTTCGAATACCTCCCACTCATTCTTCTTGGTATTCGTTCCACTGTTAAGGAGGGAGTCGGACATTCTCCGGCTGAAATGGTGTATGGCACCGTACTCACTCTACCCGGACAAATGATTGCTCTTGTTTCGCCACAAGAACTTCCAGACCCTACAAAATATGTGCACCGTTTACGGTCATCGATGTCGCATCTGTCTCCTTCAGCCCCTAAACAACAGCACGTTACTTCACACACACCAAAAGACATCGATACATGGACGCATGTTTTCGTTAGAAATGACGGTATTCCATCGCAACTTCGTCCGCCGTATTCCGGGCCCTATAAGGTGATACAGAAATGCCCCAAGTATTTCGACCTCGACTTGAACGGGAAACGAAATACCGTCTCCATTGATCGTTTAAAAAAAGCGTTCATAGAACAGGAATTGCCACCAGTACCCACCGTTTCTCCAGCAGACTCACCAACAACTTTGCCCGACACAAACACGGCAAATTCTGCACAACCCCGACACACCAAATCTGGAAGAACAGTCCGATGGCCCACGCGATACGTACAAGTTTATCGGGTAAGTACAAATTATGCATCTGGTCGACATTTCGGCTAGTTTGTATATTTCAACGAATCGGCCAATTTCTGTGGTCATGAACTATTGCTACACACAAATCAATTAACTCTGTGCATCACCCACATCAAAAGAACAGACAAAAAAACATTTTTCCGTTTCTATGAAATGAACGAACTTTTAATCAACAAACTTTTCGTACGAACATTTTCAATTTTATGTAACATCACAGTACATTTTCCTGCATGTAAATTTCTTTTGCTTTGCATGTTTTCTTTCATTTCTCCTGTTTGTAAATGACTTTCATGTGTTTTTTATTTTTACTGATTTTCTTCAACAACACACCTAATCATACCTATCTTCATTTCACATGCACCTAGATCGTTCAATCTTAGC
>OZ024754.1:26013193-26045693 GCA_964016885.1 Eledone cirrhosa | reverse complement strand
AGAAATATAAAGTAAAGTAAAGAAAGAAGGTTACATGAATGTAATGTTCTATATATTGGTATTTCACGACAGTGTTTTGGATCTATTTAATTTCTGTTATAGGCAAGCATTATTCATCTGTCGAGGCTATATTAAGCGATGTCTGCCTATGCATAACAAGATGGCCGCCTAAGGATATTTACCTTACTAATTAGAGACAGTGTTCAAGGGAATTAACTCCTTGAGGATTTAGTAATTTAGGTGATTTATAGCTAAGAAATGCTAATGAGTTTAAGTGAGAGATAGTGTACGGGAGGTAACTTATAATTATCCAAGTCTTTGTTAAATATTTAACATGTTAGCTATATGTAAAGTTGAGATTATATGATTATGTTGGGTCGCTTATTGCACATTGAGTACATGCCTTTACGCTTTTGGCTTCTAACAAATTCACCAATCTCTCTTCTCCTTGCCTATATCCATCTCTCCCTTTAAGATTGGTTTACTCTTGAACCGTGTATATATATATGTGTGTGTGTGTGTTTCTGTGATTATATTTCGTAACCTAGCGGATCGATAAAAAAGAAATCAATAAAATTACGTACAAAATTTGAGAAAAAAGAAATAGGTACTGGGATCAATATAATTGACTAAAAATTCCTTCAAGACAATGCCCTAGAATGGTGGCAGTCTAATGACTGAATCCAGTAAAAGAAGAAAAAGTATAGAAGTGTGCAAAGGAAGGTTGTATTCAATAAATATTTCATTTGTTATTTTTACCGTTTTGTGATCATATTTCAAATGAAACAGGCTCTATTCATATTAATTAATTAATTTACTAAAATTATTAATTATTTGATTACTAATATAGTAACTTATGACTCTTATATAAAATTATGTTGGAAGATATTGATTGAAATAGGAACACACACATATATATATATATATATATATGTATATATGTGTGTGTGTGTGTGTGTGTCATAACGGAATGTGGCAACCCATCTGACTCATGCAAGCATGGAAAATAGATGTTAAATGTTGATGATGATGATGATGATATATATATGCATATATATATATATACACACACACACTCACACACTCACATGTATATGTACACACATACACACATATATGTGAAGATAAGTAACATGAAATTAGGTTGCCATTCTACGCCGATGTTATTTTCTGGGTTTTCTTCACTGGCAGCCAAGGGAAGGTAATCCTGTAATATAAATAGGTTTTTTTCATGACAAAAACTGGGAAATATTGTTTTCTTTTGATGGGGCATTGTATATATATATATATATATATGTATGTATATGTATGTATATATACATATGTATGTATATGTATGTATATATATATACATATGTATGTATATGTATGTATATATATATACATATGTATGTATATGTATATATATATACATATGTATGTATATGTATGTATATATATATACATATGTATGTATATGTATGTATATATATATACATATGTATGTATATGTATGTATATATACATATGTATGTATATGTATGTATGTATATATACATATGTATGTATATGTATGTATATATATATACATATGTATGTATATGTATGTATATATACATATGTATGTATATGTATGTATATATATATACATACATGTGTATGTATATGTATGTATATATATATACATGTATATGTATATATATGTATGTATATATATATACATGTATGTATCAGTGGCGAAGGGTAACCTGGAAAGCAGGGCATGCAGTCCAATCGCCATGGCGGAAAGTGGGGCTGTGCACCCTTACCCCCTCCCCCCAATTCCCTCTAAATGACCCTCCTGGTCAAAGCTGCATGTAGTGTTATCTAGTGTGTGTGTGTGTGTCTGTGTTATCTTTTTATGTGTCTACGATTTAGTAAGCAGTCAAAATTCTGCTTGCCCCAAAGCGTTTGTATGTATGTGTTTGTGTGAATGTGTGTGTGTGTTATCTTTTTTTGTGTCTATACATTTTAGTAAGCAGCCAAAATTCTGCTTGCTTCAACCGATGCATTTGATCAACTCAAGATTCTATAACGCATGCACTGCATGCGTTGCATGCACGCACCCTTTGCCCCTGGTATGTATATATATATATATATATATATGTATCAATGCCAAAACGATTATAAGCACAGCAACAAGTATATAGGAACAACAAAAATATGAAGACGTTGCTTCTCAGAGTTACAACACTTAATGTTGGCACTCTCACAGCTAGATCTGCTGAAATAGCAGAGATGCTGGAGAGAAGACATGTGGATGTGTGCTGCTGGCAAGATGTGAGATGGAGAGGTGCCTCTGCAGGATTAGTCGCAGGCAAACATCTTAGCTATAAGCTTTTCTGGGTAGGTAAGGATGATGGGTTAGGGGGAGTAGGCATTTTCCTGGTTGAGAGATGGATCAATAAGAAAATAGAGGTAGTTCGAATTAGTAATCGAATAATAAGCTTAGATTAGTTGTAGGCAGGAGACTACTGACAATCTTCTCTGCCTATGCTCCCCAAGCAGGCCTAGGCAGAGAAGAGAAAGACTGCTTTTACGAGCAAATTTTACAAACAACTGCAATGACAGAGGACGGAGACATCGGTATGCTAACAGGGGACTTCACTGGTCATGTTGGACAGCTCCAGGATGGTTACACTGGGGTACATGGTGGGCTCGGTTACAGCTCAAGAAATGAAGAAGAGTGAGACTTCTTGAATTTTGTGATGCAAGTACACTGACTATTTGCACCACTATCTTCCAGAAACCTGCCAACCACCTAATAACCTACAAATCAGGCAAGCACATAAGCCAGATTGACTTCTTACTAGTTAGGCAGTGGGACAGGCAGATGGTGTCAAATACCAAGGCATACCCTGGGGAAGAATGTACCCCACAGCATAGGTTAGTCGTTAGTGATATCTCAGTAAGCAAGAGATGGAATGAGACATACGGGAAGGTGTGGAGAAGAAAGGTCTGGAAGCTAAAAGACCTTTCACTAAAATACAAATTTAGGAAAGCCCTTGAAGATGTGTGTGACGAAAAAGAAGACGATTTAGAGACGTATGACATAGATAATAACTGGAATTTCTTATGTGACAACTTACTGCAGACTACTGATGAAACTTGTGGCTGGAGCAGAGCTCCAACCAGACAGAGAGTGACCTGGTGGTGGAACAGCACAGTA
Source organism: Eledone cirrhosa (assembly GCA_964016885.1). Taxonomy (NCBI): domain Eukaryota; kingdom Metazoa; phylum Mollusca; class Cephalopoda; order Octopoda; family Eledonidae; genus Eledone; species Eledone cirrhosa. Next base: position 26,042,506 of record OZ024754.1, on the reverse strand, counting down.
GATAAGGCCATTAGAGACAAAAGACTAGCATGGAAGGCTTGGAAAAAGGGTGGGAGTAGAGAAAGATATACAGCTGCTAAGAGAGAAGCTAGACATCAGGTGTACTTAGCACGCAGGGAGGCTGAGAGTAGGAGGTTTGCCAATATTCTGCGACGGGAAGATCAGAGGCGTGCGGTGTTCCACATTACAAGGCAGTGTGTCAATGCAAATCAGGATGTTGTTGGAGATAAATGTGTCTGGAATGATGCCGGTGTACTTAGTGTCACGAATGATCAGAGAAAGGAGGCTTGGAAATGTCATTATGAGAGACTGATATATGTGAAGAATGAATGGGAGAGAGAGAAATTACCCTCAGTAGATCCGACAGAGGGACCAGCTATTGAGATTGACGAATATAGGGTCCAAGAGGCGATTAAGGAAATGAAAAATGGTAAGGCTGCTGGACCGTCGGGGATAGTTGCTGAGATGCTGAAGGCATCAGGGGACGTAGGCACTAAACTGGTTGCACGCATCATCAATCAGGCTATATATGGTGGTGTCATACCCAAAGTATTCTCATAAATTGCTACAAAAGTAAAGGGAATGCTCTGAAGAGGAACAATTATAGCGGTATAAAACTGATGGATCAGGTTAGGAAAGTGGCAGAAAGGATATTATCACAACTAATTAGAGAAAGGGTCAAACTAGATGAGATGCAGTTTGGTTTTGTGCCTGGGAAAAGTACAACAGATGCCCTCTTCTTGGTGAGACATTTACAAGAGAGGTTCTTAGAGAAGAACAAGCCACTATACTTAGCCTTTGTTGACCTAGAGAAGGCCTTTGATAGGGTACCCTGATCTGTCATCTAGTGGTCCCTAAGGAAACTGGGTGTTGAGGAATGGCTTGTGAGGACAGTGCAAACTTTGTACAGAGGTACTGTCAGTAAAGTGAGGGTAGGAATGGAGTTTAGTGAGGAATTCCAGATACAAGTAGGAGTACATCAGGGTTCGGTCCTCAGCCCACTCTTGTTCATTATAGTCCTCCAAGCCATAACAGTGGAGTTTAAGACTGTCCATGGGAACTTCTCTATGCTGACGATCTGGTTCTTATAGCAGAATCAGTAGAGGAGCTAGAGAATAAATTCTGGTTATGGAAACAGCAGTTGGAAGCAAGAGGACTGAGAGTGAACCTAGCTAAGACAAAAATGTTGATGAGTAGAAAAGAGGACAAAACTCTGATTCCGTCAGGGAAATGGCCATGTTCGATATGCAGAAAAGGAACTGGCATAAATTCTATAAAATGCACACAATTCTATATGATGCCTGTGGGAGATGCACGATGCTGCATGGTAGAGTGTGTGCAGGAGAAGGCTGAGATGGTATGGACATGTGATGCGCATGGAGGATGACCGATGGGTAAAGAAGTGCCAAGAAATCCCAGTAGAAGGAAGACGCAGTAGAGGTAGACCACGGAAAACATGGGTGGAGGTGGTGAGAGCAGACCTCAGATCGCTGAAACTCACCGAGGAGATGACAAAGTTACCGTGACAAATGGAGAGATTCTGTGCTGAATAGGACCCGTCCAACCCTTGCAAACAGGGAAAAGTGGACGTAAAATGATGATGATGATGATGATATATATATATATGTATATATATATGTGTATATATATATATGTATATATATATATAAATATGTGAATATAATGAAACAGTGAAGAATAACACGGTCGGCTGTATAAAAAGGGTTTTATTTACAGTATTAACAATTGTTTCATTGATCAGGTGAGTCTAAAGGCCGCTGATCAAAATTGCGTCACTCGGCCTTAAATAGAATGTGTGTCTCTGATGAAATCATCAGAATACGTACGTTAACACTATCCATAGTACAGAGTATTCATAACCTCTAACTGGATTATCTAAAACGATAAATTGTTATCCCATATATATGAATATATATATATATATATATTGTTATACTTGGGGAGGGTCATATTTGTGTAATATTGCCAGAATTAATAACAGAACACACTCACTGTTTGGTTGGTTTCCGCTTCTCGCTTCTGTGTCTTTTATATCGGTAATCTAACTTACTCGGTCCTCAATGTTGCCATTGACTGACCGACGGTCAAAAATAATACAGATACAATATAGACATAAACACATATATATAGTTTATCATAAATCTTTCGTTGTACATCTGCAACATCGTTAGTGGTGCTATCGTTTCCTCCCGTTGCATTGTATGTCTACGCCATTTATTTATTTATTTATTTGCTTGTTTGTTTATTTTATTTTGTCTTCTTTGCGCATGCGTTTGCGTGTGTGTGTAGTATTTTGTTTGATGTGTGATGGGTGACTAGTGTGTGTTTATGTGCTTGTTGTTATTGTGCTTGTGTATGTATTTATTTATTTATTTATTTATTTATTTTATTTTATTTACTTATTTATACTTCTCTTAGGTCAGTGTTGTTTGTTTGGGTGTTGTTGTTATTCCATTCATTCTTTCTGTTTAGTCTTGGTCTTCTAATTTCTATTTCACTGGCCTCTCTGATTTGCCTATCTGCTGGGTCATTTCTATGTTTAGATATTATTCTAATTTCTATGTTGTCTATGTTACTGTCATGTTGTTGTCTAGCATGTTCGTATAGTACTGACTCGTTTTTTCATCCTTTTAGTTCCCCCCAGTGTTGGTCTATCCTTTCACCTATGCTACGAGCTGTCTCACCTATGCATGTTGTTGTCATGTTTCTGCAAGTACCCTCTGTACATCTTATGCTATAGACTACGTTTCTAGTTTATCCGGGGGTTTACCTTACATATGATACCTTTCCTATTGGTACAGTAGGTTTTCTTAAAAAGGTAGGTTTTTCTGATCAGGGAGTTTATGGTGGTTCCTGGCTTTTCTACCACCTTAATTTTTAAGTGGGTGTTTCTCAGGGCCTTTCTACACTGGTTGGCTAATTTCCCTCCGTGGGTAGCGTCCACAAACATGACACTCTGGTATCTCTGGTTGTCGTACCCAAACGCGAACACACACCAAACACTATACACACACGCAAACACATAAAATAAATAAACAGATTAAATAAAGATGGCGTAAATATACAATACAACAGGAGGAACATAATAGCACCACTGACGATGTTGCAGATGTGCAACAGAAGAACTTTGTTAGACTATATATATGTGTTTATATCTATATTATATCTGTATTTTTTACCGTTGGTCAGTCAATGGTAAACATTGAGGACTGAATAAATTAACTGATATAAAAGATACAGAAGCGAAAACTAATCAAACAGTGAGTGTGTTCTGTTATTAATTCTGGCTATATTATTACAACAATATGACCCTCCCCAAGTATAACAAAATTTGTTTTGACACACGATTTAATATCAAAAACCTCGCGATGATGATATATGTATATATATATATGTATATATATCATCATCATCACTGTTTTACGTCCGTTCTTCCATGCTAGCATGGGTTAAACGGGTTGTCCTGTTGTGGGCAGTGTCTGGTCGGCTGACCATGGGTTGCTCATACAGGAACTGATTTTGGCTTGATTTCTACAGCTGGATGCCCTTCGTAACACCAACCTCATTTACAGTGAGTGCTGGGTGCTTTTTTTCCGTGGCGCCTACACGTCCACTTTACAGTGTAGGCTGGGTGCTTTTTTGCCGTGGCGCCTCCACGACCACTTTGCAGTGGGAGGGTATGGGGGCATATATATATATATGTGTATATATATATATATATATATATACGAGGGGGGGATCAAAAAGTTCGCGGAATTTTATCGTAGCAAGAAAAAAATCAGGTTAAAACAATATTAAACATGTCAGAACATTGTCACTGGGTGTTTACCTTGCTATTAGTCACTTGCAGTCAGTCATGCGCGGACTATTGTACAGTACTGACACTCTTTAAAAAACCTCTTTTTGGAACAATGGAAAATAGTTATTTTGAGATAAGATCGAATATCAAGTTTCTGGTGAAACTCAAATGGAAAGGGACACAGATTATGGAGGCTTTAGTTAAAGTTTACGGTACTACTGCTCCAAAGAAAACTGCTGTTTACAAGTGGATTCAGCGATTCAAACAAGGGAAAGACGACCTTGAAGACGACCATCACAGTGGAAGACCAGGAACATCAAAAAATGACCAAAACGTTGAGGCTGCTCAGACTTTAATTGAAGAAGATCGAAGAATAACAGTTAATCAGTTAGCTAAGTCCCTAGACATTTCATATGGTTCGGCAAATTCAATTCTGCACGATAATTTGGGACTAAGCAAGCTTTCAGCGTGATGGGTCCCAAAAACGTTGCGCCCTGATCAGCTGATTCTTCGAAGTGATCTGTCTTTGGCGATTTTAAACAAAATTGAAGTTGATGAAGAGTATTTCCTGACCTGAATCATCACCGGAGATGAAACCTGGATCTACCAGTATGATCCTATATCCAAACAGCAGTCAAAACAGTGGCTTCCATGTGGATCATCGGAGCCCAATCAAGTTCCAATCTCAAAAGCCGGATCAAAAAGTGATGGCCACCATTTTCTGGGATTCAGATGGGGTGATACTAATAGATTATCTTGAAGGTCAAAGAACTGTGACAGGAGTTTACTATGCAAATGTTTTAAGGAAGCTGAAAGAGGCATTAGTCAAGAAACGAAAAGGGAAACTTCATGGTGGGATCTTGTTTCACCATGACAATGCACCAGCGCATTCTGCGCGGGTTGCAAAAATAGTTCTTCGAGAATTTCGATGGGAAGTGCTTCCTCACCCGCCTTATAGTCCAGATTTAGCCCCATCAGACTTTTTCCTCTTTCCAAAATTCAAAGAAATGCTAAAAGGAACCCGTTTTAGTGGTGTTGAAGAAGCTAAAAACACTGCCAACACATGGCTTCGAACAAGGCCTTCAACTTTCTTTAGAGACGGCTTACGAAGCTGGAAGCATCGCCTTGTGAAGTGTATTGACCTGGATGGCAACTATGTAGAAAATTAAATTGAAGGTAAATCATATTTCTTGAAAAATAGATTATTTTCTGAAAAATTCCGTGAACTTTTTGATCCCCCCTCGTATACATAGATATATAGATATATGAGGAAAAAAGATGAAATCAAAAATGCAACTGGAGTCTTTTTGTATAAAAAAATATATATTTATTTGGTTCCTTTACCGGTTTCCTAGTTCTTCTGCTTTTCAAAAGTAGAGTTGAGATGGAGGGTCTGTGGTTTTTCTCACATCTGGTTGGTCTTTGAATGTTACTTCTGTTTTATATGGAAAAAAGTGGCTCAAAATGCCAGGTTTTTAGAGAAGTAATTTGGTTGGTGAATAAATATAATAAATTTCGCACCAGTTCACGTTACAAAGTTCTTCAAACAAAGGGGCTGAGGTTGTTTTTTTTATATATGAGTGAAGTTTGGTTGGTTGATGCAGTCACGTGAATAAGCACATCAGCCTTTCGCACCAGTTTGTGTTTGAATTTCTTTTTACTTAAAAAAAAGTGGCTCACGAAGGCTTTTTTTTAATAAATGTAATTTGATTGGTTATAAATGAAATTATGACTGTCACGTGAACAAGTACATTAAATTTTGCGCCCGTATTTTGGAATTTTTTTTTATAGCCATTTAGAGAATTTTGTGCCAAACAAAAGATAATGGTCAAGAGAAATGTGATGGGGAGAATTGTTCTGGTTCAGTGAATATGGCTGGTGTGCTGGGGTGTCAGAATTCAGACTTTCTATTGAAATAACGAAAGTAGAGATATGTATGATATGCTTGTGTGTGTGTGTGTAGGAAGATGATTCTATTAGTAGAAATGGGGGAGGGAGTTGTGTGTGTGTGTATGGGTGTTATGTGTGTGTGAGAGTATGGTTAGCATGTTAAGATGGAGAGAATATATATATTGTGTGTGTGTTATGTGTGTGTGGGAGTATGGTTAGCATGTTAAGATGGAGAGAATATATATATTGTGTGTGTGTGTGTGTAGGAAAATGATTCTATTAGTAGAAATGGGGGAGGGAGTTGTGTGTGTATGGGTGTAATGTGTGTGTGTGTATGGGTGTTATGTGTGTGTGTGTGTATGTGTGTGTGGGAGTATGGTTGGCATATTAAGATGGAGAGAATATATATATTTTTTTTGTGTGTGTGTGTAGGAAAATGATTCCGTTAGTAGAAATGGGGGAGGGAGTTATGTGTGTGTGGGGGGTGTGGTTAGCATGTTAAGGTGTTAGAGTATTAATGTATGTTAAGGTTTATTTAGTTCTGGTTTTTATTTTCTAAAGTAGAAGGTGTTATATGTGTGTATGTATGTGTCTGTTTGGATGGTTAGCATGTTATGGTGTTGAGATAATGTATATTAAACTATATTTAATGCTGGTCTATATTTTTGAATAAACATATTTTCCTTATTTATTCGTATGTGTTCTGTTGTATTGTCAGTGCAAAGATAAAATGGGAAGACTTGGAATTTGGGTGTCTTATTACTTGCGCATATGTCTAGATGTGCACTTAGTGGTATCTGTCTTGTGGTTGGATCTCGTAATTGTTGGCGATGAACTGTCATTCTGTTTCTGAGTGTGAGTTTAGTTTGTCCTATATAATTTTCATTGCATCCTTTACATTTAATGGCATAAAGTAGATTTTTTGATGAGCAAGTGAAGTGATTTTTTACAGCAAAATTTTGTCCTGATTGAAATGTATACGTGTTGCCTTCAATGAGGTGAGTGCAGGTTCCACAATTAGAATGACCACATTTTTTGACAGTTGGTTGTGGGTTTGTGGTAGGTAATTTGGCATTGGTGAGTAATGTTTTTAGTGATTTCGGTTGTCTTTTGCTTTTGATTATTTTGTGTGTTTCAAGGGCTTTTTTCATTCTTGGCTCTTGTTTCAATAGTGGGATGTTCTTGTGAATAGTGTTGTAAGCTTCTGCATTTCTTGGGTTGTGTGTTGAGATATATGATAGAATATTGGACGTACCTTGAACTTGTTTCTGTTTTCGTAATTCATCAATGCCTATTGCTTTAGCCCTTTCTATCCCATTATTTATTAGTAATGATGGGTACTGTCTTTTGAGTAGAATTTCCTTTAATTCTTGAAGTCTTTTATTTCGCATTTCATAATTGGAGACAATTGTGCAAATTCTTCTTGCTAGGTTAAAAGGGATGTTCGTCTTCGTGTGCTTTGGATGGTTGGAGGTGAATAGCAGGTATTGTTTGGAATCTGTTGGTTTGTAGTGTATGTCAGTTTCAATATTTGTATCTTTTTTTAAGATTAAGATGTCCAGAAATGGGAGTTGATCTTGGCTGTATTCCATTGTGAATTGGATGTGGTTATTGATGCCGTTAATTAAATTTTTGAAATCATTTAGTTGGTCGAGTGTGTGAGACAAAGAATGAGACAATCATCCAAGTAGCGTTTCCAATTCTCTGATAAATATTTGTGGAAGTTCAATCCATATTTTGATTTGGATTGTTCAGATATCTGGACTTCAAAGTATGCCATGATTAAGTTGGCATAAGTTGGCATAAGTTGGAGCGGCTTTTGTTCCCATCGCAGTCCCCGATATTGTAAGTACTTGTAAGTACTGCCATCAAAATAAAAAAAGTTGTTCTGTAAATTAAATTTTAATCCCTCGGTGATGAAGCTTTTTCTATTCTGTCAGGTATCTCATTGGGATATTTCTCTAGCCAGAATCCTATTGCTTCTAGTCCGTATTGGTGTGGAATCATTGTGTAGAGATTCACTACATCGAAAGACTTAATAATAGTGTCGTTGTTGACATGCTTGGGGAGGTGGTTTAAGAGGTCCAGATCGTCTCTTACAAGGCTTGGTATGTGTTTGAGAATTGGTTTTAGTAGTATGTCTATAAAGTTTCTTAGTCTGTGTGTTTCACATTGTGGGCCCGCTACAATTGGTCTTAATTTAAGGTCTGTGGGGTATTGTGTGTTCACGCAGGTTGAGGTGGATTGTTTACAGGCATCGTTAATTATTTTACACTTGTGGATCTTCGGAAGTCCATAAAGGTTGCTGGTTTTGTATTCAAAATGTGTTAAATAATCGCGTTCCTTTTTAGTTAAGTCTTCCTGGTATCGACAAATAAATGTGTTTAATCTGGTCATCGTTTTTGATTGCTGGTATTTTTTTACTCTTTCATAGTAGTTAGTATTTTGTAAGAGAGTGAATATAGAATTTTTATATTGTTCAGCATACATAATGATGACAGTACTTCCCTTGTCCGCTTCCTTAATTATAATGTCCGTATTGTTTTTTAGTTCATGGATAATCTCCCATTCCCTTCAACTCGTGTTGGGTTTGGGTTTAGGTTGGGAAAGTTGCTATGTGGTCACAAAATTTGTCCAGAACTCTGTTTCTACCTTTTGTTGGGTTGTAGCTGCTTTTATTCTGTACAATTGATTGGTCGTTATTCTCCTTGTCAAAAAATTCCTCTGTGAGATGTAATTTTCTACAGAAGTGTGAGATATCGTCATTTATCTCATTGAGGTTAGAGTATTGTGGTGTTGGTGTGAATTTCAGTCCTTTGGAGAGAATTTTAATTTGTTGGTCTGAGAAGTTTGTATTTGAAAGGTTGATTATTTTCGGTTTTTCAAAATCGGTTTGTGCCACCGGATGTCGTGGATCCTGTAGCCTTGGTCTAAAAAATGATTTTTCTGAATTGTTTTTTTCATGGCATTATATCTAATGGCATTTCCCCTGTTGTTGTGTGGTCTTGTATAGAAGTTTCGGATGTATTGAGGTTCGGTTTGTTGATAGTCCGGGTTGTACATTTTGTTCTTTTGTATGGGTTGGGATCTACGATTTGGGAACAGGTTCTGTGTGGGTTGGGGTCTACGGTTTTGGAATAGGTTTTGTGTGGGTTGTGATCTGCAGATTGGGTCCTGTCTTGTGTTGAGGGACATTCGGTTTTTGTTAGTAGGGTTATAGTTTTGTCTAGAGGTTCTGGGATTATCATTATAGTTTTGCTGGGGGTATATTGGACGTTTTGTTACTTTTTTTGTTATTTGTTGTGCGTGTGGTGTGTGAGTTTTAGTTTGTTTTAAAAATGGGTTACCTGTATGTTGTTCATTTTTGAAATCCATTTCGTAGTTGTTGAACCAGGTGGCGTTTTTTTCCCATCGCTGGAGGGATGTTAGTTCTTCATCCTCACAATTTCCTTTCCAAAGTTTTAAGGTTTTTTCATAGAGTAAGCCTTCAGAGTACCTTGAGATTTCTGTTTCCATCTGTTGGTTGAGTGACTTGAATTTTTCTTCGTTGGAGTTGGCTCTTAACCGCATCAGTTCTATTTCTATTTTAAACTTTTCTAACGCCATCTTTTCCCTAAGTTTTTGTTGGTTTTCTGGTTCATTTGGGATGGGTTTTATTTGGAGTCTTTTCATATATGTCTGCCTTGCCATTATTTTTTAGGAGATTCCAAAAGGCGAATTTGCGGGCTGTGAGCTTTTGAGTCCATATATTGATTAGGGTGTTTTTCACTGAGTGGACATCTCGTAGATTGGGTTCTAATGGTTGTTCCAGCTTTTGGAGCATTGCTGTGTCAATGGTTTCAATTAGTTTAGTTAATACTGGAGTAATATTCGTCTCTTGGGTATTTTCTGCTTCTTCATGGGGTCCTTTTTTATAGATATGTATTTGGTCCAGTTTGTTGGTCAAAATTGAAAGTTTGGAGGAAATCTCTTTGAGTTCATTTAAGATGTCCTGGTTTAGTGAGTTGTCTTTTTGTTGAGACTTTGGTGGCATTTTCGGTCTTCGTGTGGTGGGTATGTATTAGAAAGTGAGTTTTTTTTTACAAAATGAAAAATAACTGAGGTGTCCTACACGAGTGAAAGTATAAGGAAAAAAGATGAAATCGAAAATGCAACTGGAGTCTTTTTGTATAAAAAAAAAATATATTTATTTGGTTCCTTTACCGGTTTCGCAGTTCTTCTGCTTTTCAAAAGTAGAGTTGAGATGGAGGGTCTGTGGATTTTCTCACATCTGGTTGGTCTTTGAATGTTACTTCTGTTTTATATGGAAAAAAGTGGCTTGAAATGCCAGGTTTTTAGAGAAGTAATTTGGTTGGTGAATAAGTATAATAAATTTCGCGCCAGTTCGCGTTACAAAGTTCTTCAAACAAAGGGGTGGGGATGGGGCTCAGGTTGTTATTTCATATATGAGTGAAGTTTGGTTGGTTGATGCAGTCACGGGAATAAGCACATCAGCTTTCGCGCGAGTTTGTGTTTGAATTTCTTTTTACTTAAAAAAAAGTGGCTCACGAAGGCTTTCTTTATAAATGTAATTTGATTGGTTATAAATAAAATTATGACTGTCACGTGAACAAGTACATTAAATTTCACACCCGTATTTGGGAATTTATTTTGTAGCCTTTAAGAGATTTTTGTGCCAAACAAAAGATAATGGTCAAGAAAAATGGGATGAGGACAATTGTTCTGGTTCAGTGAATATGGCTGGTGTGCTGGGGTGTCAGAATTCAGACTTTCTATTGAAATAAAGAAAGTAGAGATATGTATGTTTATTTGTGTTCTTGTGTGTGTGTGTGTGTGTGTGTAGGAAGATGATTCTATTGGTAGAAATGGGGGAGGGAGTTGTGTGTGTACGGGTGTTATGTGTGTGTGGGAGCATGGTTACCATGTTAAGATGGAGAGAATATATATATTTTGTGTGTGTGTGTATATATATATGTATGTATACATATACATATATATATATATGTATACACATATATACATATATATATATATATATGTATACACATATATATATATATGTGTATGTATACACACAGATATATATATATATATATGTATACACACATATATATATGTATGTATAAACACATATATATATATATGTATGTATACACGTATATATATATATGTGTATACATACACACACACACACACACACATATATATATATATATATATATATATATATATATATATATATATATATATATATATATATATATGTGTGTGTATATATATATGTATGTATACACACATATATATATGTATACATATATCATAATCACCATTTTACGTCCGCTTTTCCCTGCTTGCAAGGGTGGGAAGGGTCCTATTCAGCGCAGCATCTCTCCACTTGTAATGTTCCTTTGTCATCTCCGTGAGCTTCAGCGATCTGAGGACTGCTCTCACCACCTCCGCCCATGATTTTTGTGGTCTTCCTCTACTACATCTTCTTTCATATACATATACATATATATGTATACATACATATATATATATATATATATATATATATATATATATATATATATATATATATATATATATATATATATATATGTATACACATATATATACAAATATGTATACATACATATATATATATATATATATGGGATAACAAATTATCGTTATAGGTAATCCAGTTAGAGGTTGTGAATACTCCGTATTGTTGATAGTTTTAGCATATGGCGTTATTTGACTCAACAAGAGGTTTCCTTAGGTAGCGAGTTTGTGAGTTCTCTGGGAATTCCTATGCAAGTTAATCTTGGAGTAATAATAGTGAAAGAGTGAAAAATAACATGGTCAACAGTACAAAAAGGGTTTTATTTACAGTATTAACAATTGTTTCATTGATTATGTTGTCTAAAAATTGCTAATCACTTGAAGTTGTGTCACTCAATTTTAAATACAATGTATGCTTAACCAAATCATCAGAAAAACTGATTAATATTGGACTTTGCAATATGGAGTTGCTCCGTATTTTAAAATATGACAAAATGCTGCTTAACAGCAAAATTGAACAGTCATTTTTCTGTAGCAGCTACTAAATTCGCTAATTTCAAACCAGCTTGATTCGACCCAACAATTCCATAATTCAAACTGTACCACCTGAGTCTATTAAAATAACCCATTATTATTATTATTAACTGTCAATAAATCAACTAATCAATGAATCAACATCATAACATCCTAACTTTTCTCTCTTTCACTCTCTTTCCCTAAATCTATTTCACCTCTTACATTATATCCTATCGTATTCTCTTCACTTCTAACATAACTTCCAATTTATTAATTTATTAATTTAACCAATACATATATGTATATATTTAGTATTTTCATGTTTATACCACCAACACCGCAACTATTTTCAACACACATATAAATTTATTTATTTATTTTTTATCATCTTCATTATAACTTATTTATTATTATTTATTTATAATTTTTTTCTTTTTCTTTTTCTTTATCTTTTTTCTTTTTTCTCCTTTCCTTTTCTCTCTATCTTCTTCTTTTTTTTCTTTTTCTTTCTTTATTACTGATGTTGTGATTTGAATTTTCCTAGTATATTACAAACGCCATGTATAATTTTAAACAGTTTTTCTGATGATTTGGTTAAGCATACATTGTATTTAAAATTGAGTGACACAACTTTAAGTGATTAGCAATTTTTAGACAACTTAATCAATGAAACAATTGTTAATACTGTAAATAAAACCCTTTTTGTACTGTTGACCATGTAATTCTTCACTCTTTCACTATATATATACATATACATACATATATATATATATATATTATTATTATTATTATTATTTTTTTTTTAGAAAATAATTGGGCTGGATAACCGATCGCGCAGTTAAACCACTGGAGTGAAGGACCCCTAGCCTCTGTCAGAGCATTCTTCTAGGAGAAGGCATCTCAGTAAACTGGGTTAACTCTGACATAAAACCTGCAGCTCAGTAGTTACCGATGATGTTGATCTTTTCTTCTTTTCGGGTTATAGCTGCTGTCGCTCAGAGAGTGGGATTGGCTCAGTGCACAGTCTTTCCTCACTTTAAAAATATTCTTCACACACAGGCATTGTACGATTGCATTAATTAATAATTATTAATAGTGTTATTATTATTATTATTGTTATGACCATGCTGTAAAATGGAGGGGTAGAGAGGGCCCATGAGTCCAGTAAGACATCCTCTCTATTACTGGTGGCACGAATAAAAGCACCCAGTCCATGCTGTAAAGTGGCACTGGAAGGGCATCCAACCAGTGTATTAATGCCAAAACAATTATGAGCACAGCAACAAATATATATCGCAATAACTGCGTAAACAGCAATAACACTAACCATGTTAGGACTGTGTACGTTAGTGGGGTGGCTGGTGCAGCCATGTGTGAGAACCCACCGACCGTCTTCAAGCAATCGCACTACAGGAAAACGAAAAAAATATGAAGACGTCGCATCTCAGAGTTGCAACATTTAATGTTGGCACTCTCACAGGTAGATCTGGTGAAATAGCGGAGATGCTGGAGAGAAGGCATGTGGATGTGTGCTGCATGCAAGAGGTGAGATGGAGAGGTGCCTCTGCAAGACTAATCGCAGGAAAACATCTTAGTTATAAGCTTTTCTGGGTAGGTAAGGATGATGGGTTAGGGGGAGTAGGCATTTTCCTGGCTGAGAAATGGATCAATAAGACAATAGAGGTAGTTCGAGTTAATAATAGAATAATTAAGCTTAGATTAGTTGTAGGCAGGAGACTACTGACAATCATCTCTGTCTATGCTCCTCAAGCAGGCCTAGGTAAAGAAGAGAAAGACTGCTTTTACGAGCAACTTTTACAAACAGCTGCAATGACAGAGGACGGAGACATCGGTATGCTAATAGGGGACTTCAATGGTCATGTTGGACAGCTCCAGGATGGTTACACTGGGGTATATGGTGGGCACAGTTATGGCTCAAGAAATGAAGAAGGAGAGAGACTTCTTGAATTTTGAGATGCAAGTGCACTAACCATTTGCAACACTAACTTCAAGAAACCTACCAACCACCTAATAACCTACAATTCAGGTGAGCACATATTGTCTATATGCTTCAGCTTCGGCTTGTACCCATGGGAACTTGAGTCTTTGGTATTACTGCTGGTATTACTTTGGAGCTTGGAATCATCTGCGAAGATTCTTATGTTGTTGTGCTTCATGATGTCAGTAATGTCATTAATATAGATAATAAAAAGGAAGTGGGTCCAACAATGTGCCTTGTGGGACACCACTACTGTCTTTGGCTGGGCTGGATTTTATTCCTTCGACTACATGTTGGGCTCTGTTTGACAGGAAACACTTGATCCACTGCAGCAACTTGTTGTGATCAACCCTGTCAGAGGCCTTACTGAAATCAAGGTAGATGACATCAGTGTAGGAGCCCTCTCCCAAAACTCTCAAAATGTCATCAAAGTGATGCAGTAGCTGCGTTAGGCAATCCCTTCTATTACGGAACCCATGTTGGTTGGAGTTCAGCAGATTGTTGCTTTTGAGAAAGTGAGTTATTCATGATCTCACCAGCCTCTCAAATACCTTGGTAATATGAGACGTGAGTGAGATTGGACGGTAATTCACGGAAAGGGATTTGTTTCCCTTTTTGAAATCTGGGAAAACAGACTGGGATAATAAGTGTTCTGGTATATATCCAGCATTCAGTGAGTTCCTTCACAGATTAGCAAGAGGAGATGCAAGTTGGTGTCGACACACCTTCAGGACACAAGCAGGGAACCTATCGGGGTCTACTGCTGGATTGTGTTTAGTTTCTTTTATTGCTGCTAAGACATCAGGGGCACAAAACGTTATGTCCGATATAGTGTGTTGAGGATTAACATCACCGATACGGCTCAGATCAGCCATATCAGGATTGCTGAAAACAGAACAGTATTATTTCTGCAGTATCTCACCCATGGTTTTAGCATTATCTTAGAGAGTGCTATTTTCATTAATTAGAGGGCCAACAGTGGAGCCAGTCACTTTGTGTTTTTACGCAAATGAAAAGAACACTTTGGGGTTGAGTTTGATTTTCTCAATGGCCCAGGCCTCTTCAGCTGCTCTTTGATTGTTGATGATGGACATCATGCTGTTTCGGAGGTTGTGTTTTTCCGATTCTAGTGATGTAATGGCAGTCAAATGGGTGTGTTGCTGCTGGCAGTATTTCAGTTTGTTGATTTTTTTTGTTAATTCTTTTAATTTTTCTGATAAGTGTTCTTCTATTGGGGTATGTTTTGCACATATTTGTTACAGTGTCTACAAATGTCTGCCAGGATTTTTTTATGTTAGTGGGTGTGTGAATGTGCGTGAAAGACCAAGATCACGATTGATCGCTTCCCAGTTTGCACTATGAAGATCCATGGTGTCAAATGGATGAACTGGAGAGATGCCATTGGGTTTGCTTTTTAGACGGTGGAATCTCAGATCACAGAGAACCATGTCATGGTCTGAGAGTAGAGTTTTTTCCACTGTAATATTGTGAATAGTGTCAGTGTAGTTACTGAACATTAAGTCCAAGACATTTTTGTCGCACCTTGTTGGTTCAAGCACAAGTTGGGACAGGAAAAACTCATCCATGAAGTCAAGAAGTTATTCTACTGCCTTCTTGTCAGGGGTTGAGTTGTAAAAACCTGGTATCAAGCTGTTTATGGATCAGTCAACACTGGGGAGGTTGAAATCCCCCATCATTAAGATGTTGCTAGGGTGACACTGTTGGATGAAACACTTTATGCTGTTGAGGCATTCCTTGAAGCATTTGGGGTGGCCTATAGAGCCCAATTACTATTAAGTTGTTGGTTTTGCTGTACACAGTGACTGCTTCATTGGAAAATAAGTATGTATATATATATACATATATATATATGTATATATGTGTACATATATATATATACACATATATATATGTATATATACACACACATACATATATATATATACATATGTATATATATACACATATATATATGTATATATATATACATATATATATATATATGTGTATATATACACATATATATATATGTATATATATATATACATATATATATATATACACACATACATATACATACATATATATATATATATTGTAAAGAGTTGGGACCTGATGGCTGAGCTCTTGCCATTTCAACAGCAAGTTCCAGACTCAGTCTGTCCACCGATTCTTTCCTGAGACATTCTAACCACATGACCATAGTATCAGAGCTGTAATCTCTCAATTTGGAGAAGTATCGGCTCTACCTGTAGTGAGTCTCTGATCTCCGAGCTATGCACTCCATCAAGTAATGTTACTCCAAAGACCCTTTGGAAGGACCCCATTTTGGCTGATCATTTTCTTTCAGTCGTTACCTAAGATTCATGACTGGATTGAAGATAGCGAGTTTGGTTTTTACACCTACCTCCCTTCTGATTATTGAATGTTGAAGCTGGTGCATTACTGCATTCAATTTGGAGAAGTAGTGGCTCTACCTGGAGTGACTCTCTTATCTCTGAGCTATGTACTGTATTGAGTAAAGTTCCTCCAAAGACCCTTTGGATGAACTCTTTTTCGACCGTTTGTATTCATGATCATACTTTTGGTCATTACCCAAGATTCATAACCATAGGCAAGGGTTGAATACCAAATTGAAGATAACGTGTTTGGCTTTTACACATACCTCTCTTTTTCTGATTACTGAATGCTGAATACTGTAGCTGAATGCTGTAGCTGGTGCATTACTCCCATCTTTTAGCACCAGAAATAGGAGTTATATTATAGAAATACAGTAAAAGGGAAGCTACTCTCACACGTATTCAATTAAATTTAAATATTCACTTACTTTTGTGAGAAGTTGGCTGACTTGTTTATATTTCCAACTGAAGACCCCTGAAATGAAACATAAGTTCCAACATACATTACTATATTCAAAAATACAATTAATAGGAATTTCACATAAGTCCCACTGGTGGTGGTTTTGGTGGTTAGTGGTGTTAGTGATGCTGGTCGTTGCAGTTGGGATGGTATTGGTGATGTTACTGATGTTGGTGATACTGGTGGTTGTGGTTAAGATGGTTTTGGTGGTGTTGGTGATGTTAGTGATGCCGGTGGTTGTGATGCTGATGAAGGTGGTAGCAGTGGGAGTGAGGAGTAAAGAAAATAATTGTTTTATTCACAAAAAATACTTACTGTTTTTTTAATAACTCGTGCATATTTCTGAAGTTTCTTGCAGAGCTCTGTTGGTTCCATGCTATGTACATTGAGGATGATACCCTAGAATAAAACATATTTGGTAATCATTAGCATCATCTAAAAGTACCAGTCTAGTACTGGGGTCAATTCTTCTTTTATATTTCTTTCTCATTTCCTCTCTTTCATTTTCTATCTTTCTCTAGAAGTCTGCTGTACTCTGGCCTGGAGAGAGATGGGCTCCACCAGGCTTAAAAATGCCCAAGAAATGTCATATGTCAGTACGGCGCCTCTACGACTCTATTAGGAGTTACGGAACCATACACACAATACATACACATACCACCAACACCACCTCTGTCCCACCACCACAACTGAATCCACCACCACCATCACAACAACCACATCTGACTCCACCACAACAACCACCTCTGTCCCCACCACCATCCCAACAATAACAACAACAATAGTTTGTCTTACCTTCCATATAATACTTTTACAAGATGTAGGGTTATGAGTAACAGGTAAACCAATGTGGATTTTGATGATTTTGTGACAATCTGGGGGGGTGGGGGAGATGAAATAGAAGAAAACAGAAATAGATGAACAATTGAAATACAAATCATCATCATCACCATCACTATCATCATCACTATTGTCAACAGTTTTGTCATCATCACCATTATCGTCATCATCATCACCATCATCACTATTGTCAACATTGTCATTACCATCACCATCATCACTTTTGTCAACCATCATCATCATCATCATCATCACCATCATCATCACAATCATCATCATCACCATCACTATTGTCACCATTGTCATCATCATCATCACCACAACAATGAACTTATCATACTCTGTTGGCAGGTTGTCTATGTCACACCTGAGGTGGCTTTGGAGTCCTGTGTTTGACAGATATATTCAGCCACACTCATGGCAAACAAACTGAGGAACTGCTGGGTCTAGTTTCTCTCCTTTGTGGGCAGCTCTTTTGGTTTTTGTCCAGCTTATTTTCTTTGCATGGAATGATCCCCACTCCCCATTTGATCCCCACTTGTTTCTGTCACTAGCCTCCACCTCCCAGTCGTGAGATCAAGTTGTAACAACGAGTCTTTGACACAGTCCTTAAAACACTTCTTACATACATACATAGCCATACACACAAGACATACACATATACATACACATAAACAGACATACACACAAACATTCATACATACATAAATACATACATACATACGCACACACATATATACATATGTACATAATACATAAGTACATACATACACACACACACACACACACATACATACATACATGATGGCTGCAACTCAATTTTGAGTAATGCCATTGCATGATACTTAAGCATGAGCATCACAGATGTGTTTTTTAGTCGAGCTAGGGACTTGCCTATGGCCAGCAATACCATACATCGCAAAAAATGTTAAATATCAAGCGATGCCAGTGCTTGAAGTTTTTTTAAGTGAGGAAAGGCTTTGCACGGGGCCAATCCCACTCTCTGAACACCAAATGCATTTACTCCAAAAAGAAGAACTGATCTACATCATTGGATGCAAATGAAGTCACAGGTTTTATATCAGAGTGACCTTCTCCTAGAGAGATGTTTTAATGAAAACTAGGGGTCTCTCACTCCACAAAACAAAAACAACATACACACATATATACATACACACATGCATACACATGTTTAACCAGAAAGCTCGAGGCTTCATTACGAAGTTGTAACCATTGAATATGAATTCCTGCAGTCTTACCTTTGGAGCAATTGACTGCCCCCTTATACCATTTTAACTGATAAAATAAACAACTTACACTCCTTGTAAGACATTTCATAATTTAGTATCAGTTCATGTAAACTCTGAAAATGATAATAATAATGGCTTCCTTATTAACCACAAACAGTTTACATCAAGAAAGTTTACAGCACAAAAACATAGTGTCTGTATGTCTGTGTGTGTGTTGGTGTGTGGGTTTTGCGTGTAAACAAATTTTAACAATGTTAATAAAAAAAAAGATAACAATAAAATTAAAACAAAGAAGGTTCCTCAATAGGGAGGAGACATTCGAGAGTGATTCGTGGAAAAAACCCCATAAAATCATGGATGCCCCGATCTTTAGGGTAAGTGCCCTGCCTCAGTTGTACTCCTCCAATCTAAAGGTTCAATAATAACAATTATTTCCTACATATAGGGGACAATACAAACAGACAGGGCCAGCAGGGGGTGTTACAAAAAATTGAGTAAAAAAATAAAAACAACAATAAACAATAAACAATGAAAATACAAACAGAATTCCCCAAAAGGGGGAGAACTGGCTCTGATTCTATGAAATAAAGCCACCCATTTTAAAGGTTCCCAATCTAAATTAAAATCTTCCAACATAATTTTATATTAGAAACTTACATTAAGTTACTATCTTAGTAAGGAAATAATTAATAATTTTAGTAAACTCCATGAAATTCTTCATCAATTAATCGAAATAGTGTATTTTATTAGAAATATAGTCATGAAAGGGTTGATGATGATGAAGATGAATATGATGATGTTGATGATGATGATAGTATATTCCCCCACCCACCCAAATAAGAACACACAATGCGACATATATCTCAAGAACATGGTATAATATCGTTAAGAAAAATGATCTCACCTTGTAGACCAATGGCTTATACATGAGTTGTTTCCTGCGACTCATGCCAAGGGCACCATATTCTCCTTTGTAGTAAAGACCCAACACAACATGCCGATATTCCACAGTTTTAAAAGTCGTCTTAAAACCAATTGAAAATCTCTGAAGTTCTGGGATTCCATTGGTCATATAACTTTGTCTAGTTCAGGAAATTATTCAGTCTTTCATTGGTTGACTCCAGTCAGGTACACCCACCTCCAGTCAGGCACACCCACCTCCAGTCAGGCACACCCACCTCCAGTCAGGTACACCCACCTCCAGTCAGGCACACCCATCTCTAGTTAGGCACACCCATCTCCAATCAGGCACACCCACCTCCAGTCAGACACACCCATCTCCAATCAGGCACACCCATCTTTAGTCAGGCACACCCACCTCCATTCAGGCACCCCCTCCCCCAGTCAGGCTCAACCACCTCCAGAAAAAGGCACTTTAATTGATTTAAAGTCATTCTCTGACAGTCTAGCATGAGTTGTCCAGAGTTATTGACCTTTCTCACTAGCTGGGAGCCCACATCTCAATCTGTTAGACACGCAGTGACTAACAACAGAATGTTTTAAGACTGCATGTCTGACATATATACGTAGCTTGTGAATAAAAAATTCAAGGGGTTTCGCTGGCCGTGGTGATCCCTGCCAAACATCTTTTGTAATGTATCATCTTATTGGCTAATTTCATCGTCTTATTGGCTAATCAACCAATGAGAGTAATTGTTGCTCAAAAGCATCTGCCACTTTGTTTGCACGTTTATTTATCGTTTTGCTTTCGAATCTTCCTCCTGCATTTCGTCGTTTATCATCAAAATATTTTTCTCGTTTTGGTAAGTTATATTGTTAATTTATATATGATTTTTTAAATTTATATTAACTATTTTTTTTTTTCAGTTCATTATAACATGCTTATAATATTGGTTGCATCATATTTACTTGTATATTTGTCCATATTATTGTTCGTTTTATGTTAGATTATTTTATTATTATTATTTTAGATTATTTTTTTATTATTATGTTAGACTATTTGTATATAATATTTAATTTTTATTAATTCAACTATAACAATTATTATGTAAAATATATTCATTTAATATTGATTGCTTTTTGTAGTTGTTTATATTAAAAGTCTGAAAATATTTTTATACATCTTACAATAATATTTATAAGATCATTTATAAAATAACAATTATATAATCTAATTACATTACAACAATAATTTATTATTAATATATATCATGTTTAACTAGAGTTTTTACAAGCGTTGCTTTAAAAAGATATTAAACTAGACCTGAAAAATGCGCAAGCTCAAAAGAGCCACAGAATGTTATAATAAACCTTCAAAAGTGTGGGACTAGAGTTGTGGCTCAAAAATATTGTAATCATTATCTATCGTACACTCTGTGGCATCCTTTTATAAAAAAGAGACTCATAACGAACTCAAGACGACATGATAATTATTTAAGTGAATTTATAATATAGAATTCGGTTTAAGTGCATTTCGTATTAATCATTACTAAACATCTAATATGAGATATTGAACATTAGCTTAAATAATTATCGTGTCGTCTTGAGTTCATTATGAGTCTTTTTTTTATAAAAGGATGCCACAGAGTGTACGATAGATAATGATTACAATATTTTTGAACAACTCTAGTCCCACACTTTTGAAGGTTTATGATAACATTCTGTGGCTCTTTTGAGCTTGCGCATTTTTCAGGTCTAGTTACATATGCTCCAGAACTTTACAGATTGTACGGGGTGTATTTTATCATGGCACCAGCACTAGGGAGAATATCATGTCCTTGACGCACCAGAAGAGTCCTCTAAATCCTTTTTTTTTAACACCAATCACCTTACAATTAATTGGTTTTAAAGTGTCTATATTTATCACAGAATCTTTCATCATAATTTTATGTAATTACCTTTGTGAAGTTATGTCCCAAACACCTGATTAATAAGAAGAAGGTTAGTTCTAAGTTAGCTATATAACTCCAAATTCTAGATTATTTTCAAAATTATTTGTAAATTAAATTATAGGCAGTGTATTTCATTAGAAATATGTTAATGAAAGGGTTAACTTTTTAGCATTTAACCCTTTTGCATTCACATGACTCTATATATACTATTGTATTGTATTTTCACAGAAAAGGCTTTACCTCACATAATTATTTCACATAATATCAAATCTATGAGATTTTTATATTATTTATTTTGAGAACAATACCTTAACATAAGTATGAGCGGCTGGTTATGGTCGGTTTGAACAGAAAGAGGTGAGAGAATTCTGGCCAGGTATGGCTGGTTTAAATGCTTAAAGGGTTAAACCGGTCATATCCGACCAAAATTCTCTCCCCTTTTTTCTGTTCAAACTGGCCATAACCAACCACTCATATTGACATTAAAATATCATTCTGAAAATAAACAATAACATGATTAAAATCTTGATAGATTTGAAATTATACGAGATAAAACCTTTACTGCGAAAATATAATAGCAAATGATAACGAGTTAATGAAATACAGTAGAACCTCGCAGTATGAGTGCCCCATTGTACCAGTAATTTGCTGCACGAGCTGAGGCTTGTGTGAATTTTTGTCTTGTAGTACGAGTGGAAATCTGCAGTACGAGCGTGTTTCATACAAGCAACTGCTAGTCTGTGCTGAGCTCACACACACTCTTCTAACAAGCACAGCCTCTGCTTGCTCAGTTCACATGTTTATCTCATTGTGACAGTATCTCTATTGTGTTTGCCTCTTTTTTTTTTTTAGTTTTGTGTATTTTTTGCTATCATTTTATAATAATTAGTGGAAGAAAACCCATAAAGAATGATTTTTGGGTGGTTTTGTGGGGCTGGAACGGATTATTTATATTTTAATTAATTTGAATGGGGGAAAATTGATTTGTAAAACGAGTGATTCATAAAATGAACTCGGTCATGGAACGAGTTAAAGTCATACTGCGAGGTTTCACTGTATGTTAATGAAAGGATCTCGAAGTTAAAAAGGATACATAGCCAATATAACAGCTTCTAGACATTTAATAGGAAGGCATTCCCTCATGATTTCTCTAGCTGTTTCCATTAGGCTGAAATACATAATACATATATATATAAATGAAAATATGTCTGTATGAAGGTGATGCACTTCCACAGTTTCCATCCGATTTTGTTCAAATTTGATATATAGATTATTTAGCTCCCAGAGCATGTCATAATATAGTTTAAATCTTTCCCTCTCTCCCAAAATAGCAGAGTTCTGGGGCTATTCACAAACAGTAATGTTGAGGAGAGAGGAGGGGTCTTTATTTACACTGGCGAAAGGTGTGTTGGTAACGACGGACTCTTTTACTAGTATATAAGAATAGCTTATATACAACATGCCATAAAAATATACCAGTACAGTCTCCTCTCTTCCAACATAATGTCCTTTCACTAGTTTCTTTCTTTCACCATCTCCTTTGTAAGGTGTGGATTCTTGAAATCCTTGCAGCGTCTTCCTTGGTCTTTCACAGCTTCTTTCTGCAAGGAACTATGGCACCCACTCAATGATCATCATCCATCCACATTCATACCAGTAGCAACCATCTCTCCTGTATGCTCCATCTAATTCTACTTATACCCAGTTTCTCTCTCAGCTCACCCTATTTAACTACATTTCACCCTATTTCACCATTCACTTACACTAACATCACACATCCATACATGTAAACAAACAGGAAGCTACTCATCTTTCTAAACCAAACAAACAAGTCATACTTACAAACAGAGAGGTTTAGATTTCTGGATGTGGAAGAACTGGGTTCCAGTATAATTATATCTAGAATTTGTCAAGGAAAAATAAGCTAATATTAAAGCAGATTATTTGTTTTTTCTTTTTGTTTTTTTTTTCTGAGGCCATGCTTTGCAGCCTAGAGTTACGCCCCTTTATAGTCTGAGCTCAAATCCCGCCGAGGTTAACTTTGCTTTTCATCCTTACGGGGTCGATAAAATAGAGTACCAGTAACGTACTGGAATAATTGCTGGCTTTGTGCCAAAAGTAGAAACAATTATTGTGAATCCTTAGAGCGGTGGATTGACAGTAATCAGTCGAGCGTTGGACACCATGTTTCACGGCATAGTTACAGCTCTATATGTTCTGAGTTCAAATCCCGCCGAGGTTAGCTTTGCTTTTCATCCTTACGGAGTCGATAAAATAAAGCACCACTGGGGTAGATTTAATTGAGTTTTCCATCCCCTTGTGCCTAAATCAGAAACCATTATCACTGCTTCTCCCATCCACTTGCCTCTTTCCTTCATCAACTCCTTTGCCAAGTTCAGTATCTTGAGCTCCACTTTCACCACTTCTTCTGCCTAGATCTTCCTCTTCTTTAGCTCCCATCCACTTGCCTCCTTCTGTTATCAACTCCTTTGTCAAGTTCAACATCTTGAGTTCCCCTTTCACCACTTCTTCTACCCAGGTCTTCCTCTTCTTTAGTTTCCTTCTACTGAGAACTACAGGCATTTCTTCTTCACCCAACGATCATCATTGATGCACATACCAGCACAAACTTTTTTCTTGCACACTATATCTGATTCTTTTCATACCCAATTTTTTTTTCTAAGCTCATTTGTGCTTCATCATTCATGCTCCAGAATAACATTACCTCCCAACCCCACCCAGCCAATAAACAGAATTCCAATTTTTCATTACAAAGGATACTCAAGTGCTATCATGTATTTCTGGATTTCAATAAGCTTCTGTTTGACAGTCATGTTGGAATTTATGGTTGATGCTGGAAATGGGATCTGTCAGATCAAAGAGAAACAGTCAGATTTCAAGATTAACAAATGTTAAACATAGCAGCTTATTCCTGGATATATAAATCATAGAACGATAAATAGATATATACATAGATAGGTAGATGTATTGATAGATAGATAGATAGTAGAAGGGTTTACTCCTTGATAAATAATATACTGATGAACAATAACTAGATGAAAAGATAAATGTATAAGTATGTATTCATGCTATAAATATATTATATATTATCATCATCATCATTGTTTAACGTCTATGTTCCACGCTAGCATGGGTTAGATGGGAATTGTCCCACTCGAAGCAAGATTGATCGGTCATATAGGACTGTCTGGCAGGTTTTCTACGGCTGGATGCCCTTCCTAACACCAACCACATTTACAGTGTGGACTGGGAGGTTTTTACCGTGTTACCTACACGGCCACATTACAGCGTGGATTGTGTTTTTTGTCGTGACACCTACACAACCGCCTTAGTGTGGACTGGATATTCTGTGGTACCAACATAACTTTACAGAGAAAGGATGGTGTTGATGGGGGTGGGAAGATGGAGTAGGGTGTGCCAGTTGGGGTGTATATTTGGTTAAGAGGGGCCTACTGACTGTAGGTTAACTTTGCACGTAGGGAAGGCGGGTCTTCTATATTATTGCGTAGTGCCAAAGATCTCGATCCAGTGACATTGTCTTAGAGAGGTGTAAGTGAGCAAGGTCAGATTTTATCATGTCATTCTAGGTTTTTCTGGGTCTACCTACACCATAGCTTCCATCAATTTTGATCGCCCTGCACTTTTTATACAGCTGTCGTCTTTCATGCACATCACGTGACCATACCAACGTAATCTCCTCTTAAGTAAACAGCATCTGATCCCTCTTATTCATAATTTCTCACTTAGTTCGTTTATGTTTTGCCATTTGTGTATATTACTATTACACATCCAATGGAGCATGCATGCTTCGTTCCTTTCCAATCTGCACAGGTCCTCTGCACACAACGCCCAGGTCTCACTGCCATGTAACATAACTGTTCGTTTACAAGCATCATACAATCTGCCTTTCATTTTTAGAGAGAAACCTTTTGTGGCCAACAGCGGTATTAGCTCTCTGAACATTTTCCATCCCGTTCTAACTCTGGCTACTGTACTTTCAGAGCACCCTCCTCCACTGCTGATTTTGTCACCCTGGTAACGGAAAGTGCCTATGATTTCTATAGAAACATCTGGGCAGTTGAAGGAGCTAGTATCCAGTGGGCACTCGTTGCTTATTGCACCTGAGCATTGGGCACATATAAAATCTACATTCTTAGATAGCCTGCCTGTGATCCCATTACATGTACCCATAATTTGCATTTGGGGCATAGAATGGAATTTCTACCTACTCCTTTCCTATACACTGAACATGGCCATTTCCCAGAGGACGCCTCTGCCCTATTTTCCTTTCTACATACTAGGACTTTAGTCTGAGACAAGTTAACTTTAAGGCCTTTTGATTCTAGGCCATGCTTCCATGTTTGGAATTTCTTCTCTAGTTCAGCCATAGATTCAGCTATGAATGTTAGATCATCTGCATATAGAAGTTCCCATGGGCATTCAGTCTTAAATAGCCTGTAGGGCAATAATAAACAGGAGGGGGCTAAGGACAGAGCCTTGATGAACACCTACTTTTACGCTAAATTCTTCACTATATTCATTGTTAATTCTAACCTTACTGACTGTTCCTCTATACATGGCTTGTATAGCTCTCACAAGCCATTCATCTACTACTAGTTTTCTAAGAACCCACCAGATAATGAAGTGGGGGATTCTGTCAAAGGCTTTCTCCAAGTCAACAAAAGCTAAGTAGAGGGGTTTACTTTTAGCTAGGCACTTCTTCTATATACACACACACACACACATATATATATGTATGTTTACTCGAGAGAAGGCTACGTTGGTATGGACACGTGATGCGCATGAAAGTCGATAGCTGTATAACAAAGTGCAGGGCAATAAAGATAGACGGTAGTCACGGAATAGGCAGACCTAGAAAAACCTGGGACGAGCTGATAAACTCCGACATCACACACTTACACCTCTCCAAGACAATGTCACTGGACCGAGACCTTTGGCGGTACTCAGTAACAGAGAAGACCCGCCTTACCTAAATATATATAGTAAAACCTACTCCAGCCAGTAGGCATCTCTAACAAAATACACCCCGTCCCACCACCACCGCCCCCACCCCATCCACACCACCCCGTTCTATGTAAAGTTATGTTGGTGCCGTGCCATCCAGGCCGAAACAAATGAGATCGTGTAGGTGTCACGACAAAAAAACACACAGTCCACGCTGTAATGTGGCCGTGTAGGCAACACGCTAAAAACCTCCCAGACCCACACTGTAAATGTGGTTGGTGTTAGGAAGGGCATCCAACTGTAGAAAACCTGCCAGACAGTCCTATGCGAGCAAGACAATCACTCTTGCCTCAAGTGGGACTACCCCCGTCCAAACCCATGCAAGCGTGGAACACGGACGTTAAACGTTGATGATGATGATGATGATGATGTATGTATGAGAGATGACCCCTTAGCCTTTGTCAAGGAAGAATTCTAGGAGAAGGAAAACTCTGATATAACACCTGCAACCCTGATGGTATCCAATGATGTTGACTTGTTCTTCTTTTTGGTAAATATCATCTTGGTTAAGAGAGTGGGACTGGCTTTGTGCAGTGCCTTTGCTCATTATAAAAGCTTCACGGCACAGGCATTGCTTTATATCTGGAGATCTCTCTGCACTTGTCGTCACATGGTACCATGGGCCCAGCACTATGTGTCAATAATTGTCACAAGTGTAGTGTTTGTACCAGAGTTTTCATGTCACAGGCTGGACTAAAAAGTCACACTCGTTCAGCGCATCGGTAGGGGTTCTCCTACATGGATATAAAGTAGTGGCCGTACTCGAAAACGAGTTGGCAGCCATCATGTATGTATGTATGTATGTATGTGTATATGTCAGGTCACCAGTTGGTGCTACTGGTAACATGTATCCCAGTACAACCTGTCTCATGATCGGGTCGTTGGCGACTAAACTGGCAACCCCACCAAGGTTTCTTGGTGAGGAGGGTGACTTTGGACATCCTGCAGGACTAAAAACAAAACCTGTCAAAGGGCAAAGGAGCTCTTAAGAGTCAATGGCCATCCAAAATCACTGGGAGAGATGACCCCTTAGCCTTTGTCAAGGCAGAATTCTAGGAGAAGGAAAACTCTGATATAACACCTGCAACCCTGATGGTATCCAATGATGTTGACTTGTTCTTCTTTTTGGTAAATATCATCTTGGTTAAGAGAGTTGGACTGGCTTTGTGCAGTGCCTTTGCTCACTATAAAAGCTTCACGGCACAGGCATTGCTTT
The DNA here is from genome assembly GCA_964016885.1 of Eledone cirrhosa. Taxonomy (NCBI): domain Eukaryota; kingdom Metazoa; phylum Mollusca; class Cephalopoda; order Octopoda; family Eledonidae; genus Eledone; species Eledone cirrhosa. The sequence continues at coordinate 26,014,671 of OZ024754.1, read as the reverse complement.
ATATCTGGAGATCTCTCTGCACTTGTCGTCACATGGTACCATGGGCCCAGCACTATGTGTCAGTAATTGTCACAAGTGTAGTGTTTGTACCAGAGTTTTCAAGTCGCTGGCTAGACTAAAAAGTCACACTCGTTCAGTGCATCAGTAGGGGTTCTCCTACATGGATATAAAGTAGTGGCCGTACTCGAAAACGAGTTGGCAGCCACCATGTATGTATGTATGTACGTATGTATGTATAAATAGATGTCTTTCGTGCAGGCGAGGAATCACAATGAAAACCAAGGTGAGAGTGTATGCCGCATGTGTGCTGTCAGCATTGCTGTATGCGTGTGAGATATGGGTTTCCTACAAATGGCATATCCAAAGACTGGGATGATTTCACCAGCAGTGTCTCAGAAAGATGCTTGGTATCAAGTGGTAGATGCATGTGAGTGATGTTGAGGTCCTTGAGAGAAGTGAGTGTCGGAGCATTGAGAGTATCATCCACCAACGACGTTCGCAATGGACTTCTGCAGAATGGAGGATGATCGAATCCCGAAACAACTTTTGTATAAGCTTTGTAAAGGTGAGAGATCACCTCACAAGCCAAAGCTATGATTCAAGGATTGTGTAAAGGACTCATTGAAAAAAAACTGGTTTGATGGTGGCTAATTGGGAGATAGAAACTCTTGAAAGAGAAACTTGGCATGAAATGGTGAATGATGGGGTCCATAATTTTGAGGACAGACACGTAGAGTACGAGAAGATCAAACGGGATCTGCGTAAGCAATCGCCTGGTGTATCTCTCGAAACGATCGGTGTCTCCATTGAATTGGTGTGTCCTGGTCTCAGGAGCCACAGTTGCAGCCATGTTCAAAGAGAACCAGTGAACTATGATCAGCACAATATTATGAGGGTTCACAGGCAACCTAATGCAAGACCTGAGGCCAGGGAGATCCATAGTTGTCATCAATGTGCGAAGGAGTGCAAGTCTCTAGCAGGCTTGAAAAACCATATCTGAGTGTCTCACATCTGAATCTGACAAGCGATTGCAATACTCTTAGCAGAGTTTGCAGCCATCATGTATGTATAAATAGATGTATAGATGAATAGATGTATAAATTGTTAGATAGACAGACAAATGGACTTAATTGGATGGATGAATATCTTAATTGAAAGGAGACTGATATTCCCACTTGAGTAGAAAGTACTACAGATATAAACAAATAAAAGAATACAAGACTAAAAGAACACAAGAATTAAAGAAGAAATACCTTTGGAAGATTAGTACAAGGAACTCTAATATTCTCAATGATATTCTCTCCATCTGGTAGTTGTTTGGCTGCAAATGTCCACATTCTTTCCCATGTATCTTCTTTGAGCGGTAAACCACTTCGATTTACCCAAAAAACACAACCAGCATTCTGTTTTAACTTGTCTAAGGTCTTAGTTCGTTTCATGGTCAAGGCTGACGTGCGGCACGACATTCAACCAACTGT